>PVIA01002856.1:12500-191137 GCA_004024845.1 Tonatia bakeri | reverse complement strand
TCCACCCTAAAACCACACGCACCCCTGTCTGGGGGCGCGGGCGCCCACGGGAAGGACTTCCCCCCCACGACAAGGCCTCTCCTGGTCCGGCAGACTGGGTACTCACTGTTCCCCGTGGGTGCGCACAGCTCCTGCGTTTCTGAAGTTTTCAACCCCTGACTGGGGACAGAGTCTGCTCGGCTCTCTCGGACGACCTCCGAGTCCAGCTGGGTCTCTTCTGGCCTCCTACCGTCAGTTCATTCAATATCTGGATAACTTCTGATGCCCTATTTTCATAAATGTTGCGATATCCGTGGTCTCCTAGTCTATTTCTCCTCAGATCGGCCAAATTCTCCCCTGCACACCGGAGAGGGGGATTAAGACTCCACCTCTCAAGCCGCCATCTTCCCTCGCTCTCCCATATTCTTCTCACTGTGTCTCAGGACTATCAAATTCAACTTGGGGAAACAAAAGCTTCCTTAGAAAAACTCATATGGGCTCTGCAGTCATTCTTTTTAATATGGCTTCTAAAATATACTTCCCATCAAATTTTATATAAAATTAAAATCTAGGGTTATATAAAGCTGCCAATCACAACACTGGCAAATGAGAAATGCACACAGTAAACATTTGGGAAAATAACAGCAGTTTTCTCCTTTTATTAAATTTTCACTGAACAAATGGTAAGTGCTTTGGTGTCAGGGAAGCTGCAAAAATAAAAGTCAATGAGGTTGGAAGTAGCGTGTTATAAAGATAAGTATGTTCAATTATCTTACCCACATATTCTCCTCACCCTATAAAACCCCTGTTCTCTAAAAAGTATTTAATCAGTAGTCTTAATCTGAGTCTTGAATTTCTGGGAATCCTTAATATTGCCATATGTGTGTAACTTTTGAGATCTGCAGATAGAATGAAATCAAAAACATTAAAATGTAAAATAGTTTTTCCTAAAAACTAATATGACTAGCAAGAGAAATAAAGTGTACCTAAACATCTTAAAAAGGAGAGGGGAGGGAATTTCAGGAGAAAAGGGGAAGGGTTTACAGGAACAAGTATAAAGGACACATGGACAAAAACTAAGGGGCATGGAAATGGGAGGGAGGTGAGAGGACTGGGTGTGTGGGCTGGGATGAGAGTAAATGATAGAAAATTGTACTTGAACAATAATTAAAATAAAATTATATAAAAAGGAATAGGTCTTATTGAAAAACTCTATATATCTGGGTTTAAACAAGTGTTGTTTAAAACTAACAACTACCTTTCCATTTATTCCCATGACTAGAGTAATGAGAGGAAAATTGTATGGAAAATATTAAAGTATTGAAATATGAGAATTTAGAAGAAAGACACAAAATTTACTTCATTAGATTTGGGAAAATCTAATTAGAAAATGAAAAATAGTAACAAAGTCTTAAATGATTCTTTGGAGCATTTTGCATAGAGGCAAAAATGAAATAAATAATCCAGTGCAATGGGGGAAAGAAAGACTAAGATCCTGAAGAAATTCTCACAAAAGAAAACTTACAATATATAAAGAAGGAAAGGAAAAAGTATTTCCAGTTCTGTAATAAGAGACACAGATGGAAAAAACTTTTTAATCCATAATTTTGAATATGCAATATTTATAATAATTTAGTGTATTTTACACTGTAATGAATTTCTGCATACCTTAATTGACTAAAATAAGAATCAAAATATACAATTATCATCCTCCACCCTACTTGTTAAATATAATTATATAGAAGGCAGCTTTTTTAGACCCTGAGAACCCCAAATGTATAAAGTATGTTAAGCACTCTAAATAAATAGAATTTCTCATCTGATTATTCATGAATTTATCCCTCTATTCAATTTATCTCCATTCAATGAGTATCAGTTTGGTACAATAGGCCATTGGAGAAAAATGGATAAATGAGATAGACATTTTGGCTTCAAGGAACTTTTAATTCAATAGGGGAAATGAATCATGTGCATAAAATAGGTACAATATACAACAGATCAAATGATGACTTACTGCTCTACTACATGTGGAACCAAGTATGGGTGTTGGCACACTATAGGCCACTAAAACTTTGTTGAAAGAATACTGAAAGGTTCTTAACGACACACATAGAGAATGTATCTCAGAGCTAGAATCATTGCTTTAACGCTTTCTGAAAGGAGTGGTTTGTAAATTGAGGAGGAAAAATGACCAGGACTTTAACAGAATGATAAAACAGGAAAGAATCATTTGGGAAAGTGAAGAGAAGGGAACAGAGATGGGCAAGTAAGTACACATGGGGAATAATGAGGGCCATGGTTTGGCTTGAGCATAATAATGAATATAAGATTTCAATGCAGGTGGCTTGTGCATTCACACATAAACTATGTGTGACAGCAAACACACCTCCTGACACACAACCCTCCAAATGTCAAGCGGTGATCAATAAAATATTTCAGAAAAGAAACAGTCAAATATGAGAACAAGGTGAGCATCTCCATGAACCAGAAGCAGACAGAAATATAATCAGTGCATGAGAACTGGCTTGTAGACTAAAGTCAGCAAGGAGAGTATGAGAATTCAACTTCTGTGATGTAAGGGGATTGCTCCCCACTGAGGCAGCAGATAAGTTCTGGTATTTAGATATGGATCATAGCAGTTAAGGCTGAGCAAACCAGGTAGTATATAAATCCTTGGTTCTGAAAACAAAAGTTTCTCAGTTATTGAACAGGATTTTGGAGAAATATTATAGGCCCCAGTTAGAAATTTTTAGACTTCAGTACGCTAGCCCAGATACCAAACTTGTTAAACTTCACTGCCTGAATAATATGTATTACACTTTCTAGGCTAACGTTACCAATGCTCCTCTGCAATATGCTTTAATGTACATGATTTGTAAACTGGATGTGACCCTCTAGAGCTCCTCGCTGTCCTCCAGTGTTTTTCATGAGAGTATCAGGGACCAGCTCCTTAGACATTATAAGTTGAAATGCCCAGTGTTGCTGACAGAGAAGCTTGATGCTTAGCGGTCACCCTTCAGGATCAGAGGCACAGACTGAGAGGTAAGGGATAACTTGTACAGGATTGATCCCCTGTAGGCTGTCATGTAAGGAGGCCTCCTGCAAAGCTCCATGCAACCCAGCAAGGCCAAGGCAATCAAACTTGGTCAACTCCATGGCTTAGATCCCAGCCCCAGCCATGAATATTAATGTGGAGAATTCTTCCTCTAGCTTGCTTCATTAACAGCAATTGTATGCCTTGAACTCTAACAACTTAATCACAATGAAAGAGGAGCTTGTGTTTTCCAAATAAAAATATCCACTTTGCAGGGTAAGGCCTGAGTCATATTCATGATTATACATCCTTCTGATCAAATCATTAGAGGAAGTGGTTCCTCCTTAATCATGCAGCTTAACAATATTTTGGAGAAATATTATAGGCCCCAGTTAGAAATATTATAGGCCCCAGTTAGAAAGGCTCCACAAGAATTTGCCTTTCCCCTGGAGTCTGATGTCTAGCCAGACTCCATTTATATATATGCTGTCATAGAATGAGTGGGAAGTGGGGCCCATATACCTGCTACTAACAAGTCTCCAAGTTTTCTCCGATGGATGCTGCTCCAGTAAGTCTGATTCAATCTCATGTGGTCTGATGTGAGTTGGTCAGCCATTTGTTCCACTTTTGCACAAAATTTCAAACCTGACTTCTTTGCTAGACTCATGAAGATGAATGTACATCTCTTTTAATTAGTTATTAGAACTGGGTTCATGTATGAATCCTTTGCTAGCCTTCTCACCGCACGAGAATAGCTTTCTTTCTATCCAAAACCACAAAACCTCATGTGATATATAACATATTTTAGAGATACAACAAGTATCTGTTGACTGTGCATTTTATTTCATCCTCACAATAATATATGAATTAAGTATAAACCTTCCTGTTTTATATCAGGAAACTAAAATTTAAGGATAGGTCATTTTAGAATGGACTACAACCAGAAAATTGACCAAGTTGATGTTAAAATTCTTATGTGTCTGACTCCAAAGTCCAAGCTGAAGTAAGCAGCCTCCACTTAATTAGATTGGTGATCAAGGAATAATGCTGCCAGGGTACTGCAAAGGTCAGAAACATGGATGTTGGAGTACTGAGAGTAAATTTAAGGGCCAGGGTAGGATATATTTAAATTATGAGTTTCCATAACTCCATGTAACACATCTCCCCAAAATGCAGTGGCTTCAAAAATTATACAACATTTTTCACTCATTTATCTGCATGTTGGCTTGAGTGTAGCTGATCATGCCTGGTTTCAGTTGAGTTTGACTGAAAGCTCTGGACTGGGTTTAAATCTGTTTCATGGGTCTCTCATCTTCTTGGAACCAGTAACCAGTAGTACCTGAAGTATATTTTTCTCATGATAAAAGGTGGAGCACAAGAAAGCAATCCTAAATGTGCAAGCACATGCTTAGCTTCTGTTCAGGTCATGTTAGCTAATGTCTTATTGGACCAAACGAGTAGCAAGGCTAAATCCAAAAGCAATGGTATGGAGACTTTATACTGCCCCAATGAGGTGAGAAGTAGGAAAGAATCTGAATATTTGCTGAACAATAATAATTGTCCTATTATTCATAAATTTTCATGTTTCTCCCATTACAAAATTAACACAGATCCATTTTGCATATTGTAAAATCACTCTTGGGAAATGGATTATTAGTGATTATCACCTTCCCTCCCTCCCTCCTTTCCTTCCTTTCTTCCCTCCTCTCTCCTTCTCTTTCTTTTTTCTCATTCTTCAATTCTTTCTCTCGTTGTCTTTCCCTCACTCCCTGCTCCTTTTCCTTTTCTTTCTATCTCCATCTTTTGAAAAAAAAACCTTCATTAGGAACCATTGCAAGCACACACACAAAACCAGAGAATAGTATAATGAAGTCAAATTATACCTGCCACTCAGTATCACTATTTTCATTTAATGGCCACTATTGTTAAATCTATACCCCAGCCATCCCTCTGTCCCAAGATGAGTATAGAAAAAATCTAAGACACCATATTATTGCATCCTAAATAGTTCATTAGATCGACATTCCTAATAATTGTATTTTCCTTACTTTATCCTCAAATCTTCAGTAAAAGCTTGTTAAAAATAAAACTTTGTATATTTTGTTAAGAAATATTATGAAACACTATGTTCAGAAAGTGTAACTAAAAGAAAGCTCTACCCTTTTTAAGAATGGATTGGGATATTAAAACAATTACATGGAGTAGAAATTTGTTCACACCAGTGAGGGAGTTTTGGAAGGGAAGAAAATGTTCAGCAAGGCAAGCAGTATGGAAGCATGAGGGAAAATCCAAAACCTGAAACTATGAAAGATAGCTCTGATAAACAGTACTGTTTGAACTATGGTTACTGCTTATTAGTGTGGAGTGAAAACACCACCATTCAAAAAGTGAAATACACTAAACGAGGTTAGAATGAGTGAGACTAGAACAGACAATAATATTGTACATAATACAAATTAAAGCTAAACAAAGTATTGTTTCCGTAAACTTTTACATGGTATATTGCATTATACATGCAATGACTGGTGATTATGACCAGGGACAGATGTTTGAAAAGCAGTGCTGTAGGAATTCAAGCAAAGCTCAGCCACACCACGAGGGGAATGGGAGTTTATGGCCAACTGGCCTCTGCAGGCCTGTACTGCTGGCTTCCTGATTGTATGTACTTTGTCTATTTTGGTTACTAATATATTCCCAAAACCTTGCCAAGTATATGTCACATAGTGGGTCCTCAATAAAGATTTGCTTAACAAACAAGTAGAACAAATAAAAGTATTTCAGGTTAGTGGGTGATTTTCCTTCATGTGATAGTTCAGATTCTTCCACCTTGTGACTTCACAACTTACTGGTCTCATTGTCACATGTGTCTAGCTGAAGGTAGGGAAGGAGCCTGAGAAGGCATTCTTGATCTTAAAAGCCTCGATGTGATCTGACCTTGTGACTACAACAAAGAGCATGGGGGCTTTGAAAAATACAGGGTCTGGCACAAATAATGCCCCCTTTTTATTACAAACTCTTCTACTACAAAGTCATAAGCATGTAATTCTGTAGCATAGCAATATAATACTCAAGCATGCCATATGACATTTTAGATGAAATGTTCAAATTAAAACTATAAATTATTATACTCATATTATTACCCTACCAACTCAAGCAGGCATTACTGCTGCCAGCCCCTGTACAGTACAGCTGTGTACCCAGGAAAAGAAGGAAACAGATCTGGTGGACAAATGGTATATAAAGTTGAATGTAATAAGTATCAAACACATAGTAAAGTGGACATTTGTTTTTGCTCCAGTAAAATTGGGAGTAATACTTGAGAACTGATTTGAAAAGAAATGAGTTAAAAAGAGTATTTTTTCAAAGGTACAGAAAATATCAAACATTGGTTTAAACTTAAAAATGTACATTTAAATTTGTTTGCTCATCTTCAGTGCAGTGGTCAGGAGTTTTCTTTTAATACAGGTCTCTGATTGGAGATCTACATAGTCCTCTTTACAAAACTCATACCCATAAGGCAAACAATTTTCAAGTTTTTTAAAAATTGAACTGAGAACTTATACATCAACCTACATGCAGAATCCTAGAGTTTTACTATTTTTCAAGCTATTTTTTCACTCACATATAAGCTGATAGTTGTGTTTTTTTTAAAGAGCTCTGATTAACTGAGTCCTATATCTTCAGAGTATTTTAATAGAACTCACTCTCTGTCTTTCTGTATTCAGATTTTATTAGTTTAACATAAGAAATTATATAATTATATTAGTATGAACTATAAACAAACAGGTTTGGGAACTAATGTAACATCTTAGGCTTTCAACTCAACTGTTGGGCTCAGCCCAGCTGGTACCCTGTTAGCACGAGCGTCCAGCATGCTGCAGGTGATAATCGCCACTTGTCACACAGGAACTGGAGAGCCGTGGTTAATCAGGCAAGTTGATGAAGGAGAGGTTGATTGAGATGATTTCATCTGTTCCTAAATTAAAAGTTGCTTATATTACCAATCCTTTTTAATTTTATTTTCATTGTTTACGCTATTACAGATGTCCCCATTTCTACTCCTCACCTTTGCCCACCTCCACCTGGCCCTCGCCCTTCCTTTCCTCCGGCCAAAACCGCACTGTTGCCTCTGTCTATGGCTTATGCCCATATGTGCTTTGGCTAATCTTTTCACCTTAAAAGGGCTCTTAAAATACCTGTTATATTTCAAAGATGTATAGGGATAATATATATTTAATATTTTTAATATTTTGATCATTCAAACAAAGGCAGAATGCTTATAATTGATCTTCTTGGTGTATAAATTTGTTTTAAAGGTGGATTTCCTTCAGTTATTACTAAGTTCATATTAAATTCTTTTTTTAGTTCTATTAATAATAATAATAATTGGTAGTATGTATTTTGCATTTAATCTCCAGGCTAAGTATTGCATATGCGTGAACTCATATGGAGTACTCCAAATATCCTGGAGAACAGTATGTTAGTATCCCCCTATTACAAAGAGGAAAACTGTTTTGAAATGTAGACTATCTGGTTATGGTCACAGAGCTGGAGGCATGATTTGAAATCAGATACACCTAATTCCAAAGCCTGTGTTCTTAACCACTCTGCTATATGTTTTAGTCATAATTGTTAACTTCATTCTGATATTAATAAATGGACTCAATTATTTAGATAAGTTTCTACTCTCTAAATATAAAAGGAGGTACTATAGGTATAGGTTGATGAAATCATCTATTAGGTCACTTTCATTTGATGGACTTTGACTATCCCTTGAGAAGCCCTCATTTACTGCACACATATATATCATGTTTGTTTGTCAGCAAAGCATTCTGATGGTCCTTAAAGATTCAGCACAATATATAATCTTCATATTCTCCTCTAGGAGGTCAGGACTGTGTTTGTTTTGGTTGACACCTATATTTTCATGCCAAACATAGCACCTGACTCAGTTAAAGATTTATTGACACGGTGAAAGAATAAGTGAACTTTTTCTAGTATGATATAAATATTTCCTTAGAATGGGTATAGTGTATCTAAAGTAAGACAGAATTGTTATGAAAAAACAATACATGTTTAGTATCAATTGATATTTACTCTTTTAAAATTGGCTAAGAAGGATCCAGCCATTAAAAGATAAAGTCTTTTAAAATACCATAAAACTTGTTATAATGGGAGATAATGTATCTAAAGGATTATTCCCACTGAAACCAAGACTAGTGTTTAATAACCACATGTAGAACCATTATGTCAGAGGGTTTTATTAATCATCTAAAATTTATTCCATGAAACTATCCAGTGACTATTCAATGCCACTTTTTACCAAAAGCCATCATAATTTAGAATATTAAAGATTAGCAAATGTGTATGCTACATTAAAATCACACATCCTTCTAAAATGGAAAATCATATCTTCTATCTGAAAAACCATTGACTTAAACCAGTATCAATTTGGAGCTAACATCAATTAAGTTCCCACCAGCAGGTAGCAAATGCCACATTCAAAGCAAGATAATTTAAAGAACTTTTAATAAAGATACTGTATAGAAAAATAAGTCTGGGGCTTAAAGGAACTACAAGACATAATATAGTGTCCCAGAATAGTAACTCGTATACTTTTCAAATATCAACCATGGCCTCGGGGGCCAGGGGTAAGGGTAGTTACAGAGAGGGTTGCAGGGTGAGTGCTGCCTTGAAGAGAACCAATGGCCTTTAGTTGAGGTATGCAGTCACCCTTGGCAGCCCTACACTACTCCACCTCTCTGTGCTCTTACATGTCTGAGCCAATGGGCAGGAGTGGTCCCTTGTGTTGTCAATGGAGAGGGACAACCCCTTCAGAGAGTACAGAGGATCATTACTGAGAGTAGATTTGTAGGCACAAGCAAGAGAGATACAGCACAGGTTCTAAACAATTTCAAGTTTCAGTTTAAAAAGTCCTTTACAAGCTGTCTAAATTCAATTTCTTAGCAAGCACTTAGATCTTATAAGTGGAACAATAAAGGAAAAGCTATTTAAGGAGGTCTTTTAAAAATAATGTTTTTGAAATGTAGACTGGAGAATCACTAATATGGATAGGAGAAATAAAGCCTTCCCTGCCTAATCCACAAGGTTGCTGGGGGATTAAATAAAATGTCTATGAAAATACTATGCAAATGAAAGTTGCTTTTTTTTTAAGTGAAGAAAACAACCTTGTAATTATGCTCTTCATTTTTCTTCTTTCATTGACATTTGTAAGAATGCACAATACTGTCTTTTTAATGATCCAGTTAAAATGCAATCAAATAATTATGATATGATGTGATAAGTGGAGGGAGATGAATTCTACATCCACATGGGGGTGGGGTAAACCTTCGGGGGGAAGTAATATATGATTTGGCCCTGGAAGAGTGGGCAGAAATTGAGCAGAAGGCCAGGAAAGGGGTTTGGGCAGGGAAGGGACACAATAAAAGCGAGGAATGGTGTCCCTCCATGGCTTATTAGTGGAAGAAGCAGACCGGGGTTTCCGACATAGGGGATGTACCGGATGTGTGAGGTGGCAAGAGAAGAGACTGAAAAAGAAGATGACTTGCATCAAATTGTGTAGGGTCTGGTTTTTTTATTTGTGGTAAAGATACTGGATTTTTCTTCTTTGACCATAGAGCAGTAGCTTTAAACTCAGGCTCTATTTTGGAACTCCATGGGGAGCTTTTATGAAATACTAATGCCTGAGACCAATTAAATCAGAATCTTGGCAATGAAGACCAGGCATACTTTTGTTGCTGTTGTTGTTTTAACTGATCCCTTGGTGGTTTTAATAGGCAGCCAGTGATGGGAACATGCAGAGTAGTATGAATAAGATGACACACCAATAATTTCAGTCAAGAATTTTTCCTTGAGCAATAGGTCCATATGCTTGTTCCCTCCCATGTACATCCTCCTGTGTACATTCTCCTAGACACTGCACAGATACCTACCTCACATTTAGGATTGCATCATTATTTCTCCACAGGTCCCTATTCTATACTTTGTATAACATTCTTTTGAATGTATTCATAGAAATGTAATGTATTTCTATGAATGTCATCAAAATACAACCATCCAGAAAATCTCTCAATTATTCTTTAGGCCTTCTACCACAGTTACCAAATTTTCTTTTCCTACCTCTTCATTATTTATCCAGATTGGCTAACTTTCCCCTGTCATGTTGTCACTGTCCTAGGCCGGGCTTCCATTTCCTCCCACCTGGAGAGTAAATGGCATTCAAGTTGCAAATTTGTCCCAATTGAATCAGTTTTGTACATAATTGCTCCAGTGAAATTTCTGAAAAATAGGTCTACAAATTACTCCAGTATTGAGTACCCTTTAATATTTTCTCAAAATACGTTAAAACATTTTGACAGAAATTGAGATGATTTTGAGATTGTTTTACCCTCTGGTACCTGCCTCTTTCCCTTTATTGCACTTTCCACTGGGGCGTCTACACAGTCTGTTCTGTCTTGGCATTCTGTACTTGGAACTCTACCTGGACAACTCAGGTCACCTTCAAAGTGTCCCTCAATGATTTATGCCTGAGTCTCTGAGACCATAAAAATCTGTACTATCTTTATCAAGGCACTTATAAGACTGTATTTTAAATACAGGATGGGGCAAAAGTAGGTTTACAGTTGTTCATATGGAAAATAATACCGTAATTAATGAATAATAATACAAGAATAAACTGTGTTTCCAGTATTCACAACTGTAAACCTACTTTTGCCCGGCCCTGTACTTATTTAATTTTGCACTCACAGTACATAAAGTTTTGTAGACAATGAGAATGCTTGTTTTGCTCATTTGTATTCTTGAAATATAACAATACAGTTGTTGGCACAGAGCAGGTGTTGGGCAAGTACTTGTTCAACGAAGGAATAAACATGCTGATCATGGGGTACAACAATACAATGAGTTATAATCCTCAGATTCTGTCTTCCAGAAATGTACAGTTAGCATGCAAAGCAGACAAATAAAGGGAAAATAATACAATGTGAAATGTACTATTTTAGGTAAAAGCTATGAGATGCTATGAAGCCCATAAGAGTAGCATCCAATGCAGCCTTGACAGGGGTTAAAGGAGACTAGTTAGGAAAGGTGTGGGTGAGGATTTTATGTCTAACCATATCTGTGGAGTGAATAATTTGCTAGAGAAACAGGAAGAATAGAAAGAACACAAGGGCCAGGAAGAAGGAGAAAGCAGCAAATAGTAGAGGAATACCAAGCAGTAAAGCATGGCTAGGATTTGGAGTGGCAAGATGGAAAGAGAGGAGCGGGAATGGTGAGTGGATCCCAGGTGTTGAAATGAATGAAGGAAAAAAAAAAACAGAAAAAAGAAATACAAATTTGGTCCTCACCAGAGGAAATGGGGGTGTATGAGGGAGGAAATGTAAAGAGGGGATAAATGGTGATGGAAGGAGACATGACCTGGGGTGGCAAACACACAATACAATATACAGATGATGTATTATAGAAGTCTACTCCTTAAACCTATAAATTTTATTAACCAATGTAACCCCAATAAATTCAGTTAAATAAATATAAATAATAAAAATAAACTAAAGAAAAGGAAATGGATATACATCAGGCACTTGATCTTGAGGGTAATTAAAAGCCAGTAAATACTGTAAGAAGGGTCTTGACATAATCTGATTTGATCTCTACAGTGGATTTGGTGTATCCTGGAGACTTGTTGAGAAGGGCAAAACTGGATGATCACTTAGGAAACCTGAGTAGTTAAGGAGAAAGCCTTTCTCAGTGGGCATGCAGAGATGAGAACTAATGAAGAGATATAAATGAGTATCTCCAACAGGACTTAATGATTGATAGGAATAAGAGGGCACAAAAGAGATAGGAATAATGAAACTTGAGTTTCAATGTGAGAAGTGAAATGGAGATCAGGGCCATTATCTGAGATGCAGAGTGGCTAACAGGGACCAGGCTGCCTTTGGGGAGAAGACAGTTTCAGCTTAGGACCATTTGCAGGTTAGGAATGTTCATGTGAGCATGGAACACTGTTATAGGTTGAATTATACCCCTACAAAAGATTTGCTAAAGTCCTGACCCCCAGAGCCTCAGAATGAAACTTATTGGGAAATAAGGTCATTGCAGATGTAATTAATGTTAAGTTGAAGTCATATGAGAATGGGGTGGGCCCTTAATCTAATATCTCTGCTGTCCTTACAAGAAGATTGCCATCTGAAGACAGTGACATGGTGGGGACACCATATAAAAACAGAGGATGGGAGCAATGCACCTACATCTCTCCATACCCTTTGGAACTATAAGCATTGCTACAAACTGCCAGAAGCTAGCAAGAGGCAAACAAGGATTCTCCCCTAGCGCCTAGAAAGGGAGCACGGCCCTGCCAACATTTTGATTTCAGACTCTCAGGCTCCAGAACTGTGAGACAATACATTTCTGTTGTTTTAAGTCACTCTGTTTGTTGTAGGCCTAGGTAACTAATACAGATTTTATTTAAAAAAAAATCATCTAATATTTTCGAGCATTTACTATGTGCCAGTAACTATTCTAAGTGATTTGTATTTACCACTTTAATCCCCATAACATGATTACGATGTAGGTACACTGTGATAAAAAAAGGAAGCAAAACAAGTTGAGTAAAAGAGAGGAAATATGGGAAAAGGAAAGACAAGAAATTCTGTTATTTCTGTGTCTCCTGGATAATCTCTCCTTTTGAGACACCTGAGCAGTCCCAGGGAGCTGCTTTGGGATGGAAGAGATCAGTAGGTTTCCTTTACTGTAGAAATCAAGACAGACAAAAAGCAAGCCTACAGTGAGTAATACCTGAACTTACCAGTTACATCGTGTAGGCATTTGTTTCCACGAGGATCTCTGGCTGTCCCATCAAGACTGATGACAGAGATCACAAGGGAAGAAAAGAGGGATTTCCCCTCCAGGTGCCACAGATGATGTCTTTTTGGATGGAACTATTGGTCTATCTTTATGGTAAGAAATGCAAATGTGAATATTTGATTCCTTACACAAGCCGTCAGCTTTATAACCTCATGACCGATTTTCCTAAAGGATAATAATCAAGTCCAGACAGCAGAGCAGAGCCTTTCCCAGCCCCACTTCACAGTGTTACTCAGGGCATGCAGGACCCCACAGATTGTCCCCATTCCCTGTGGTTGGCTGCCAAAGGATTTGATTTCCTTCCTCACTGTTCAGGAAACACATTTCCTCAGAAATAAATCCCCACCATAAACATATATATGAGTTGAGCCCGTAAAGTTATGAGATGGATTTTCACTGTGGCTTATAGAATCAGTTTCAAAAGCTGAAGAAACAACCGAGGTGATTTAAGCTGCCAAGATGGATAAATTTTAAGGGATAATTTATGTGATGCTGAGATATGTGATAGAGGTGAGAGGATGTAAATGAAGGGATTTGGAAAGTATAAAGCACTATATATTCTTCTTCAGAATGGTTAATAATTACTGTGTATTCAGCACGATGACTGAAAATTCAATTATTTTATTTAAGCTGTGTATTTCAGGTTAAATATTACCCAAAATAGCATTTTAGGAACTGATTTCTATTCCAACTGAGTAGTGCTTTGGTTTTTATTATTATTTTGGCATAATTGGCAGTACACGTTTGTACTTAGCTGAGGAAGGTGTATGTTGTATTTCTTGCACCTTTCATCCAGAGATGCTGCAATGTGTTATGCCCAAGCATTAATTAAGCTTTGCTTATGGATATGAAAGCACAGAAGAGTTGAGAGAGCCACCTGAAATCATACAGCAAAGCAGCAGTAGGAAAAAGTTAGGACATAGCCGCTCCAATTCTCAATATGTATTCAGATCTTTTGAATATTATCCCTTTTACTAAAATACTTATAATATTGTATTTATATACTTAAACAATGACCTAATGGAGGAACACAGGACTTCATTTTTCATTTATAAAATCTTCAGCTTAACTTACAAGGTGAGCCAGGAAATTACCACATGAGCTAAGAGATTTAGCAAATGGGAACCATGGTGTGGTGCTCGTTAATACATGATTGTTAATGAAGATCATCACAGGTTTGTATACTTTTAGTTATAACTTCCTCACTTAATTTTGTAATACCAGATATTGATGTACTCTTATTTTGGGAATACACATATATTAATTAACTGTCATTCTGCTTTTTAGCAATGGGTTTTTATGTTCAAGTACCCAGATATTCCTCGTGATAGGTGTTCAGAATCCTGAAGAATAAATCTCTAAGTAACTGTGAACATAAATATAAGACAATACTTGGAGCTTATGTCTGAGGAAGGCATTTTGAGAAGAATGGCATCAGTGGCTCTGGCTGCTAATATATTCTCCTTGCTTATGATCCACATGTTCTAGACAGAGGGCTCTCGGATCACATCAGCAGATCTGATCAGATCTGATTTGGAACAGGGAACAACAGGAGCCCTGATTTGTAACTGGCCAAGAGATTCTACTGATTGTTGCATATTTATAAATTTACTTTTAATAGACAACTGGCATATTTTGTTATCCTGCATAGTTATGCTCTGTCAATAGTCAAAGATTGTGCTACTTTCATAAATGAATTTTTAAAATTATGAGCATTCAAACTAGCATGGCCATTTCTACTTCGATATCATTATGAATTTAAGAATAAAATAAAATAAAGTACAAACAATAGACTGATGTTGCTGACAGCTATTTGCCAAGGATGGGGGTGTAGTGAGAACCCACCTGTTTGAATGAGGGTGATGTTAGATTGTTACTTTGAAGTACCTGAGAGAGGGGTTTGGGAATAATTAGATAAACACTAGGGAAAAGTCCTCTCTGGTTTCCAGAAACAATGATCTCTTCACATTGTAGTACTTTGAGGCATTCTACATTATATTTATTATTGAGGAAATGGAAGTTATTATAAACTATAAGGTATGTAAGTTCAAATAACTTCAAACATAAGTACTACTGAGACCATGAAACTAAACTGAAACAAAACCAAATTGTATGTATGTGTATACATTTATATATACATATATTCACATTTTTTACCTTATACTATATCATATTTTTTTTGAAATTTTACCTCCTAAATCATACTGAGTACATCTTTAGGTTGTGACTTGTCTTAACTGTGGAAGGTCACAAGTTATATTGGTTTTTAAAATGGAATCTTCCTTTTTCTTTATAATTATTTCACCTCAACTGGCTACATGCTCATGTTTCAATTCTAAAAATACTATCATCTCAAATGAACTCCAAGACATGCAAATATCTATGCCAAGAATATAGGACAGAAATGTTGACATCAGAAGGCTCTACTCCTCTGAAACTTATCACATTACATTTTTAAAGTTTCCATATCTCATTTAACACTTGCATTACAATCAATAGTCTCCAAAAGGTGTAGGTAATATTGAAATCTACTTGGGTGCTAAATACTGCTCTGGATTTGGGAAGCACTAATTTGATCACCAAATGGCAAATTTGCGGGGTTACCCTTGTAAACTACTTCATATGTCTTTTCATTTACAACACAACAAATACTTATGTATCACACTTGATTCAGCTAAAGGTCCAAATAAGACTTTCCAGGTTTTCAGCATGATCCATCAACATAATAACATGATGTTCTTTCTGCTTCACTCTCAACCCTGGGGATTGGAGGATCAGAATTTAGCTGGACATAATGCATAATGATATATGAGGAAACAATCTGATTGGCTCTCACCTACTCTACTGTGCTAAGTGTATACATATTTTAAATCAATTGGTGTAATTATTAAACTCAATTTTCCAAAATAAAACTGTACAGTGAGACAGAAAAAAAGTACTTCTTGAAGATTTGAAATGTTTTCATAACAATAAAAATTGTCTGTGTTCCCCTGACTTACCAGTTCAACCAGGAATGTGAGGATTATGCATTGCATTTGCAGCAAAAGTGCGCTCTTGCTGAGACCAGCCCCTGAGTCAAGCATGAAAACTCAGATTCTGACTGTCCAACCAAAGCAGTCAAGTCCAAATTAAAAACAGAATGAGCTGAGGAGCAAACATTAAGAATTATTTAGCTACATTAAAAGAATTATTTATTTGGCTGTTTCACATGGTTATAGTGAGAGGGTTGTTGACAAATCTCAGTTTCTCATGTTTCAAAATATGCTATCAAGCACCATGATTTTGTAAAATCCAACATCTCAAAGGAGATGTAAGTCCTTAGTCACCAAACAGGATGTGGAGCGTCTCAGAAGCCAGAGCTATCTATAGCCTTGCGGGCGTTTCTGCAGAAGCAGAGGTGACAGGGAGCAGAGCTGGTTGATTGATGCACAGCTCACCCTGGGTGTAGAACTCTAAATATTAGCTGAGGAATTTTATCAAAGGCTCCACCTTTAAGGGATTTTCTCTCTTTCCAAAAAGACTTTTGCAAATAATATATCCAGTTAAAGCCTGCCATCTCATTTCTGCTTCCTTCTCCTACATCTGTCAGTGTATGTACATGAGGAAGTCTATGTTATTAAAATAATAGCCATATTGCAGGTTTCTGGACCCAAGACTGTTAGCTTTTTGCCTTTCAGAGCAAATTCCCTATGGCAAAGATATTATCCAGATTGCTATAAATATGTGTGTGTGCATATAATTTTTAATTATTCTTTTCCTCAAGTTCTAACAAATAAGAAGATTTAATCATTTAATTATATGACTGATTTCCTAAATTTTACAAAATACCAACACCTATTTTTTCTTTGTAAACCTGGCCTTTTTCATCTTAACCCACTATGAACCTGTCTGTTTTGACTGGACCTTATGGGAGGACCATACTCACACAAAGGACCCATTTCTTAAGTTGGGTGTGATTTTTCATGTTAGAAAAATAAAATCAAGTAATAAAGTAGAAGATGAAGTTTTGCTGGAAAGGTGTTTTGTCCTGTTTATTTATTTTAGCTGCACGAAAGTGACAATGTGTCACTGACTCATTTAGCCAGTGCTCCTTAATGTTGTGGGCTGTGGGCTGACTTGCTGGGGGTTTTCCCTTGTTCTCAGATTACAAGTGGCACGCACACACAAAATAGATGCCATTTAGGTGTTATCATCTGCCAAGGGCTTTGAAATTTCTGTTTTGCATTAAAGACAAAGAATTCCTCTCTCTGACTGCTCATTGAGGGTTTTCTGACACAAGAACATAATTAACTCTTTACTGGCCTAACTAATTTCTGCATTTTAAAAAGTAGCCAGATATGACAAAAGTGGAGCACTCAATCCACAGGGTGGCCATTAACTGCACTCCGTGACTGTATGTTCTCAATTCAGCCCACAATTACTGTCAGGGAATTGCACTCGAAGCTCCCTCTTGTACGCAAACAGGAATATTATTCATTAAAGAGCACTTTCAATAAAATACAATCTATATTTTTTAATGAATATTTGAGAAAGAAAATACAATCTTGGGTTCAGAAACCTGCAATATGGTTATTATTCTTTTAATAACATAGACTTTCTTGTACATATACTGACAGATGTAGGCACAGGAAGCAGAAATGAGATGGCGGGCTTTAACTCAGGAGAAATGAAAAAAGCCGAGACACAGTAAACTAAGTCAATGTTAAATAAGGATTTCCTGGAACCACCTACAGCAGACACATCTTTCCATGGGTTTTGTTGATGCCCCTGAAATCGTAGATTTTACTTAAATCTTTCAAGCCCAGTTAAATGTGAGAACATGGGGCACTTTGGAGACTGGAAAAAACCAAGAGGCCCATCTAAGACCATCCCTTGCTTCAAGAGTCTGCCACTCGATAACCCAATTCTTCTTTCTCTTAATGTACTTTTAATTTTAGTGACTGCAATTTTCATATTTTCAGTCTATTGGTTCTGATAAAACACTTAGTTGCAGTTTCTAGGAAATGATATCAGTAATGCTTAATGCTCAAGAAAAAAATCTACAATTATTTCCCTCTAATGAACTTTAAATATAACTCTAGACTATTAAAAAACAAAAACACAAGTAGAAATATGTGTGTACGTGTGCACAGTGCATGCACATGTACACATATTTGTAAGAAAAATGCACCAGTAGATTTGTTAAATACAAGAGTAGTTTGTTCTGATAGCACTCTCTGGTAGTCCAGCTGCATTGCCCATTACTTCAGAGAGCAAAGGCACAAACAAGCATGTTGATGTAGACTGAGAGTGTTTCTTTGACAAAAAAATTCCAGGAATTCTGTGACTCCAACGAACATTCTATTGAAAATCTATATTATGCTTCCAGAAAACAACTAAATTATGATTTTTATTAGCATGAAAAATAAGTTGAAATAACTTAATTTTAGGAGAAAAACACACATCTTATTAAAGAGAAGGAAGATCACTAATTTAGGAGTGTCTTAAAAAAAACTCTTGCATAAAGGCTGGAATTCACAGTGGGTTAAATAATTTAAAATCATAGCATGTAAAATCCATTCCCCCGTTTCCTACAAAAGAAATTGAGTGCCAGTTATTAAGATTATTGTCAACATCTTGGTGTTAATTTTGAATCATGTTAAACTAATAAGATGATGGCCAATTTTGAAGTAAATTTGCTGTAAATGGACGTGTATTTTTTCCTCCCTTTTATTTTCGGCTTGGTTACCCCATGCAGACCATGACTGGATGATACATTGATAGAATATTTGAGAATGGGGATACAGTAAAAATACCTTTCAATATTTCCTAAAGCTGGGTGTTTCTCCTCCTGCCTCTCGTTGGCAAGCAGAAAGGAAGAATTTAGAATTCCAGAGGCAGCACTTTGCCTGTGTGTGCCAGTCATGCATGGAGTGAAATGTGTTAACCTTTAAACAATTTGGGAGTGGGTGCAGTTAATAGGTAGGACAGATAGTTACAAAGTCCTGATTAACTACGGAGTGCATAGACGTGTGGAAACTTGTCTGTGGTGAAGGGGAAGAGACAGCAGCGATTATTTACTGTTCTAGACACCAGGTCCCAGGAAACAGAATCAGGAAATTCTGAACAGCAACATTGCCCTCTTTTGGCAAAACAGTGCACTATGTATTTACCTCACTCTCAGGTGAAAGCATTTCTTCGGGACACAGAAATCTTCCGTATGAAGAAAAATGACACGAACTGAATCAAAATCAGAGAGAGGGAGAGAGTTTGCCTATGTACCCATAAGCTAGACACTGTTCTAATAGAGAGTAAAGAAGCTTAAGTGATAGGCTAACAAAGAAGCTTTCAGACTTCATCATTCTGTTGCCCAGTCCCTGTGACAAACGCGTTCTTCACCTCTCGTATTTATTATCCCTGACAGCTTCAAGCCATCTACAATGTAATCAGAACCACGTAGGACTCAGAATGTGAACAAATAAGACAGGCTCGTGCTCCTTTCGAGCCACCGGTGCTGAAACGCACGGGAGTCTGGCGGCTTGACTTAAGTCACTGCTTAGAGAGCTGCACCAGGCACAAGACAGCCCCGCAGATTGTGAAGGAAGTGGCTTGATTACATCAAAAGGGAAGAGAAAACTGTCAGGAGGAGACACAATGTTAAACTAATTACTTTCATTCATGTTGTAAATGCCAGCGCCACTCTTTAAATAATACTAATTTCAGCCTTGTCCTCCATCTCTCATTTCCTCTCTGTTTTTTTCAAGTGAAAGACCTTCTCTGGCTGGATTTTTGTTATGGGAGTTTTAAAAAGGGATACATCTGGAATTTAGGAATACCCAGCACACATGCAGGTGTACTGTCAGCTTAGAAATCTATTTATTATATTTTCCTCTCCCTGACTAGGAAATTAATCACCAGGCCTGCAAAGTCCTAAGTATTACACTTTTGCTAGCTTACAGGGTAACCATATTTGCAGAGATGCACCTATTTTGTGAATGTCACAGGTCTTTTGGGGACGAGGACAAAGCAAGTTCCTCAACTTTCAACAGTTTGAGCTAGAATGTACTTCATGAAAGAAAGGTGAGCATCATATTCTATTCTTGTTCACTTAACTAATTCTCACTAAATAAAAACTCAGGAGCAATGAGTTTCTGCAAGAGAAAATCTAATTGTGAAATAAATAGTTGCAGTCCTGGAATAAGAGAGACAGCTCACATCTGTATTTGTGAACTGATTTTTCTTCCTCTTCTTTTCGTTCTTGTGGTTTGGACTACGTGAACGATTATGTATATGTTATTTTTATTATCCTAGTATTTGAGGGAATTAGAGCTCAATGTTTAGATCACATCTTCCTTGCAGGATTCATCTGCAAAAAGTGCTTGATGTCCTCAACAATGCTGTCCATAAAAATCCTGAGAAACTATTTTGAGCTTTTTGGCAATCAATTTGGAAAGGTCAACTAATTCTATCAGTGCTAAAAGTTTACAAATGGTTTTCATATAAATCATCTTATTTTATCTTTACAAAAACCCAGTGAGGTGAGGAAGCATCTGTGATTACCTCCACTTGGCAGGTGAGGAGCTGGGCAATCAGGGAGACAATCGGCTGTGTGGGAGCACATGGACCCGGGGCTCTCTGTTCACTGTGCTCTTTCACTCTTCTCCATATGTAGTGACATGTCCTTCACTTCCCTCACCTGCCTTAAAAGCAAAGGGAGTGGAAAGCTATGCTCCCCAAAACCCCCAAATAGTGTGTAGAACATTTTAAAATGAAGTGGGACTTGAGCCTTCTTGTTTATTCATATTCAGACAGGTTTAAAACTGCATCATCATCTTAATGGAAGTGCATTTCATAAGGTACCTCATTCCATGAGGCAAAACCAGAATTTTTCCCTTTCTCAACTCCTTCTACAACAGTACACTTCAAAGTGACAAATAGCGTTATCTACTGATGTCCTTCTCTGTCACAATCATAATGACATTTATCTCTCCCCTATCCAGTGACACCTCACGACATTGTATCTGTCAGCCTCTACAGGTTTCAGACCTGAAGCAAAGCAAGCTAGTCTCCAGTGTCAGTATTTGAGGGGTGCACAGGTGGCAAAAACAATTGTATAGGTCCACCACCAAACACAAACAGCACTACCAGGTAAGGCTTGCTAGACAGCATTTTTCAGTTAGACCCTATTTTCCCTGAATTCCCCTTCAGACTTAAGGAATTTGCTTACCGTTACCTGTAGAAGAAAGAATATGTCCTTGTGTAAATTTCTTCTGGCCAAAATATGCAAGCCTACATTACGGTAAGAAAGAGCCATTTCCCCATAGTCATTCATGCCTTTCTGCATGAATGTGTTCATTGACCTTTGAGGCCAGCAACATAATTTTATGTGTACGTATTTGCTGGGGGATGGAAGTCATTACTTCCAGGATAAAACAAGGAAAAGAATCAGCAAGATTGCTGCTTTTTACATATAGAAAGAGAAAGAAACAAAAATGTCCCGATTCTGTGAGTGCTGACATTGACACACACTCTTTAGATTTAGAGAAACTTGTGTGGCTGTTTCATTTTCACATAGGAAATAGAATTCAAGGAAGATTCAAGTGACATTTCCCAACACGATGCTGAAGTTATAAATAATAATGGTTCCCAGATTTTTTTGTTCTGGATCGAAATGAATCCAAAATGATTCAAATAGGTATTCTACTGTAATTTAGTCAGTTGGTCAAATAAGAGTGCTCATACTACTCGCAAAAGATCTGAAAAGAAAAACATATTTTTTGCCTTTTAAAAAGTTGCTTTGTGCACCTGGTTCCTGGCTGGGAAAGCAAGAAGTATATATATCATAAACAGTTACTGTCACAGGTTTCTTTTAAAAAATCTTTATTAATAAGGCACAATGTCTTATTTACATTCTTTAAAGGGTTTTTTTCTAATTTCTTAGGACCGCTTTCATTTCCCAATTTTTAAATGTCTTCAGACATTTCATAAGCATTCAAATGTTTCATATATAGGGTTTTTTTTTGTTATAGTCCTTCTCAAAGTTGGCTGTTTTTACATTCTCTGTATAGCTTCTCACTATCTTTTATTAGTGTTGATTTGGTCTTCTGGTTTAAGTGACCAATTTCAATAACAATTTATGCCAAGTGAAGGGACATACGTGAACTTCCAAAAGTGAGCAGACACTCGCTGCAAAATTGGTTAGCCTGAAGAATAATACGATTCATTTGCATGCGAATTTGCAGACTTTCTGATGCTTAATGGAATGGAGCTGCAGTGGTTTTCAAACAATGCATATACACAGTCCCCCTCATTCAGTATGGGTCATATTCTGAAAGTTCATTTTTAAGTCACTTTTGTGCAATTCAGAATGCATTTTCCTGCAGCAACTATATCATAATGATGATTAGGGGTTCAGGCCAATCTCCCTTCTCTCCCCTCCCCTAATCCAGTGTTGTTGAAACATTGTTTTACATTTTCAGAGAAAACCTATAAAAATTATGGGTGTTTTCATACTAGTAATCAAACAACACAGGACAATAACAAAATTGAAAAGGCTATGTTAGAAATGCTGGTACTTGAGGACAGCAGGCTTAACTGGTGGAGCATGAGACAGAGGAGGAGGCTGCTGTGAAAATTCTGGAGGGGACCCCTTGGGCTCACTCAAGGGCTCCAGTGGTGCCCAGTGCTGGCTTGTGATTGTGTCTAATTTCACTTCACAGATTGAAGATTCTTCTTCTCTCTATTACAGGTGTATCTTGAGTCCTTATGAGCCATAATCGAGGCCATTGTTTCTCTCTGTACCCACAAATGGAAAGAATTGCTAAGGGGGCCAAGGATTATTTTGAGGTAACAACAGGAGATGGAAGAGGGAAAAAAGGAGTATTGTGTTTTGGAGAGAAAGTCAACATCAACATCAACATTCAACTACAACCATCACCAAAGTTTCCTGAGGGGAAATTGATGAGGTATAAAGGGTCGCTGAGAGGCAAAGATGAGCAGGCAACACGTTCAGTCTCCTGAAAGGAAGAGACGTGTGGTTCAGATACATTCTTACTCTAAGCAGTGGATTTCCTCTGGAAAAAGTAGCTAATAGGAAATCTAAGGTAGCTGGGTGGGATTCTTTCTTTGTCAGATACCTACAAGTTGGGAATTGTTTGCCTGTGTTTAGGGAATTATAATGCATGGAATCAGCTCCAGATATTGTCATGCTGTGTTTTTAAAAATGTGTAAGCTTATTTGCATATGTGTGTAAGAAACCGAACTCGCAAATTACCTGAAAATGCATGTTATATATAAATATAGAACTATTTACTTTGTGTCACTGCCCTCTGAGCTCACCATTGAATTAACCCACAGTGAATTAAGTTTAACTGGATTAAAAACATTTCTTTTTTTCCATCCTAACCACTCTGTGCAAATCACAGAATTTGTTATCCCAGGGGTTGTCAAAAAGAACCCTAGTTGTATATTCTTTCAAAACTTATTTTAATAAATTTTAAAAAATAATATATTGAAAAATGTTGAAAGCCAAATTACTTTGTAAGCAGTTTGTGTGTGTCTGTGTGTATGAAAACAAAACTATTCCTTGGAATGACATATGCATTTGAACAGAATTCTTAGCTGTAGATATTCAAAGGGAAATTTTGATTTCATTTCATTCATTGACCACTTTTGAAATATTGAAAATACTTTCTGATTAAAATATCAAAGTTTTGATGACACATTATGTAAAATGTACCATGAATAACTCCTTCCAATCACCTGTGAAATGGGCTCTTTATGAATCCCATGTGTTAGATGAGAAAGCTGAGACTCAAAGATGTTATGGAATTCATCCAGATTATACCTATGATACCTGGTGAAGGGATTTAAGCACAATTCTGTTTTATTCAAAACCTACTGCTCCTTACAATTATATCAAATGTGCTTGAAAATAGACTCGAATGCAGAGAATAGGTAGCATAGAAAAGAGGAAACATTTTCTTACTTAATCTAGTTATTCTTAATTTGTCACTGCCTAGTTTAACAGTGAGCTCTGAGGGCAGTGACAGCATCATAAACAATCCTGTCCCTCCATGGTCTGAGAGATCATTTTGCTCCTTTTTTAAAAATATTTTTTATTGTTTTTCTTTTCTTATTTTTATTGCTATTCAAGTACAGTTGTCTCCATTTTCCCTCCTACCATACCCCCCTAACCCCAGCCACCACCACCTCCCACCCCTGACCCCACCCCCTTTTGGGTTTGTCCATGTGTCTTTTATAGATGTTCCTGAAGACCCTTCCCCCTTGTCCCCCAATTATCTTTTTTGATAAGACATCCTCTAGCTGACTCATAAAATCAGAGCCTCTGGTCAGAAGGAGAACAAATGAGAGAGTGCAGGTAAATATTTATATAAATCATTACCGCTGATATTTATATAATCATTGAGAAAACATCAAATGATTCTTGCTTATGGCCAGTTTTACCTTTCCACAGATAAAGACTGCATTTTTGTTAGATTAGAAATATTACTGATTAATGCAATTACATGTTAAATAGTCACCAAAGTTGTTTTTACTGTTTGATTTTCTTTTATTATTACCTTTAAGTCATATTAACAGGCTTTTAGTTTACAATGACCCTCTAGACATACACGTTTCCTCTGGTCCTTTTTGGGACCCTCCTCTTGTCTGAATAAATGTATAGAAGTACACAAAGAAAGAATCTCTTAATGGAGAAGAAATTTTGAACAGTGAGTCAGAAATAAATAAGAGATTACAACCCTTTCAACAAAAATAGAAAACAGATGAGCTTGGGCGACTGGACGAAATGGGGAAGCTGCAGCCTAGACAGAACACTCTGTAACATAGCTACAGGGAAGTCTGAAGCTAGTTTTCTCTCATTGGCATTATTGGAAAAATTAGGCCTAGCGTTATCACCTAATGGAGAAGGCTGGCCTGGGATTCAGGGAGGAAAACAGAGGAATCAATTAAAATCCTTTATAAAGACCAAGTACACTTATGGCTACATATGTAGCCAACATTTACCTCCAGGTAGAAAATGATAGGTCCTCGCTAAAGATGCAGCCTAAATTTGTTGAAAACAAAGTCTTCAGGACACTGAAGCTTTCTCTTCTCATTCTGGAACTCAAGCTATGCCTGAAAGAGTTGGGTGCCCCTCCTGGAGACAGCCTGATCCCAACTGGAATTCTCACTCAGATGTGAGACTTACAGAAAAACAATCCTATGGACTTTATGACACAGGTAATTCAAACTAGCTACCAATTTTTATAACCTTACATATAAAGGCATCACAAAGAAGAAGTATGCTAGTAACATCAAAGAGAGAGAGAGGTAAATGGAAAAATGAATACAAAAGGAAGAAGATTATTCAGGGAACAGCAAGGAATTTAATATACACAGGTGCAATGATATGCAGCTTGTGCTCAACAGCCTAACTGCCAGCACCCAACTATTGGCTACTGGTCCTAGAGAAGTAAGAACTTTGTGCCAGAATCAAATGTAGCTACAGTATTAGTCACACTTTGTATAAGCTGCTTGTTCTCCCTCTCTCTCCTTCTCTCTCTCTATGTAAGACCTTCTCCACAGACAGAAGAGCACTCATTTGTATTGTGATGCAAGATTCATAACCTATGTGCTTTTCAAGATCATCACAAACTGAGATCTTAAATAACACCTATAATAGTCTCAAAGAGATTTGAGAAAATACAGCATTCATGAAACAAGTACAAAACCCAAGACATAATAAAAAGGAATAATCAGAGAATGTGAAGAAGGATGTACTGATGAGCAAATATTTTAAAAATTGAAATATTTGATGATAAACACAAAGATATGTCCAGGGAAGAACAGAAAGACAGAGATAAATTTTGTATAAAATAAATAAGAAGCCAGCAACCTAGGAAGTTCAACATTCTATTAATAATTGTTCAAAAGAAAAAAAAGGACAGTAAAAGTAGAGAGAGGGAAATTATTAAATAAAAATTTAAAAGTTCCAAAAGTGGTAAGGATAAGTTTTCTTATTGAAAGTGTATGTGATTGTCCAATGGAATGACTTTGAAAAATCCAGTGCACATGTGAACACATAACTTGGAAATGTTATGAAATAAATAGAAGATCCTAAAATATTCCAGTGGGAAAAATATGAATTATCCAAGAGGATTCTAGAATACCTACAACGTTCTCAATGTTCTGAGTATACTGAAAGAAATATATATATATAAATGTGCATACATATAAGTTCTATACCCAGTTCTATACCTAATTAAATTTTTCATCAGACAAGGACACTATAAAGACTCTTATATATTCAAGAATTCAGGAAGTTTACTTCACTTACATCCCTTTCAAAGGATGTTACCTAAAGCTACACTGCAGGCCTGGCTGGGTAGCTCAGTTGGTTAAAGCATCATCCTGATACACCCAGGTTGCAGTTCAATCTCCAGCCAGGACACATGCAAGAAGCAAGCAATGAATGCATAAATGGAACAACAAACTGATGTTTCTCTGTCTCTCTTCCTTTCTCTCTCTCCCAAAATC
Organism: Tonatia bakeri; assembly: GCA_004024845.1. Classification (NCBI taxonomy): domain Eukaryota; kingdom Metazoa; phylum Chordata; class Mammalia; order Chiroptera; family Phyllostomidae; genus Tonatia; species Tonatia bakeri. The sequence goes on along the minus strand of PVIA01002856.1, from coordinate 164,721 downwards.
AATCAATAAATTAAAAAAAAACACCTGGCTTAAAAAAAAGATATACTGCAGCAAAGCAAAAATATCTTTTATGAATGAGGAGTAGATTGGATCTATCCAGGAATATGTATTTTAACACAGTAGTACAGAGAAGAGAGATTCGAGAATGACAATTTTACACAATTCTACCACCAACTAATCAAGACTGCAGCCAGAGGACAGAGAGCTATGAGAGGAGGTCTCATGGGGAAAGGGAGACTCAGTAAATTAGATAATTTTACTAAGAACCTAAAAAACAAAACACAAAACAAATAACAAACAAAAAAACTGTGGCAGCAAAAAAGACAAATAGTATTTTTAAAGAAAAGAGATAAGCAAGCTCTATGGAGAAAATATTTTCAAGAAAGTTGTGATAAAAACACCAGACATCAGAAAACATATTTAAACCATAGTTAAACCATCACTTAAATCCATAATTGTAGCATAAGAAAACAAAATCTATTTTTGTTGTTCTTATTATAAAAGTTAGGGACATTTTTTATCAATTCATCCAGAGGTCATAACATTCAGCAAGAGAGAAAAATATTGTATTTCTAGTATATTACTAATTGGCTCAGAAGTAAAAGATCTTTTCATGTCCATAATAATGTTATGCTTTATAGTGTCTTCCAATTTGCAGAGTTAGTCCATGGCCAGAGTTTAGAAGACAGCTTTTGCTTATAGGACAGAATATAAACATTGACCATGTTAACAAAGTAAAAATGCAAGAGTAATAGAAGGCAGGATATGGGATGTGGGAGAAAAGATAAAGGAACAGGAGCTAATGTCTTTATCTGATAAAGAGGGCAACAAAGAGATATTATTGAAAGTGATACATCAGAAGCCACGCCAAGGCAGTATAAGTTCATGTTCGGAAATATTCTCTTCTATTTAAACTATATAGCCATTTTGACAGTATGATTCCATAATCTGCTCTCATAAACCCCTTTATTAAAGTCAAGTCTCCTTGGATGTCAGGTGTGGTAAGAGTGATCTATCATCCAGTTGCTTCAGTTACTCCTATCCAGAACAATGGTAGGCAGAATAATGCACCTTTTCCAAAGATGCCCATGTTCTAAACCCCAGAATGTATGACTATGTGATCTTATGTGACAAAATGCAATTTGCAAATGTGATTAAATTAATAATGTTGTGATAGAAAGTGTGACCTGGATTATCCCATGGTCCTGGTATAATCATGAGAAGGGTTCCCTTATAAGAGTGAAACAGAAGGTTTAGAGTTGGAGGGAGAGAGTTGAAGATACTAAAGGATGGAGGGGCCAAGGTATTCAGGTAGCTCTTAGAAGTTGTAAGAGTAAAGGACTAGATTCTCCATTAGAGCCTTCTGAAGGAACACATACTTGATGACACCTTGATTTTACCTTAGTATGACCAATTTTAAATTTCTGACATCTACAACTATAACATATAACAAATTTGTGTTGTCTTAATTCAATTAGTTTGGGGTGATTTATTGTAGTATCAATAGGAAAGCAATATACAGACCAATTTACACAGCTCTTCATGATTCAATTTCTATCATTTCTCTGTCAAGGTGGTCAAAATAGGGTAGAGGCTAGACAATAGGAATGTACAACTACATAAAATTTATCCATTCAGTATTTCTGAGCAGTGTTTCAATTCTGGTTACATATTAGAAGCATCTGAAGTGCCTTAAAATTATACATCCAGGCCCTACACTAGGACAATAAAATAAGAATACCTGGAAAAGAGGCTTGTGCTTTATGTTTTAAAAGGTCACTAGGTGGTTTTATTGTGAAAGTTGAAAACCAGAGCCTTCCAACCAGAGTCATTGGGAGGCACAGAAATTATACACAGAACCTCGAAAACATGCAGGACCAGTGTCAGACTTCATTAATAATCAACATTCTTTTCTCACTCATTTCCTACTTTGCCTTTAACTGATCTGTGTGTCCACCCAAATTGCTATATGATTTATTTTTATCATGCAGTTTCCCCCCTATAATACAATTCTTGAAAAATAGGAATCATTTTGTCAAGACATCCAAGGATGCTGCATGGGACATTCTGAAGCCTTATCTCAACTTGATCAACTCTGTTGAATCTTATCTTCTTCACTCCTTATGTGGGAAGAATGAAAAATATTGTCCTATATCCACCAACTTCTCTTTCCTTTCTATCCATTAGATCCCATTAATATTAATGTGTACTGTCTTTTATAATTTTATTAACTTATTTTATTCTCCTAACTTGACTGCATATTATCCCTTACCTATACAATCAATTTTCCCTTGGAAAGTTTCTTTTGACTAATTACGTCCAGAAAGAGATAAAATTTAAAAAGACAGTCATATTTATTTATTTTATTTTTTTAATTATATTTTATTGGTTATGCTATTAGAGTTGTCCCAGATTTTCCCCCTTTGCTCTCCTGCACCCAACACCCTATACCCCCATCATTGTTCACATCCACGGGTCATGACTATAAAAGTTCTTTGGCTACTTCACTTCTTATACTGTACCTTACATCACCCTGGCTAGTCTGTAACTACCTATTTGCATTTCTTAATCCCCCCACCTCTTAACACATCCCCCCATTCCCCTGTCCCATCTGGCTACCATCAAAACCTTCTCCATATCCATGATTCTGTCTGTTCTTTTTGTTTGCTTAATTTTTTGGATTCAATTGTTAGATATGTATTTATTGCCATGTTATTGTTCATAGTTTTGGCCTTTTTCTTAAATAAATTCCTTTAACATTTCATGTAATAATGGTTTGATTATGATGAACTCTTAGATTTACCTTGTCTGGGAGGCACTTTATCTGCCCTTCCTTTCTAAATGATAGCTTTGCTGGGTAGAGTAATCTAGGCTGTAGGTCCTTGCTTTTCATCACTTTCAGTATTTCTTGCCAGTCCCTTCTACCCTGCAAAGATTCTTTTGAGAAATCAGCTAACAGTCTTATGACAACTCCTCTGTAGGTCACTAACTGTTTTAAAAACAAAGTAAACCTCACTATCATTTTGAACCAGAAGAGAAATATAAAGCAGTTTGTGAGGCAAAGACTATGACTGCTGAAAAAAGGATCTGTTAGATGGAGTTCAAGGGTGAAGAAACTAGAAAAAATGTCACGCTTGAGCTAAAGGACTAGAATGGGGCACCCCCAAATTGGAGAGTAAACTGAATTGAGCTGTAACAGATCACTGACGGAGACTAACACCTATATAATCTGAACTGGATTTCAAGAAGGGGAAGAAAGAAACTCAACCTTGCATCGGAGTACCTGGGTTTGAAATATTAAAAATTACTCTGTAACATGAGAGTTACATACTTCCATCACAGATTATATTCTGTCCTTAGGGCCCCAGGCAAGGAGTGATGTGTAGTCTACTGCAAAACTCATACAGAAATGAATGAATGGGGGGAGGAGGGAGGGAGGCAGAGAGAGAGAGACAGAGACAGAGACAGAGAGAGAAAGAGAACAAGAACAGATTTATAATATAGAAAAGCATATATATTATTATTAAAAATAAATGCCTAAATAGATAGCCAAGAGCCCTGGCTGGTGTGGCTCAGTGGATTGAGCCTGTGAACCAAAGGGTTGCTGGTACAATTCCCAGTCAGGGCACATGCCTGGGTTGCAGGCCAGGTCCCCAACAAGGGGTGCATGAGAAGCAATCACACAATGATGTTTCTCTCTCTCTCTCCCTACCCCTCTGTCTAAAAATAAATAAATAAAACAAACAAACAAAAATGAACCAGAAAACATAATAATATCATTTAAAAATAAATACATAAACACAAGCATTCATTTAAAAAAAGCCAACAAAATCAAAATCAACTAAAAGATACATTAAATTCAAACAAAATGAAAATAATAAACTAATATGAAATACACTTTAGAAACAAATATATTTAGAATCTCAAAGAAAATGTATTGAATTATATCTACTAACATCAAAAACAAACTCTAAGAAATCCAGAAACAAAACCAATAATTAATGAATTAAAACAATTATTTAAAATGTAAAAACAAATAATAGACAGGAACTGACCATTTAGAAATGCTGGAAATTAATAAAAAATTGGGATTAAAAACCTGAAAAATAGGAAATGCCTAGATGGATAAAGATGAAGAAAAGAATTCATGTTTCAGAGGACAGCACCAGGGATTTCATCCAGACTGCAATGCAAAGGGACTCAAAGTCTAAAAAAATTTAAATAGAAGTTAAAAAAATAAACAACATGGGAGCAAATTGAGAAGTTCCAATGTGTGTTTAATAGTAAACACAGAAGAAGAGAATAGAGTGAATGACCAGGAAGAAACACTGCAAATAATATGATAAGACTTTTCAAGAATTGAAAAAAAAAATACATAGGTTCTGAGCAAGACAGATATAGATCTCTACCTACACATATTGTGGTAAAACTGTAAAACATCTGTTTTAAAAAGAAAATCTACCAGAAAGGCGATAAATTACCCACAAAAGAATGAAATAACAGTAGCCTGCCTTTTGACCTGGCAATTCTACTGCTGGGATTATATCCTAAGAATCCTGAAATACCAATCCAAAAGAACCTATGCATCCCAATGTTCATAGCAGCACAATTCACAATAGCCAAGTGCTAGAAGCAGTTTAAGTGCCCATCAGTAAATGAGTGGATCAAAAATCTATGGTACATTTACACAATGGAATACTACACAGCAGAGAGAAAGAAGAACCTCCTACCCTTTGCAACAACATGGATAGAACTGGAGAGCATTATGCTGAGTGAGATAAGCCAGGAGGTGAGGGACACACACCATATGATCTCACCTTTAACTGGAACCTAATCAACAAAACAAACAAATAAGCAAAGTATAATCAGAGACATTGAAATTAAGAACAATCTGACAGTAACCAGAGGGCAGGTGGGAGGGGATAATGGGGGGAAGGGTTTTGAGGTACAACTATAAAGGGCACATGTACAAAACCAAGAGGGGTGGAAGCAGGGGACGGAGGTGTGGATGGCTGGGGTGGGGGGGGGGAATGGGGGGGGGGTAAATGCAGACAACTGTAATTGAGCAACAATAAAATAATTTTAAAAAAAAGTAGCCTTCTCACCAACAAAAATATTGCCAGAAAACAACAATATATCTTCAAAACACTGTTATTCCTAGAAATTGATAAATTTATTTATAGAAATCATTATAAGTCAAACTATTATTTAACAGTAAAGACAAAAATAGGTACATGTTTGTATATACAAAATTAATCACTTATGTACCCTCCCAGGAAAAAAATAACTCTGGGTTATGTTTCACAAGAAGAATATAAAGTGAGCTGTAAGGGATGATTATTAAAATATAGCAGCCACTACAAAAATTGAAGTTTTTACTCAACAAACTTAATTAACTAATTACTTTAGAAACAGTTATATTCTTTTTTCTTTTTTAAAGTTCTTTATTTTATTGATTATGCTATTACAGTTGTCCCATTTTCCCCCTTCACTCCCCTCCACCCTGCCCACCCCCCTCACCCACATTCCCCCCTTTAGTTCATGTCCATGTGTCATAAGTTCTTTAGTGTTGACATTTCCCATACTATTCTTACCCACCCCCTGTCTATTTTCTACCTATTGTCTATGCTACTTATTCTCTATATCTTTTCCCCCCTCTCTCCTCCTCCCACTTCCCTGTTGCTAACCTTCCATCTGATGACTTTTTTTTTTACTGTTCATATTTTTAATCTTTTTTTCTTAGGTAAGTCCCTTTAACATTTCATATAATAAGGGCTTGGTGATGATAAACAGTTATATTCTTAAAGGGAAGATGCAACTCAATTTTGAAAGTGTAATAGGAAGGAAGTGGGTGTAGGATTCAAACAAGCTTTTTTATTATTTGAGAAAAAATAAAAATAATGAATACCTTGGAAATTTTCATAAAAATTCACAGGTATTTCTGAAAGTGTATGGAACAAGAAATACAGGTTAAAACATTTTAGCCCAGTTTAGATATTTAAAAAATAGAACATTCAAACAAAATTTTTTGGGAAAAAGGAGACAGGAAGGAGTTAGTGTGTGTTAATCAAAAAGACAATGGAAATAGGTAATGGATTCACTGAGTTCAAGGGGGTGCCTCTGTGGAATACGGGATTGCAGTTTAAATGAGGTGGGATGGAGGTTGTGAAGTACTTATGATAAATAGTGATACATTTGCTAAAATCCAGCAACACTTAACTGTCATGGATGGCAAAGGCATTTCTTTGTTGTAAGATTGTTCCAGTGTTACATTGGGCAGCTCTTGCTTTTATATGAGGTAGTTTGATTTTATGAGTAACAGAATTGTTTCTATTTAGTTTAAAAGCTCCCTTTCCTGAAAACAGCTAGGTTTTTCAACAACTAAAGGTAGTAAAAATAACCCTTCATTCTACTGAAGGCTTCCTATTAAATTTAGCAGAAAGAAGAGAACAAAATAACAGTATCCAGGCTGAGGACTAATATAAATGCTGGGAGATGTTGACATATTTCTAAAGGCGTGTGCAGACAGAGAACTGTGAACTTTTATTTAAAAGGCTCAGCTCTACCTAACTGAAAAGAAAATTATCAAGATATAAAAATAAAGTTTCCTAAATCTTTTTTCCATTTTTTAATTTTATTTTAATCATTGTTCAAGTACAGTTTTCTGTCCTTTGCTTCCATTCCATCCCACCCACCCATCCCTCCCCACTTCCCTCCCATTTGCACCGCCCCCTAGTTTTTGTCCATGTGTCCTTTATACTTGTTCCTGTACTCTTCCCCTTTTCCTTTGAAACTCACTCCCCTCTGGTCACTGTCAGCTTGTTCTCTATTTCTGTGCCTTAGGTTATATATATTTTGCTTGCTTGTTTGTTTGTTTTGTTGTTTAGGTTCCTGTTAAAGGTGAGATCATATGGTATTTGTCTTTCACCGCCTGGCTTATTTTGCTTAGCATAATGTTTTCCAGTTCCATCCATGCTGTTGCAAAGGGTAGGAGAAAGAAGAGTAAAGTAGGAGGGATCACAATACCTGATACTAAACTGTATTATAAGGCCACTGTAATGAAAACAGCCTAGTACTGGCATAAAAGTTTCCTAAATCTTTTTTTTTTATTGTTTAATTTTTAAAAATATATTTTATTGATTATGCTATTACAGTTGTCCCATTTCCCCCCTTTATTCCCTTCTACCCTGCACACCCTCTCCCACCCACATTACCCCCCTTTAGTTCATGTCCATGTGTCATAAGTTCTTTAGCTTCTACATTTCCCATACTATTCTTGCCATCCCCCTATTTTCTACCTACCATCTATGCTACTTATTCTCTGTACTTATCCCCCCTCTCTCCTCTTCCCACTCCCCTGATGCTAACCCTCCATGTGATCTCCATTTCTGTGGTTCTGTTCCTGTTCTAGTTGTTTGCTTAGTTTGTTTTTGTTTTAGGTGAGGTTGTTAATAATTGTGAGTTTGCTGTCATTTTACTACACATTTTTTTAGCTTCTTTTTCTTAGATAAGTCCCTTTAACATTTCATAAAATAAGGGCTTGGTGATGATGAACTCCTTTAACTTGACCTTATCTGAGAAGCACTTTATCTGCCCTTCCATTCTAAATGAAAGCTTTGCTGGATAGAGCAATCTTGGATGCAGGTCCTTACCTTTCATGACTTGGAGTACTTCTTCCCAGCCCCTTCTTGCCCGCAAGGTCTCTTTTGAGAAATCAGCTGACAGTCTGATGGGAACTCCTTTGTAGGTTACTGTCTCCTTATCTCTGGCTATTTCTAGGATTCTCTACTTCATTTTTACCTTGGCTAATGTAATTATGATGTGCCTTGGTGTGTTCCTTCTTGGGTTCAACTTCTCTGGGACTCTCTAAGCTTCCTTGACTTCCTGGAAGTCTATTTCCTTTGCCAGAATGGGGAAGCTCTCCTTTATTATTTGTTCAAATAACTTTTCTACTTGCTCTTCCTCTTCTCCTTCTGGTACCCCTATAATTCGGATGTTGGAACATTTAAAGATTTCCTGGATGTTCCTAAGCTTCTCCTCATTTTTTTTTTAATTCTTTTTTCTCCATTCTTTCCTGTTTGATTGTTTCTTTCTTCCTTCTGGCCCACTCTATTGTTTTGAGTCCCAGTTTCCTTGCCATCACTATTGGCTCCCTGTGCATTTTCCTTCATTTCTCTTATTGTCCCCTGCATTTGTTCATCTAATTTGCGACCAAAATCAACCAATTCTGTGAGCTTCCTGATCACCAGTGTTTTGAACTGTGCATTTGATAGGTTGGCTATCTGTCAGTCACTTAAAAGGATGGGTTCTGGGGCTTTGATTTGTCCTTCTGTTTGAGCCATCTCTCTCTCTCTCTCTCTTTCTCTCTTTTTTTTTTTGGTCTGGTCGAGCCTGTTACAGTAGGGGGCAGAGTCTTAGGTGTTCACCAGGGCAGGCACCCCAGTTGGTGGGTTGTGACATTGTATGTGGGGGCAGGATCAAGAAGGAACAATAGTGGTGGCTCCATTCTCTGTGGGACCTCAGTCCCTTCTGCTGCTTCCCTCAAGCAAACTGGGCCCCTCTGGTGCCAATTCCCATGTGGGTGGGCTTGTGCACACTGTGGGACCCTCCAAGGACCTCTCCTGTGAGGCTGGATGTCTCTCCTTTCACCTCAACTCCCACAGATGTCCACAGTCAGTGTCCCAAGGCTCTATTTCCCAGTGCTGTGATCCTGGGTTGTGCGCACTGCCTTGTTTTACAATCACTGCCTCACTGGGTCTGCTGGTTGCCACCCCTCAGCCAGGGTCTGCCAGCTGCCACTTGCACACTCCGGGTCCACCGGTGCAGCCTTGCACCCCTGGATGCCTTATGCACCTGGTTCCAACTCTCTCTGCTCTCCATGCCACGACCCGTGCCTGGCTGCTCATTTCTGCCCCTTCTACCGGTCTGGATGAACACGTCTATTTCAACTTCTTGGTTGTCTGACTTCCATTCAGATCAATTTTCTGACAGTTCTGGTTGTTATTCTGTTTCTAAATTGTTGCTGTCCCTATCTTGGTTGTGCGAGGAGGTACAGTGCGTCCACCTATGCCTCCATCTTGGCCGGAAGTAGTTTCCTAAATCTTGATTATCTTTTGAGATTGGTCATAGAAACTATTTAAAAATCCCTGTTTCTTCAGAGAGAATTTTTAAAAGTTATTTTATACATTAGGTTTTTTTCCCATGTTAATTTTTTAAATGCTTAGGTAATGTTTCTTTAAAAATTTACACATTTCAGAAACTTAAAAGGAAAACAAGTTCCTATAGTTTCAATGTATGATTTCAATTTCCATGAGTTTTTTTGTTGTGTGTTCAATTTTCCATTCTTCTTTTCTTCTTTTATCATTGTGTATGGGATTTTGTTTAGTTGCTTTTAAATTTTCCTTTTACATAATTGTAATCAACCTATATATAAATTTCTGCTATTTTAAGTTGAATATTTCAATAATTTATACATCTTGCAGTCCTTTGGAGAACTAAACATTTCATTCTTAATACACAACTACTGCATTTATGTGTTCTGTGACTATTTCCTGACATGACTTCTGAAGTACTGACTGTTCTAGGTACCAGGGAAAGATAAAAAACAAAACAAAACAAAACACATATTTCCTCATGGAGCTTACACCCAAATGGGAAGAAACACTAATGATAACAACTAGTAACTTATATACTACATTGAAAAGTGGTATAAGCTATGGAAAAAGTGTACCTGAATAAGGGAGATGAGAGGTGCTAGGCTGAGGTTCTGATAATGGAAAAATAAAAGGGAATAAGCATTGCTAAGAGAGTCACGTAGAGTCAGGAAGTGGGGCATGCCTATCTTTTGTCTCAGTTCTCAGAGCTGCTATTAAATTGCTAAAGTGTTGCTAAAGTCGGCTCAAGGCTGAGCTATGAAACATCTTGGAACAACTGCTGCATGAACTCATATGGAAGTTACCTCTTTCTTGTCATTTTGGCCTCCCTCATTTGCATATTGGAACTAACCAGTCCATGTTAACCTCCCAGCAATCCTTCATTTTCAGGAAAAGAATTACATTTCTGATTGTGGCTTTTTCAAACCCTGCCTTTCTTTGTTCTCTCCAGAGCACAGTTGGAGATGCTGCCTGAATCTGAGTTTCTAGGGTTTGAATCCTTGAGGACTCCAAACAAACTTTTAAATTATATGACAGCCTCAGATCTCTATTGGTTAACAGTTCCAGTACAGGTAGGAAAGGAAGGCCTCAGGGAAAGATGACATTTGAGTAAAGATGTGAAATTGGCAAGAGGGAGATTGTCCTTCCATGTTGCTCCCTGAGGGAAGAGTGTGTTCCAGGCAGAGCAAACAGCCAGGGCAAAAGCCTTGAGGTGGGAGCGTACCTGGCAAGGAAGAGCAAGGAGGCTAGAAAAGATGGTCAAGTGTAGAGCAGGGAAGAGCTCGGTGATATAATCGGGGGAGAGGACAGCAAGTCATGCAGTGTCTAAAGCATTAAGTTCTTTGACTTTTATTCTGAGAGAAGTGGAGAGCCAAATTCACGGAAATTAGTTTCAGTGGAAGTTTGAGCAAAGCATTTAATATTTAAAAAAATGAAACTCAAAGAATACTACATGCTGTAGTGTAAAGAGGAAACTTTCAGGTCATTTCAGAAGGACTAAATGACCTTTCAATCTTTTACTTCTAAAATTGGACTCTGTATGGTAGCATTCTATTAAAAAGTGCTCTTGGGAGAAAATTGTTATATGATGGGTTTGTCACTGAGCTCTGACTCAGCAGGGCATTTAACCCGCCCTTGATGTGATCTTTGAGATCCTTGATGCCCGGCCACTCTGACTATGGTCTTGACTATGGAATCCTCTGTTCAGGTTGTCTTCTCATTTAAAATCAATTGCAAAGTATTTATGTGCTCTCTCTTTTCAACCACCTGACAGCACAGAAATCTATTGTTGAGTAACCTGTAAAGTGTTCTTGGACTTCTCTCCTCTTCCTGGGTATTTTGTTGATGGCTAAACAGAGCAGTAAGAGCCACTGGACTCTGGTTTATCATTAGAGTGGGAGTCATGCAGTTCTTAAATTGCTATGCTTTTGATTGCATTAATGGTATTTGGGATAAACAAATATACATAAAAAATCTACATGAATGAATGTGTTAAGAGTGATAAAACGCCTACTGATAATCCATTTTGTCTTTTGTCATTGATAGGCCATTCGCCTACTTAATATTTGTTGAGTACTTACCCTGTGTCTGGGGCTGTTTTAAGCACTGCAGACAGAAAAATGATCAATAATATGGTTCCTACCTTCATAAAGCTAAAATGGGCAAATCAACGCTATGTGTCATAAGTGTGACAATGGTAGAGGTACAGATGCTATGGGAGCATACAGAGCGGGCATCCCATGCAACTTTGGATGTGCAGTGTTCTCAGGGCATGTTTCAAATACTTTAAGTATGCATGTATGCACACAAAAAATAAGATTTGCCTTTGCCATTTTATGTATTTTTTTTAATCTTCAGCAAAGGATATTATTTTCATTGCTTTTTTTTTTTTTTTTTTTTTTTTTTTTTAAGAAAGAGAGGTGAAGAGAAAGAGGGAGAGGGAGAGAAACATTGACCTGAGAGAGAAGCACCAACTGGTGTTGGTCTCCTGCATGTGCCTAGACTGGGAATAGTTCACATGCCCAAACCAGGGATCATAGATGCCTGGACCAGTGAGCTAACTACAACTCAGGTATTTTCCCTGACCATGAATCAAACCTGCAAACCTTTGGTTACCAGATCATGCTTCAGCCACTGAACTGCACCAGCCAGGGATGTTTTTGCCATTTTAAACACCTAAATAGGTTCATGTTCATGGAGCTATTTATTCCTAGTAAGCAGGGCTTTGTAACTAGTGAAATGGACCTGGTCTTCATTTTAAAGAAGTAATTAGGTGTTGTACTTATTAAACAGAGTGAACAGATACTTACCATTTTCAAACACTTGACCACTTTTTGATGATCTATCTATTCTTTCACCTCATTAGAAATTTTCTACTCCTAGCAGAGTTCTATCCTGAATGTAAATGAAAGAGCTACTACCAGATTTCATGCAAATACAGTAAGACCTCAGTATTTGTCAGCTTCAGAACTTGTCAAACCCTGTACTTGTCACATGTTGATTAAAAAAATGTTTCAGCACTAGGTTCTTTCTCGGGACTCAATGCACTTGCTAGAATTTGTATGGGTCACCACACTGCCCCATGAGAGAAAACGCTTTTTTGTTTGGTACTCGGTTTCAGCACTTATCATGAGTTATGGAACTAATTAATGATGAGTATTGAGGTACCACTGTAGCTGACTTCACCATCTTGGTTACCAGTAATTAGTATAGCAATTGCATTATATGTAGATGCCCAATGGGTGTAACAGCTGAGAACCATTTTAAATGAAAGTCTTAATGTTTTTTAGAACAAATAAAATTGTTTCACATAATTTTATATCTGAAAATAATTTCAGATATAAAGATAAAAAGATTAAAAGATAATTTCAGATAAATTTCAAACATTTTCACAAAAAGAGACTGTTAGTGTCTGATAGTTCTAAGCTTGGAAGTGCTAATGGGTATTCTTATGATGGGAAAAATTTAGGCAAATGTGAGTCATCTCTGCTGCCTTTTGATCTATGAAGAATACTTTTTTTTTCAAGGTCTCTGTTTAAGAACAGGTGCAAAAATCAAGTGTTAATAAGTCATCCAAATGCTTCTTCTACTTCCAATCCAAAAGGGCAAGTGGGGATTGGGATTGTCAATACGGTGTCATACTAGAGTGGAGGACAAGCCTCTGATTTTCCTTTCCTTGGATGCACTTTAGAGATTAAATGTCAGTCTCACTGTGCCATATGATGGTGATGGAAGAAAGAGAGAGTTCGTGGTGATTTTTAGTTGTCTGCTTAGCCTGCTGCTGCAACCATAAATTTTCCTAATGTATAGTTTTGATGTTTTAACAATCACTTTTCTCCCATGGAACAGCAACTTTCGCCGTGTTTTGTTGAGAAGTAGTGGGGATTTTGTTTCTGCAAACTCATTAAGTAGAGGAAACATTTAGTCCCATGCCCTGGAAGAGAGAGAATGAAGCAAATAACAAGAAGAAGACCAAACTCTTGCCATACTAGAAGAAATTAGAATAGGTTCATACTTTAGAATAGAAACTCCCCCATGTGCTACAAACAAATGCAAGAAGTCTGCAAAAGCTTCCAGAAGAAAGTGATGCCTCAGTGGAACCCTGATGGATGGGAAGAATTAGCTCAGGGAGGAGTGGTGGAAATGAATTTCAAGAAGAGAATAGCTTATGTTACCTGGAAGCTAGAGGGAACATATATAGGAAGAAATGAAGAGGTTCACATTTAGCATGAGGGGATGGAGAATGTAAGAGCTCATTATCTACCCATGCATTGAGAAAGGCTGCATGACCATTGGTAGAATTAATGCTGTGAAATGTGTAGGTTTTCCCTGGAGAGTTGTAACTATTTTGAATTGTGATTATGGAAAATTTTTGATTTTGAAGAGAATTGGAAAAATTTACTACAACTATTTTTTTGAAGAGGAGAATTCAAATTTTGATTCTTTAAAAAAATTACTGATTGATTTTAGAGAGAAAGGAAGGAAGAGAGAAGGATCAATTTGTTGTTGCACTTATTTATGCATTCATTGGCTGATTTTTGTATGTGTCTTGACTGAAATCAAACCCACAACCTTGGTATATTAGAAAGATGTGCTAACCAACTGAGCGACCCAGAGAGTGCCCAAATTTTAATTCTTGAACAAAATTTCAAGTCCCCGGATCCTTTCTTTCATGGAATATCACTACAATAAAGAGATGAACCACCCAGATGTATTTTTAAGACATTTTATGTAGGCAAATCCATATGCCATAATACTAAAGATGAGGCTCTACGAAAACAGCCTTCAGAAACACATTCCATAAAAAATAAAAAGTTCTTAACCTCATAGTAAAATCAATTTGTAATACATTTTTTTCTAATATTTAGATGATACATTATTTTTCTTGACTTCATTTTTCTCATATGTTACATTTCCAGGAATCTGATCAATTTAGCCTTTGTGTATTTTGAAATCATATACCAGGTCACCGCAAACTTATCCATTTTTACTGAAAATACCATCTTAACATTTTCAGTGGAATGCGCATTCCAGAGAATTGGTGTCATCCATTTCTCTATCCTGTGGTCCTTGTTTGCCAGTAATATGTATGTGTATGATATTCACTTGAAATGGACAGAACATTTAGGCTGGAAAGATGGTGTCTTTATAATAACAGGTCTCTGGTACGTGGCTTTAGTTATGTGATGTTGTCTGTTGAAAAGAATGGGGCTCTAGAGCCCCAGATTTAAGCTCAAAACCTAGCTCTTCATTTAAGACTAGAAACTTAAGAGTATACAAATTGTCTTGTCTAAGTTTCAGCTTTCTAATATGCAATGGAAGTAAGCCTTGCTTTGAATATTAAAAATTTAATGAATGTATACAAAATGTCTGCAACATGGTTAAGACAATTAAAGGACAGTTGTTGTGACTACGATAATAATTACCACAGTATTTATATAAACCAATGTAAGTATTTATGGAGGTTGAACAAAAATTTGAAGTCTTAAGGAAATATCTTTGAAGAGATGTGACACTTTCTTTTGAAAAATTTAAATGAAATTAAGAGAGAAAGTAAATCAAATATTTTGTATTATAAGAAAAATTCAAACACTTCCCATTATACATGAGTATTTTCTGGGCAAATTGTGTAATGGATAAAAGTGTAATTAGAAAGATTTTTAACATTTCTATAAAACCTAAAGTATAGTTTTATTGCTTCTTTGTTTCTCAGAGTTTCCCCTTTTTTACCTTGTGTATTAAGCTCAGAAATATAACTATACTTCCACTTTCATTGATTAAATCTTATAAAATGTCATAAACCAGTAAGCATAATAAAATATAATTGATACAATAAAGCTTACTCATTGCTAATCTATAAGAAGATATTAGTGTACATAAACTGTCATCCTGACCCTAGTGGACTGAATGTATACTCCATCATGAACTAGAGAGAACTCGAGTTTGAATTCAAGAATTCAGATTAGATCTAAGACATTAATTTATAGAATAAGTTAGAGTTATTTTTCAGTGTTGATGGACATGCTATATCAAGAAGTATGAGGAATAATGCCAAGTTTAAGAGGACAGCCTTTTCCTTAGATGAAGTAAAATCTATATGGTCTTATAGAATATCAAAGTAATAGTCAAAGATAAAGAATATGAATTTGCACCATTACAAATTGAAAGAAATGCCAAGGAATAAAATATCTCCAAGTAAAATATCAGAAATACCAAAAAGTCTTCCAGATAAGGAATTAAATTTATAAACCAAGAAGCATATTCTCCTACTTAGCTTTTAAAAACATTTTTACTATGGGAAACATTTTTATTATTATTATTTTAACATTTTATTATTATTATTAAAAGCATTTTTATTTTCATCTGTATAGAAAAATAGACAAATACATCAGACTGTAACATGCTTATCATTGTATTTAATAATTATTAATTCCTACCTAATTATGTTTTATACCCGATTTATTACCCCTTCATTTTCTAGATTATTTTAAAGAAAATCCCAGATAGCATGTAATTTACACATAAAAAATTCAGTATAAAATGATACTTTTTGAAAATATAACAATATCAAATTTTACTTTTTAGTTACTAAAAATATATTAATATCATTATATAACCAATTAGTATTCAAATTTCCCTACTTGTCTCATATATATATGGATGTATGTATGCATATACATATAATTATGTTCATAAATATACAAAATGTACTGTTTGACGTAGGATCTGAAAAGTTATTGACCTTTTTATTGCAACTGGTTTTTTCATTCTCTGATATCTAGACCTAGAACCTTGATCATTGTGTGTGTGTGTGTGTGTGTGTGTGTGTGTGTGTGTGTGTGAACACTTTATGCATTGTTTTATGTACTCTTATGTACTGCTACCAGGGAGCATATAGCATGTCTCTTTGTAGAATGGTAGACGTCATCAATGATCATTACTAATATCAGTGGTCAACAAATTATGATTGATGGGCTGAAATGTCCTGCAGCTTGTTTTTGTAAATACAGTTTTATTGAAACACAGACATCATCATTCATTTATGTATTGTTTATGGCCCTGTTGATGTAACTGCAGAGTTGCAACATAGACCACTTGGATCTCAAAGCCTAGAATACTTACCATCTGACCCTTTATAGAAACTGTTTGCTGTGCTCTGGCATTATTTTATAAAAGTGGTCATATCTTGGTTATATCTTTACTTCTTCAATTATTAGCTGAAGTATTTCAATAAAGAGAAAATTCTCCTCATCAACTATCTGGTTACTTTGAGGGACAGATTGCATTGAAAAAGGAGAATACATATTTGATTTGATGCTTTTAAAAATGAGTTTAATTTTTTCCCCTAGGCATCCTCCAGAGGCCACTGATGCTTTGTGGGTTTTTAAAAGGTATTATGACATCATTGATTTATATATTTTAGATATACTTCAATACATTGCCTGTCCCCCAATTACTAATGCCAAATTGTCCCAGTTTGGGCTATTGAAACATCAAGGATCCCAAGTCATTTTATTATTACCCCAGTGGATTCGTTTCCTTGCTTTGTTATGACATTGCTTCAGGTTCATCTTCTGTGTACTATGTCCAAGACGTGGAATCAGCTACTTTCCCTAAGGATCCTTGTATTCTTTTAGAGAAACATGACTTCAGAGAACATTAGGAGGATCTAGGGATTTTACTGAATCATCGTTTCTAAGATTTTTCAGTAGACAGAGCTAAGATATCTTTAAAAAAATATATCAAGAGTTCTTGTAATTCAAATTTAGGACTACAGAGTTGTTGACTTTTGTTTGTTTGTTTTTATGACTGCAGAGTTTTCACTTCATTTATCTTATGTCTGTATCCTGTTTCTCCCTTGCCAAACCTCCCTGGGTCTCAATGAGACTAATATGACTCAATAACAGAACATAATACAGCATTGCTTATTTGGCTTTTTTTTTTTACCCCACAACACATATGTAACAATCTGAGAATAACAATATCAATTAACAAAAGACACTTTTCTTTTTTTCTTCCACTAGTTCATATTCAAATACATATGTCCAATTAAATATTATATGCTTTAAAATTATTTGCAATATTCCTGTTCTGTTCCACAAACCTGGCCACAGATTCAAGTTTCATGTTGAGTCATTTTTAGTTTTATTGTCTTCTCTGATCACAGATTTTATATAACTCCAACTATTGATCTTAGAATTTTTATTTTTCACCTCAGGACTGGGAAAGAGAATGTTTGTGGTCTTTTGGTTCTCCTTACCTTTAAGAAAAACATCTTTTTTATGAGCATAAGCAATTCAGCACTGAGCAGATAATCATGCAAGTATTCTTTCAAATATATTTTTTTTAATACTGGGAAAGCTAACCATATTCAATAGTTCTGTTCCTTATTAAAATTAGTCTTAAACTAGAAACATAATGGTACACATGAATACAATCTTGTGGGTTTTTTTAACTTAGTAATTTACCTGCCTAGAATCACGGCCTGCTTGCTCTGTGCTACCATTTTTTCCAAAATGTAGAAATGTGGGAAATAGAGTAATTTAAACATCTTAGAAACATTAAAAAACCCATAAGACTTACAATAGTAACAATGGAAAAATAATACTTGATGGACTCAATGGACTTAAATATGCCCTAAATGACTTGTATTTCTCTTAGTCAACACAACATTTAGGTAAGATTTCGCATATGAAAATTTCAGTTCTTAGAAGTGAAATAAAATTTGTCAATGTCAAGGTAGAGTAATCAAACGGCTATTTAACAGCACTATGCATGCCAATAAATCACAGGGAATCTCTCTCCCCCTCACTCACTCTCCCTAGTGGGGCAAACATGGTTTGTCACATTCAGAGATTATTGTATACTATAGGAATAATCAGAACATATTGTTAGTTACAATTTTCCATCATTTATTTTTCAGTGCCAAACAAAAGTAAACCTTACCACATAGTTTGGTCTTGGGGAAAAAGAAAATCAGCCTGTTAATGGGAGTTGCTGTTTTAAAAAGTGGCTCTCAGAAGTAGAAGGTGGAAGAAAACATTGCTCAGATTCATACACAATTGTTCATTGTGCTTACTAATGCTATATACAAAAGCCTCCTTAAAAGTTTTCATTACTATGTATTTTACATAATGTCCATACTAAAAATCAATGTACTATTTGCCTCTGAAAATACTGCAGCGGATCTGTAAGTGAGTTTGAAAGAAAACTGAACTCAATAGACAAAGACTGATTCTTCATCCATCTGACATGTCATGCCAACAAATGGTGTTTTTGTGCGGTCTTGTCAGCGTCTTAATCAGCGTCAAGGCAGCCTCCAGCGCCGACTCGGCTCTGAAAGCTCTTCTCACACCTAATCCTTCAACTTGTATATGTTGTAGAGACATTCAGATGAGGCATGATAATGCACATGATTTACATGGTTCTGTCAATTCTTGGATTTGTCACACATCAAAATCACATAAGCTGAATTTCTCCCCTATTACTTTGTGAACTACTTAAAGAGTAAGTTGTAAAGATATTGTAGTATTTCTAATTGCTATGCAGAATGATTTGTTGTAGCTTGATGTTAGAATTTTTATAAAAAGAGGTTTTTATAAATCTGTTAATAAAATGTTATCATAATTAGGTTCTCATGCATTACTAAATGTATGTAAATTAACACATGAGGTTATATAAATGAAGGTTGAATAAGCCAGTGATTTTCAACCTTTTTTAGCTTACAGCACAGATAAACTAATCACTAAAATTCTGGGGTACACCACATATATATTTTTTTCTGATCTAACAAAAAATAGGTATAATTTTGATTCATTCACACTGGATGGCTGTTGTTGTGTTGGATGTTGTCATTTTTTTTGACAATGTAAGGGAAAAGAAGTCAGTGTCCTTGACTAAATAGTCAGGTATTACATGTTTTAAAAATTCTTCAGGCACACTGGTAGAAAATTGCTGGAATATATTTTTGCTTTATTTAATGGACCTTTTTGATACCATGTAAATTTAACATTTTTTGGTGAATACATATGTATGAACAAATAATTTTTTTATTTAAAGTTCAGCATACTGCCTTTGCAGTTCAGACTAAAATAATATTTTATAAGGGAACACTGTGGCATAAAACTGAGCAGTATACATTTCTTAATTCAAAGTATAGATTGACTTGTGTCTATCTAGTAATTGACCCCAAAACTTTATAGTAAAATTTAAATTGAGGATATGTTTTTCTTTCCTTCTTTAGAGATAGACACCCGTGATGCAGGAACAACAAAGGAACCTTTCTCTGTTCAGTGGAGAAAGGATGACAGAACAAAAGGGAGGTTAATGTCGTAGTATGAGATATAACTAGGATATCCAGAGAAGCTCAAACACTGCTAGCTGAGTTCAGTTCTGTGACAGGATATGAAGTAAGCGTATAATAATAAAAAAAGTTTTGATACAGGGTTAAAATTAGGGTCTTATAATTAAACTAATCACCTTTAAGTACTTATTAGCTATGGCACCATGGATAAGTAATTTAACCTCTATGCCTCAGTTTTCTTATCTGTATATGGAGCTAACGTTAGTAACTGTCTTACAGGGATATTATAAAGATTATTCTAGAAATTTTATAAAAGCCAATTAGAGTAGCATTCAATATGTAGAATGTGTTAAAAATGTTAGCTATTATTATATTATACAAATAATAAATTATTCAAAAATATAAAGAAAATATCTCATTCGCATCAGAAACAAGCATTAGAAAATACTGGGAAATAATTGCAGCAAGATAGGTATGGGACATAAGAAAAGAATGCATAAAGTTGTATTTAGACAAATTAAATAAAGAGAAATAGCATATAAAAACAAGTCATCTTTTCCCAAAATTAACTTAAAGGTGTACTACAATTGTAGTTAAAATAAAATGGGACATTTTGGGGACTCTGACAGAATATTACTTAAAAGGAGTTATGAAATAAAACCTGGGGAAAATAGTAAAGGAAAGAAAAAGAGGAAATGAACGGACCCATTTGTCATGTAATTAGCATAGTGTCATAGTAATGCAGAAATTAGAAATTAAAAGCAAAATGATAATCATAATGTATTAATCAGATTGAACTAGAATCAGAAGTTACTGACCTACCAAATTAGCAGTTTCTTATGGCTTAACCTAGTATTTGCTATACTAAAAAAGTAACATTTAAATGACTGGGAAAAGATTAAACAGATGATAAATAATGCTTTAAATATCACTAAGCTTTAAAATATCATCAGAACCATACCTTAAATTTATTTCTGATGGGTTAAAATTAAATAATAAATAAACACATAAGATTTATTTGTAGTAGCTAATCTCTTTTCTGTGATATATCTGACAAGAATGGCTAGATTTAATGTTTCCTATATGATAGAAAATGATATAGTCAATATTCGTGGTGTTTTGGTAGAAAATTAAAAAATATTTAAAAAATCACTCCTCATATGTTGAAATAAAGCAGAATATACTATTGTATAAATGAACTAAATTTAGCATACATTTAGAATAATTTATTAAGATCAATGAACTTAGTAAAACTTATCTTTATGATAAATATATTAAAACCAAATAGATATATAAACGTTATGAGAACATTTAGTGTTATAGTGATGATGAGATTATGCAAGCATATCTTTACATTTTTCTACATTTATTTTACTTTTAAAAAAATTTGTTAGGGTGAAATTGGGTAATAAAATTATATAGGTTTCAGGTGTACAAAATTATAATATCATTACAATAATATTACAATATTATTGTATCTGTATATTGTGTTGTGTGTTCACCACCCCAGGTCAAGTCTCTTTCCATCATCAATTATTCCCCTTTTACCCTATTCTACCCTTCCTTGCCCCTCTCTGCTTCTGGTAAAAACCATACTATTGTCTGTGTCTATGACTTGTTCCTTTTTTAAAATTTATCTAATCCCCTACACCTATTTCAACCAGCCCCCAACCCCCTTTCCCTCTGAAAGTTGTCAGTCTGTTCTTAGTATCTATGAGTCTGCTTCTATTTTGTTTGTTATTTTGTTCATTAGATTCCACATGTAAGTAAAGTAATGTGGTACTTGTCTTTCTCTGACTGGCTTATTTCACTTAGCATAATATCACAAAGGGTAAGATTTCCTTCTTTTTATGGCTGAGTAATTAGTATTCCATTGTGTTAATGAACCATGGATTTTTAATCCACTCATCTTCTGATGGACACGTGGGCTGCTTCCAAATCTTGACTATTGTAAATAACACTGCAATGAACATAAGGGTGCATATACTTTTGAATGAGTGTTTTGAGTTGCTTTGGATATATTCCCAGAAGTGGAATTTATGGGTCATAAGACAATTCCATTTTTAATTTTTTGAGGTATCTCCATACTGCTTTCCAAAGTGGCTACACTAATCTGCATTCCCACCAACAGTGCACAAGAGTTTCCTTTGCTCCACAACTTCACCAACACTTATTATTTGTTGATTTATTGATGATAGGCATTCTGACAGGTGATATCTGTGATATCTCATTGTGGTTCTAATTTGCATTTATTTGATGATTAGTGACATTGAGCATATCTTCAGATGGCTATTGGCCATCTGTATGTCCTGTTTGAAGAAGTGTCTATTTAGGTCCTTTGCTCCATTTTTAACTGGATTATTTGGAGCTTTGGCATTGAGTTTTATAAGTTGTTTTTTTTTTTAATCAGTCTTGGATCTTAACCCCTTCTCAGATGTAGCATTGGCAAAAATGTTCTCCAATTCAGTGGGGGCTTTTTTCTGTGCAAAAATTTTTTAGCTTGCTGTAGTCCCATTTCTTTTGTTGTTATTGTTTCCCTTGCCCAAGGAGGTATATCAGAAAAAATATTACTACAAAAATGTTTGAGATTTTACTGTCTATGTGTTCTTCTAGGATTTTTATAGTTTTGAGTCTAACATTTAAGTCTTTAATCCATTTTGAGTTCATTCTTGTGTATGGGGAAGAAAATTGTCTAGTTTCATTTTTTTGCATGTATGTGTCCCATTTTCCCAACATAATTTATTGAATAGACTGTTTTTACTCCATTGTATATTCTTACCTCCTTTGTCAAATATTAATTGACCATAAAGTTGTGGGTTTATTACCGGGCTCTCTATTCTATCCCATTGATCTATGTCTGTTTTTGTTCTAGTACTATGCTGTTTTGATGCTATGGCCTGGAATATAGTTTGATATCAGGTAATGTGATTCCTCCAACTTTGCTCTTCTTTCCCAAGATTGCTGTGGGTATTTGGGGTCCTTTGTGGTTTCATATACATTTTTGGAATATTTGTTTTAATTCTGTGAAATACACCATTGGTATCTTGATAGGAATTTCATTGAATCTATAAATTGCTTTGGGTAGTATAGACATGGTATATGCTTCCACTTATTTGTATAGTCATTAATTTTTTTAAGTGTTTTATAATTTTCCAAGTACAGATCTTTTATATCCTTGGTTAAATTTATTCCTAGATATTATTTATGATGCAATTGTAAATGGATTGTTTTCTTAGTTTCCCTTTCTGATAGTTCATTATTGATGTGTGTGTGTGTGTGTGTGTGTATAATTGGAGACAGAGGGAGAGAAAGAAACATCATCAGTTTGTTGTTCTACTTATTTATGTATTCATTGGTTGCTTCTTGTTTGTGCCCTGACTGGAGATTGAACCTGCAGTGGTGGCATATCAGGATGACACTATAACCAAATGAGTTACCCTGCCAGGGCCTTTTTATTTCCTTCTTCTCCTTCTTCTCCTTCTCCTTCTCCTTCTCCTTCTCCTTCTTCTTCTTCTTCTTCAATTGCTGAATTGAGAGAGAGACAAAGAGGGCAGGGGAGAAACACTGATTTTTTTGTTCTACTTATTTATGTATTTATTTATTCATTGCTTGCCTTGGGTAGTATGGACATTTTAATTATGTTAATTCTTCCTCTCCATGAACATGGTAAATACTTTCACCTTTTTGTATCTTATTCAGTTTCTTTCTTCAGTGTATTATAATTTTTCGAGTACAGGAGGTGTTTTACACTCTTGGTTAACTTTGCTTCTTGGTAGTTTATTCTTTTTGAGGCTGTTGTGAATGGGATTGTTTTCTTAGTTTCCTTTGCTAATAGTTTATTTTTGGTGTATGCAAAATGTATTTGAATTCTGGATATTTATTTTTGTATCCTCCTACTTCGCTGAATTCATTTAACAGTTCCATTAATTTTTGGTGGAATCTTTAGGGTTTTCTATATCCAGTATCATGTCATCTGCAAATAATGACAGTTTTACTTCTTCCTTTCCAATTTTCTACATTTATTTTATGTTTTTTAAGTGGCAAAACATAAATGGAATTTAAACTGCTTCAACTTTGGCTTCCTTTCCTACCCTAATGAAACCTGATCTTGAATTTAATATTTATTCTTCCCATATAGGTTCTTAATAATTTTTGAAGTATCTATTCTTAAATAGTATGTCTTTTAATATCTTAAATTTTATATATATTATAATGATGTATTTATCACTTTATAAATTTATTGGAGTATAATTTACATATCATAAAATTCATCTATTGAAAGTGTATAGTCATGGTTTTGGATTGTATGATTGGGCAGCATCACTGTAATTGAATATTGGAACATTTTCCTTCTTTCTTTAATTATCTGAACCCATTTGCTGTCAATCCCACTCCAACCTGAGTCCCAGAAAACCACTGATATGCTTTCTATCTCTATAAATTTACTCTCCTGGACATTTCATGTATATAAAATCATGCAATAACTAATATTTTGTATTTGTAACTTGATATGATTTTGAGGTAATCAATGACACATGAATCAATATTTTATTACTTTTGGAATAGAATATATTTATTTTATGGTATACCACATTTGTCTTTGGTCACCAGGTAATGGACATTAGAATTGTTTTCCATTTTTTACTATTATGCATAATACTATTTTGAATATTTGTGTACAAATGCTTGTGTGGAGTTATGTTTTCATTTCTCTTGGGTGAATTCTTAGGACTAGAAATCCTAGGGTATATGGCAACTCCTGTTTAACTTTAAAGAAACTGTAAAACTTCTCTTCAGAGTGGCTATACCATTCATTGTATATTCCCTCTAGCAACACAGGAGGCCTTGGTTTCTCCCCATCCTCACTAATGCTTGTTATTGTCTGTTTATTTTATTATAGGTGATCTATGGGGTATCCACTTATTATGTTGTACTTTTTATACACATTTTCTTCATGATTAATAATTTTGAGCACCTTTTTCATTTGCTTATTAGATATTTTTATATTTTTTTTGGTGAAATGTCTATACACGTTTTACCCCTTCTTATTGGGTTGTTTATAGTCATTTATGCTTTTAGGAGTTCTTTATGTATTCTGGAGACAAGACCTTTATGAAGTATGTGAGATTTACAAATATTTTCTCCTAATTTTTGGTTGTGTTTTATTTAAAGAGTCTTTTCAAGTGCAAAAGTTGTTCATTTTAATGATATTAAATTTACCATTTTCTTTTGTTTTATGGATTGGCTTTTGGTTTCATGTCTAAGAACTCTGCCTAAGCCAAGGCCATTAAGATTTTGTCATATTTTTTTCTATTTTATACTTAGCTCTATGTTGAAGTTTGTAATCAATTTTGAGTAAATTTTTAATTATGGTGTGAGGGAAGGGTCTAAGTTCATTTTTTAAAATATATGGATATCCAATTGTCCTAGCACTATTTGTTTAAAGAAAATCTATTCTTTTCCTTGAATTGCCTTGGTACCTTTGTGAAAAATCATTTCATATCTGAGTTCCTGATACTGTTTCATTGATATCTATCTGTATGCCAATGCCCCTTGTTTTAATTATTATAACTTTATAGTACTTTATAAAATCAAACAATGTAAGCCCTTCAACTTGGCTTTTTTTAACAATTATCTTGGATTCTCTATCAGGGTTCAACCAGACGAGTAGAGCTAGTAGAAGATAAATGTTAAAAGATTTAGAATAAATCATGGGTTTGTGTGATTGCAGGGGCTGGTTAGGAAGTCCCACAAACTTTAGGACAGGTTACCTGGAAAAGTAACCTTGAACTTTCACAAAAGTTGAAGCTGCTGTCCTGGGCAAAATTTTTCCTTCAGGGGACAACAGCCACTGTTTTAAGGTGTTTTGACTGATTGAATCAGGCCTGCCCAGATTCTCCAGGATAATCTTCTTTACTTAAAACTTAAGTGGTTATGAGCTGTGATCACACCTACAAAATACATTTACAGAAAGATCTAGATTAGTCTGTGACTAACTGAGAGCTGTAACCCAGTCCATTTGACACACCATCACAGTGGCTCTAGGGCCTTTGTATTCTCTTATATATTTAGGTTTAATTTCTACTGAAAAAAAAAAAAAGTCTATTGAGACTGTTCCTGAATTGCCAAGTCAACTTTCATCCCTACGTGTTCTCTCCACATTAGCCATAAGTAGTAATTAAAAATTTATAGCATGTTTGTAAATTAAGAAAATTTCTGATATTTTGTATTGTATGAACAATTTTTTGTGAATGTACATAGTGGAATTTGTGTATTTTGATGTCTGGTGCAGATCTGGTGCTCACAGTGTTAAAAAAAAACCCTAGATCATATAGACAGTACTGCCAAAATATTTTAGAAACTTCCAATATTTTCAGTTCTTCACCATTCTTACCATTCTTCCTTCACTGACCAATAAGAGTGATTATCTACTGTCCCATTTCCATCCACCAAATGACCTACAGTAATTTCTATGATAACAAGTTTGTGACATCATTTTTCACATGAAGGCAGTTATAAAAATTGTTGCTGCAGTACCAGAAAGTACGGCATACGGAGAGAATAAGCCTGAGACTGACATCTACTGCTAGGCATATAATAATACAAGTTTAATAACATTTAAAAGAGGTGTCTTTAAGAACTGAGTCTGAGTTTAGTGTTTGAGTTCATGCATGCTTTTAGTTACATACATTACATCTGTCTTTTCAGTAAACTTGCACAAAGTGTAGTTTTGAAAGATTTGATTTTAATAGGACAGATGGTTCCACAATTTCAAAAAGTTACTACTTTGTAAAAGCAAGCTGATATATGTCATAATTATGAAAAGCTAAATATGATTATTAGATTGTTTTTGCTTGTATGCTTATTAAAAGGCAATATTTTAACTACATAATTAATATATAAATAAAAAGAAGGAGATTAGAAGAAATGAGGAGGGCTTGCTATGCTATTTTATTTTTTATGCATCTAATTTTATTTTTCTTCCTGGGAGTAAAAATGTCTTCTAATAACTTCAATTATCACAAATATATTTCTTAAGGCTGGTATTATTTGTCCAGACCCTAATTTAAAACTTTTAAATGGCAGTTGGACATCCAACTTGTGTCCTGACCTGTCCCTTACACTTACTATGTCCTGAGTGGAATTCATTAAGAAGCACACCTTCTAACATTGTCTTTTATAATGATTGTACCATAATTCTTCTAGGTTTATAGACTCAAAAATCTAGTCATCTTTGGCCCATTCTTTTCCTCCACTGTTTCCTATTTTTATTTCATCTATTCTACTAACAATAGTCTATTATACTTCATGTTAAATTTTGAATTAGCTGATCTCTAAGGGCCATTTGAGCTCCAATGCCCTATTATATTTCTTGCTTATATTTATTTATTTCTATTATATATACTATTACAGCTGTTCCCACTTCCTATCCCTTTACACACCACCACCCAACCCCATCCTGTCACCTCCCTTAGTCAATCCCCATATTGTTGTCTGTGTCTGTGGCTTTTGCATAAATGTTCTTTGATTAACCCCTTCACAATCTTTCATCCCATCCCCCACAATAGTCTGTTTCATGTATTTAGATTCTGTTATTATTTTGTTTGTTAGTTTAATATGTTCATTAGATTCCACATGTAAGTGAGATCATATGGTATTTGTATTTCACTGGCTGGCTTAAGTCACTTAGCATAGTATTCTTCAGGTCCATCCATGCTGTTGCATAATTTAAGAGTTTCTTCTTTTTTACTGTTACATAGTATCCCATTGTGTAAATGTACCACAGCTTTTTTATCCTCTCATCTACTGATGGGCACTTAGTCTGTTTCCAGATCTTGTCTATTGCAAGTAGTGCTGCTATGAACATAGGGGTGCATGTATTTTTTTTGTATTGGTGTTTTGAGATCCTTAAGATATATTTGCAGAAGTGGAATTGCTGGGTCAAAAAGGAGTTCCATTTTTAATCTTTTGAGGATACTCTATACTGCTTTCCACAGTGGTTGCCCCAGTCTGCATTCCCAACAATGCACTAGGATTCCCTTTTCTGATGATTAGTGATGTTGAGCATTGTTTCATATGTCTATGGGCCCTTAAAGTGCATCTGAATTATAAAGGAGTAAGTAAAGCTATCATTATTCACAGATGACATGATACTGTATGTAGAAAACCTGAAAGTCTCCACCAGAAAACTACCAGACCTTATAAATGAATTTGGCAAAGTAACAAGATACAAAATCAATATCAAGAAATAAATGGCATTTTTATACATCAATAATTAACTATTAGACAAAGAAACTAAGAAAACCTTTCCATTTATTATTCCAAAAACAAAAATAACCTAAAATTAAAATTCACCAAGGAGATAAAAGACCTGTACTCAGAAAACTATAGGCCACTGAGTAAAGAAATTCAGGAAGATACAAATAAGTGAAAGCATATACCGTATTCATGGATTGGAAGAATTAACATCATTAAAATGTCCATTTACCCAAAACAATCTACAGATTCAATGCAATTCCTATTAAAATACCAGTGACACATTTCACAGAACTAGAACAAATATTCCAAAAATTTGTATGGAACCAAAAGAGACCCTGAGTAGCCTCAGCAGTCTTGTGAAAGAAGAACAAAGCTGGAGGTATCACAACTCCTGGTATCAAACTATACCACAAGGCCACTGTAATAAAAACAGCCTGGTACAGACATAAGAACAGGCACATAGATCAATGGAACAGAACAGAGAGCCCAGGAATAAACCCACATCTTTATGATTGATTGATATTTGACAAATGTGGCAAGAGCATGTAATGGAGCAAAGACAGTCTCTTTAATTGATGGTGTTGGGAAAACTGGATTGGTGCATGCAAAAAATGAACTTAGAGCACCGGCTTACACTGTACACAAAAATAAACTCAACATGGATAAAAGACTTAAATGTAAGTTGCAAAACCATAAAAATCATGGAAGAAAGCATAGGCAGTAAAATCTCAGATACACTGCTATATCCTACATAGCAATATTTTTGCTGACATATCTCCTAAGGCACTGGAAACAAAGGAGAAAATAAACAAATGAAACTACATCCATATGATCTCACCTTTAACAGGAACCTAAACAACAAAACAAACAAACAAGCAAAATATAACCAAAGACACTGAAATAGAGAACAGGCTGACAGTGACCAGAGGAGAGAGAAGAGGGAATTTCAGGGGAAAGGGGGAAGGGTTTACAGGAACAAGTATAAAGGACACATGGGCAAAAACTAGGGGAGGGGGTGGAAATGGGAAGGAAGTGGGAGGGTTGGGGGGGTTGGGCTGGGATGGGAGTTAAAGACAGAAAACTACTTGAACAACAATTAAAATAAAATAATTTTCTTTTAAAAAAGCTTCTGCACAGCTACAGGGACCATCAGCAAGAGGAATAGGTAACCCACTGCATGGGAGAACATTTTAGGCAATGATATATCTGATAAGGGTTTAATCTCCAAAACATAAAAAGAACTAATGCAACTCAACACCAGGAAGACGGACAACCCAATTAAGAGATAGGAAGAAGACCTGAATAGAAACATCTTATTATATTTGTAATACAATATTTTTACTATTTTTCAAGTTAATTGCCCCTCACTGTTAAAACCTTAGTTCTGAAATTTTCATGCCAGCCTTGCATTAAATTAATAGCTTCCTATGTAGCCTTCCTTTCTTCCAAACTTAGCAAAACCCCACACTTCTTCCACAAATTAATTCTGTATAAAATCACCAGATTACTGTAATAAGACAATACTTTATGTTTTATTAGTGTTCAGCTCAAGAATCTGCAAAAGACCCCCAGTTTCTAGCATAGTATTTCCAGAAATATGCCCCTGGTTTGGTAATAGTTATCCCTCCCTTATACATAGGAACACACACACTCATTCATACTCACACATACACACAGGTATACAGACAAAAATATTTAGAAAATATAGGTTAAGAAAATTTAAGCGCTTTACATAAAATTTCTTGGATTCTTTCATATGCTCCTAATCTAAAGTGAAATCACATAACAATTCAGCTTTTTCTGAAGATATTTTTCAGAAAAAAAATATCTTCAACATCTTTTTTTTTTTCACAGAGGATTCTGTGACACTACATGTTCCAGGTAAAACACATGGAGACTCTCTACTAGAACATTAATTCTGACCTCGGACTGCTGGTGCTCCTCGTTTTTGGGTCCTCTCATACATCTCCATCTTTTCTGTGTTCCAGTTAAGCAAGGGTACTTATTGATATCAATGACAGAGCCCAGTGCCTTGCTCTTTTAAGATTTATTCCAACTCTCTTTGGCCTTTTCTTTATCTTCCATGGACTTTTTGTTTGGTTTTGTTTTTGTGTTTTTATCAATTATCAGCCTCCTTTGCAGCTAAGCACTGACATGACAAAGTTCTAGCAGGAAATGGAGCTCAGACTTTGAATGAATTACAAAGCCTCACCTGGAGAAAGTCCCTATCCTTCTACCTATCCCTCCCTTCCTCCCTTCCTTCCTGGAGGATGTCTAGATGGCTGGAGGGCAGCAGAGAGCTTGTGCTCATGAGATGACTGAAGGGCTGTGACTCTGAGCAGTGCCGGTCCATTGCCTGACTGCGCTCGCTTAGAGCGTCACTGGAACATGGAACATGGAGCGCTTGCCCTGACATCACCAAGCCCCTCAACCAACAGTAGAAGCCTTTCATTTCCAAATTTGTTTTGAAAGAGAAAAATTGGTCCTTTTCTTGTATAAGTTCCCGTAGTTCAGTTTATTCTTATTCGTATCATTTGCAACCCTAACTTAGATATTTCCTATCACACTGTACCATTGCATGTCTTTGTGCCTTTGAATATATTATTGCACATGTCCTGAATGATGCGCAATGTTTCCAGTTAACCTTTTGGGCCCTGGTTAAGCACTGCCTATGTTTAATATTAATTTTGTTAAAATAGGAAACAGTTATAATTATGTTTACAAATAATTTTACCATACTTGGACAAATTTGGGGGTATAATAAGCATAATTGAATGGCACAATTTTGTTATCCTTATGAAGGTATTGGCATAACTAAAACAGAATAAAATCATCACATTTTATTATGCATATACATCACACATTTACTGTAATTAGTAGGAATGTTAAAGAGGATTAGGTATGATGATTTTTACTTATGATTTTGTGAAGCCAACTGTCATATTTTACTGTTGTTTTTTAACTTGCATAGGTTACTCAGACAACACTCAGCTTATGTTTTGGAACCTATGAATAAAGGTTAGTGGGCTAATGGGAATCAATACATGCAGCATTTCTATAATGTTCTACTCAGGGATCAAGCTTCATTGATATTTATTATATATTCATTGACATATATGAAAATCAGAATTTTTCATAGTCTGTAAATTTAATGCAGTTTAGTATGAGAAAAATACATATTCTAGAGTATAAATATATTTCTCAAAATATTCTTTGAAACAATTTAAGATTACTTACAAACCACACCTTCCTCTGTAGTACCATTATTACATCATAAAGAATTACCATTGAAGCAATATTTACAAAATAACCAAGTCCAAAATAGTGGACTGCATTTATATATGTGGTATAAAAAGAAAATATTTGATCTATGTCATTAGTTCCTGGCGTGGAGCCCCTAAAACTTTTATAGTTTCCTGAGTGACAAGGATGTTAGGAGTGTCTTTTGTTCTAATGAGGTGATTCTTGGTGGCCTCTTAAATAGCTTCAAGGTAGGGGCTAGTCACCAGAAAGAGCAAGCCTTGATTAGAGGTTTGGAACTTTCAACCCAACACACCATCCTCTGAGGAAGGTGTGGGGATGGAGATTGAGCCCTATAAAAACTCTTGAATGAGTAGATTTGGGAAGATTTCAAACTGGTGAACACATCACTTGCCAGGAGGGTGGTACACTCTAACTCAAAGAGGACAGAGACTCCTACCTTTTCATCTGACTGTTCATTTGTATGCTTTGTAATATACTGTAATATTGAGCATAGATTTTTCCAGAGTTATCTAAGTTATTCTAGCAAGTTATTAAAAGTTGGGTTAAGGAAGAAACTTGTTGAATCACTTTAATTTGTAGCCAAGTTGGATAGAAATGCTGGAATCCTGGGGATCTGATGCAAGTGACATTTACAGTGAGGGCTGTCTTTTAGAAGTAAGCCCTTAATCCTGGGGAGTCCAGTGCTAACTCTAGGTAGGAAGTGTCAGAACTGAATCATATTGTAGGAGAATTATATTTTCAGAGAATCAGAAAATTGGTTGGTGTGGGGAAAAAAATTATCAATAGATATGTATCTGCCTTTTCAACAAATCACTAGAAAATTCAAGAAAAAATATTTATGGAGGAAGAATAAGAAAGGGTGATAACCTCAAGCCAACTTAAAATTATAACAAATTTTCAAATATGAAAAATAGATGGAGTAAGATCCCTAGAGTAATCTATTGTATAAAATATGCAGTTAAGAAATTGTTGAAACAGTTGGGAGAAACTCTACAGTGTTCAACAATCAAGAAAGGACTTAGAGGGTGAGGGACCAGCTCCTTGGAACAAATAGGTGTGGTATTGGTGAGTGCATTAAATTTACTGTTGCTGCTCAGTTTACCCATTTTTATCTTAACTTTTATCTTAAGGGTTGTCTACTTTAATGACAACAACGTGCATGAGTTCGTGGGTGGAGAGATAGCAAAGCACAGGGTAGGTGACAAGACTGAAGAGGAACAGGAAACCCGGTTAGTTTCCCAGTGTGGCACACCTGATCTTGTAGCCCGTCTTGCTCCTTCTCCACAATCAGTGGAATCAGACTATGGAAAATAGGAATAATATCCCCAGTGAGGTTAATAGGAAATCTTAAAACAAACAGGACTAAATTACAAACAAAAAATCCTTAAAACTAATAATTTCGAAAAATCACCAAGACACATCTAGCTCAAATCAACAAACAAAACAAAATTGAACAGAGTAAAACAAGGCAGAAAAACATTACTGGAGAATACAGCAATAAAGGAGAAACAAGGAAGACACCAAAAGAAGATTAATATCTTAAGAGGATAATAAATATCACAGCCATAGAACAAGAGTAGTCTGTTAATAGAAAGGGATGAAAAATATAACTATTAAAATTTAAAATATAGAGTTTGCTTCCAATTGAAATGTAGAAAGTTGTATCACGTACATATCAACAACTAGATATTTTTTCCTACAAAATCATGTTTTTTTGTATATTAGGGAATAAAGATTTCACAGATGAACTGAATCCCAGTGGTTAATAAGCCCTTCCAAGGAAAGACAAGATAGATGAACTATTTCACCTTTCCCAGAGCATAAGAAGAGGAAGTAGTTGCCACAAAATCAGGTAAGAAAAAACAACAGGAAATTTAATAAACTCTTAAAGGTGAGTATGGGTAATGTGAGAGTTAAGAATCCTACAAGAACAGAGGACACATTTCCTAGGCTGCTCTTTTCCACAGACCTATACTGGATGC
The DNA here is from genome assembly GCA_004024845.1 of Tonatia bakeri. NCBI lineage: Eukaryota > Metazoa > Chordata > Mammalia > Chiroptera > Phyllostomidae > Tonatia > Tonatia bakeri. Next base: position 131,761 of record PVIA01002856.1, on the reverse strand, counting down.
CCAGGAGGGTGACTGATTGCCTGGGAAGAGACTGATAAAGTCCTCTTCAGTAGCACAAATATGTAGATGTAGCCGGGTTTGAGGGTGGGCAGGATATTGAAGAAACCCATTTACAGTCTAGTCCCTAAGAAGAGCGATGTAGTATTTGTTTGTTGGGAAAGAACAGGCAACAAAGTCACTTATATCCTAGATTTACTACATACTTCTCTGTAACGTAGAAGCTAGCTGTTAATAGGAGAGAGCAAAGAGATTGTTTCCCTCTGCCTCTCTGCCCCCAGAGTCCTTGTTTTGTTGCCAGGCAAAGATGGGTTGCCTGGGGAGAAGGGGGCAGGATTAGAAATCTGACCCTTACTATACCACACTAGGCAAAAGCAATGGGAGAAGGTCAGAAAATTCTATTTGTCAAAATCTCCACTGATATAAGGCCAAGATTGAAGGGGAGGGGCAGGTAAACTATGTGCATTCTAATCAGCACCAGGCAGGAGGCAGAGGCTGCTTGGTCCTGGGGAAGGGGCATGGATTTTGAAAAAGATCCACCCCAAAATCAGGTGCCTAGGGTCTGCCTAAGAGTGGAGTTGGAGAACTGAGAGACCTGCTTATCCCCAACATGGGACTTGGAATGAATGCCCAAAAAGAACAGTTTATGCTAAGGGATGAAAAAGAGCGTGAACGTGACCTACCTCCCTGGCACAGGCACACAGAAACTGCTGAAAGCTGAGGGTGGAGCAGAAATTCTGAGAAAATTCCTCAGGCATACCAGAATTCATTCTAAGCTAGAATCATTGGAAGAAAGTTAAGACTAGATTGATTCAACCCTTCATACTAATGACCTGACAGCAGAAAAGCCATACTTATTTCCAAGCATAAATATTCTTTATCTTGATCTCAGTTACCTTTTTTTAACACAAAGATTATAATACACACTCACACATAAAAGTAAGAAAAAAGTAACCCCACTTTAAGAGATATAGTAAAACCCAATTTGGTGATAATCCAGTTGTTGGCAACTATCCAAATGTGTTAATATGTTAAAGAATTTAGTATAAAAGGTTGACATGTGCATGAAAAGGTAAAGCATGTTGGGAGAGATAGAAACTGTAAATAAAAGGCAATAAAATACCAGAAATGAGAAGCCTAATGCTGGAGTTAATGTAAGCCTTAATTAAAGTATACAGTAAACTGCCAAATGTGATTACAAACCTCTAAATGAATGAAAATCAAAAGGGATGATCTTTTTTTTTATACAAGGATTTTACTATACCCCTTTGCATATTTCAACAAAAAAAAAGTGTAACATTTGAGAAATACACATTGTACAAAGTTATTTTCTAAGAAGTGTTCCCTCCTTTTGGAATCAGACTTTTGATTTAATGCCAGGTATTTAAACTTCTCTTTCCTATGTATCATACCCAAAGTTGCTCTGCCAGCTTCTGAACATGACTTTCCTTTTGTCTTCTGACCTGTGTAACTGTAGCCAGCTTTGCAGAGCATGCCAAATGTGAAGTCAAGCGAGTCCTTGCTTGACATCCAGTTTGTCTGGCATCTGACATTCACATTGTGAAGTACCTAATTGCTAAATGCTACCAATTCAGATATTGCACATCATTCATAGACTTTGGCAATCATTTTATATTAAAGAAAGCAATAAGAAATATTTTATAGAATATAAGGGATAATGAAACGTAGATTTGTCTATAAAGATGACCAGATTTCAAATATATACACACATATACATATAGATATGAAAGCAAATAAATTATAGGAAATAGAAGGTGTTAAATATTGAAGTAGTTTAATAAAGATATTAGAATCTTTTTTTGGATGTTTTAAGTTAAAAAATTGTGATAGGCTGGATTTGTTAAATTTGGCCTAAAGAAAAGGGCTAAGATTAGATCGATTCTTAAAGTAAGGCATTTAACAGTATAATAGTGGAGAAAACACTATACACAGTGGAAAGTCACAGAGGAAAAAGACTATAATCTAACATTGAAGAATAAAAAAATTTAAAAGATTTAAAAATACATAATGTAGGTAGTGAGATTTGTCTAAAATCCTTCTATATATATGGATCTGTGTGTACACTTAGTAACACTCAAGGTAGAAAATTTTAAGTCATGTACAGCAGACCTTGTCTGAGAAGGTTCTGTGGAGACCAGTGAAACATGACGGACGAGCAGTGATAGGCCATAGGTCAGTGGAAGAGGTAAGTCACACACAGACTGAGTGTGAAAGTAAGACTTAAAGGAGGGTTTACTTGGTTTGATCACATGTGAGCTCTTGTTTCTAGAGGATGAGGACAGTCAAGTAAGAAAAAGTTCAGTTTAATGCTGAAATACAATATCTAAAACTAGAATCTCTTCTTCTTCACTTGTAGAGACAAAGTGTGAGAACTAACCACAGTGTCAGTGTTTAATTAAAAAAAAGAAAAACAAGGAAAAGAGGGAAGGAGGGGGGGAAAAGGAGAAAGGAGAGAAGAGGCCCTGCTTATTTCCAACCATAAATATTATACTTGGAAATTATAGAAAGAAGAAAGAGAAGAAGGACATAAAAATTAGTGAAAATAGTCAACTCCACGACTTGGAAGTGAACTGGAACATGTATTCTACCATAGGTAATTTTTCTCAACCTTGGAGCACTCTTGGGAGCCATATAGTTTAGTTTTATTAAGATCTAGAAGTAAAGGGCGAACTAGATAAAGCATTCCATAGCTTTTCAATCCCTGTGATAGCTTGTGATTCTATCTGCAGGAGTAGTTGGTGGAAAGCGACAAAGACATTCTAGTAACTACATGTATTGAGATTCTTTTTTCTTTTTGTGAGTACCCCACTTGCGGTTTTAGTTTGCATTTTTATGACAATTAGTGGTGTTGGGCATCTTTTCATATGTCTAATGGCCTTCTGTATGTCCTCTTTAGAGAAGTGTCTGTTCAGGTATTCAGGTACTCTGCCCAGTTTTTAATTGGGTTGTTTCCTTGGTATTGAGGAGTATGAGTTCTTAATAAATTTTGGATGTTAACCCCTTATCAGATATATCACTAGTGAATATGTTCTCTCATTTAGTAGGTTGTTGCTTTTCTCTTTTTTTGATGGCTTCTTTTGCTATGCAAAACCTTTTTGTTTGATGTAATCTCATTTGTTTATTTATTTATTTGTTTCCCTTGCCTAAGGAGATATCTGAAAAAATATTGCTAAGAAAAATGTCCAAGATTTTACTGCCTATGTTTCCTTCTAGGGATTTTATGGTTTTGAGTCTAACATTTAAGTCTTTAATCCCTTATTTTGAAATTCTGACTTTTCCATCTTAGTTACATAAATAGCTACCTACTTCATACAAAAAAACCCACATGGGTTATTGCACTAGGTAATTGCATCTTTATTTTCAATGAACTTCCCAGAGAATATGTGTTTTCTGAAGCTGGAAAAATAGGATTTCTTTTGAAAACATTGCCCTGTGTTCCCAGTGGCATATTTGGGCAAAGGCAAATGTTATAACCCAAAGGTCTCCAACAAAATTAAGTACTGCTTCGAGATAATGCCACTGAAGAAATATGGCACTCTTGGACTGCCAGGCAAAAATTCAGCATCCAAGTCTGAGTGAGGACTGTTTATTTCACCAGGTATGAAACATACCTGTCAGAAGTCTTTTAGTACATGCATACATGTCACTATGAAAACAAACACTCATGATTTTTATCTACCACTTCCCTCTGAAAAAGTGAATTAACTAATATAATAAAATTAATATAACTCTAAATCTTACATATATGCTTTTCTATTCTTATTTATTTATCAAGCAGTTATTTATGGAGAAAGAAAAAAATGCCATACTAGGTAGTATGAAACTGCAAAGAATTTTAAGACCTGGAAGTTAATGTATAGGTTGAGAGATAAGACACATGGGGAAATTAGAAAAGCAAATGGAATTGAAAATCCCTTTATTATACTGACTTCATTTTTCCTACCATTGGTAATTTGGATAAAAAAATAGGCAAGATTTTAACAAATGTGCATTAGTTTACTTAACATTAGCTCCTATAACAAAGATCCACCCCAAATTGCAAAGGCTCAACAAAATAAAAGTTTATTTTTCACTCACTTTACAGTCCCACACAAGTCAGGCAGTTCTGAATGACAGGTTTTGCTAAAATTATAGATACAGGTAAAAAAATACAGCATCATCTCTCACTTCAGCATAGTCACTTGGCAAAATTCTGACCTGGATAAAATCTGTTGCTCTGCCCCTTTACGTTCCCTGGAAATCACATTTCTCTGGTCTGTTGACTTTCCCAGATGATTGTTTCAGATCCTCCTTTCTGTCCTCAAATCTGTAATAACTTTTCACCTGTCCTCATTCTCAGCAGATGACCCAATTTTTATTTGACCAAAGAAAAAGAAAGCAAACAGAAAACAATATCTAGAAACTTCACCACCACAATTACTCACCTGTGGCATCTGTATCCATGTGTTGTCCTCCTCTCCTCATTGTAGATGAGTGCTCCATCTCAAAAATGGTCTCCTGACCCCTAGTACATCCTCCTCTATTACCCCATTTCTTTGTTCCTCTTAATAACAAAACTTCTCAAATCAGTGCATATGGTGTCTTCTTGTTTTTGCTTAAACCCACTCTACTAGAGTCATCTACATCACTCTCTGAAAACCATTATTGATGTTTAACCTAATGGTCAATTCTTTGTCATTTTAACATTTAACACAGTTAATAATACTCTCATCTTGGAAACACTTTTTTTTTCAAACATTTTCCTGGATACTAAGATTGTGTTGGTACTCTGCCCAAAGCCCATCAATAACCTATCTCACTCAGTGAAAACCAAGTTCTCACAAGGTCTTACAATGCCTGACATAATCTGGCCTCCAAAAACTCTCTGGGCTCCTGCCCCTCCACTCTCTCCCTCGCTCACTCATTTCTATCCACACTGGAGTCTTTGCTGTTTCTTGAACACCTGTAGCATCTCCTGTTTCTAGGTCATCATGTGGGCTTTTCCATCTGCCTGGGAAGTGCTCCTCTCAGAGAGCTCATTTCTCATGCCAGGCCTCCTCTGTGTAGATGCACTTACTCGATGAGGCCCTTTATGACCACCTTATAAATATTGCAAACATTGTTTTGCTTTTTCTTTAACATTTGTTTTCCAGAATACTATATACTTTTATGCTTTTTTTCTGTCACCTCTTACTAGAACGTAAGCTCTCACAGGCCGATAATTTTGTCTGTTCTGTTCACTTCTCTCTCTCCAAACCCTGGAAGAGTGGTTGGGGCCTGGTGTATGCTTTTTGCATATTAGGATATAAGACTAGAAGAAAAGACTTAATGCCAGGTCTTACCTGTTTAAAGGTTTCTGAGTAAGGAAATGGCATAATCAAAGTGTGGTTCTAGAGAAAATGAGGACATGTTGGTGTGTAGAAGTATTGAAAGGAAGAAAAACATGAACTCACAGAGAATAATTGGAGTTATTAGAATTGCTTAAGCACAAAGCAATGAAAAAAATGCCAAAAAGTCTATTTTAATGTACAGTTAGCTAGAAAAGAAAGAAAAGTAAGAAGGCAAGTCACACTATGAACAAAACCTAGCAAGATTATGTAAAGGTATGTATGGAGTATAAAGTAGAAAGAATTTTGGAGGCAAAATAATTGATAGAATAGGAAAGTCAAGAAGAAGAGTGTTGATGTGAATGAAGAGAATAAAAATAATAATATGCATATTTTATGGTGGAACAAAAAAATTTCCTATGTGCCATTATATAGCATGCTATGGAACTGGAGACAAGAAAAATAGCAAGGCTGGGAATGGAGAAGCTCAGGGATCCCTCTGTTTAATGCAGTGAGTTTACTATTTAGTCAGTACTTAGGTTGCTAAATTTGGACACTTCTTTTCCTACAAGAATTGCAGCCAGCTATAAAACCCCAGTTGTGTTCAGAAAGCTTCAGTTTTCCTTCACCCATACTGGGCCAAATAAGTGTCTCTAAGACAGACCCCTGTCAGTTGTCTCCCAGTTACTTGTCTACACTTAGAGCTCTTGCCAAGAAACACCCTGCTGAATATGCAGCTTTTCTCTGAAGCTTGAGGTCTTCCCAGAGAGACCCTAAATACTGAGTCCTCTTGGTTGGCCTGGGTGATCTGTTACCTTTGGCTCTGAGACTGGCCCTGGAAGAGGAAACAGCAAAGGGCATAAAACCAAGGGTTCTTTCAGGGAAGCTAGGGCTTTGCTGCTTCCCTCCACTGTTTCTTTGTGACCATATTCCTATTGACTGCCTCCCTGCATGGTGGGAAACTGGAATCTCTGTTCTCCTTCCACTGTATTATTTTCAAACAAACAGTTGTGTTCCTTCAGGTATTTTAAGTCAATACTTTTAGAATTAAACACACAAGCAAAACTCTTGGCTTAAAAATAATGTTTTTACTATGAACTTTCAACTCCATTTAATTCCTCATCTCTCTTGCTTCCAGGCTATGTTGCTTTTCCCCCTCAGGCAAGGGTCAGTGACCCCAGGGCCAGAAGAATGACAAATCTTAGAGCCAGCTCTGAATATTGTCACATTTCATCAATATTCATCCATCTCAATGAATGTTTAACTTGTCATCCTTCAGTTTCTTGAAAGAGTCTCTTCTTATGTTATCTGAATAAAAAATAAATCCCTGAAACATGTCCTAAGATGTTCATGCACACACTACGCATGTGTAGGGTGAGAAAAACAGTCTTCTTCTCAGTATCCCTGCAAGCACTTACCAAGTTTTTTGTTTTCCTGGTCCCCTCTGTTCTGTTTTCTCTCTTGATTCCACAGTTCATCTTGCTCTCTGTGGCTGTTCACCTTTCTCTGTCCTGTATCACTCACTGACCCGAGGGTTAAATGTCACCCTTCTCTTTTAAATCTTGACATAAACACTAATAGGTGAGTGATCTATTAATGCCTGTTTCGTTAAGTTTGAGTCTGACTCAGTGAATGTGAGAGGGAGGGTAGCTCAGCATTTCACTAAATAGGAAACAACATAAAGTTGAATGTTAGACATCAGCATCTTAACCACATATTAGCTATTTTCCACCATGAGGAATTTCTCCCTTGCTTTGTCTACCCCTCTAGGCCTTGGTTTACTAACATCGTCTTAATCTCCTCCTGATGAAGACTCTCCTTCCTCTCTCGGATTTTCTCTGAGTCTCAGAGTTCCCAAATTCTCATTTAGCTCCCAAGAAAAATTCAATATTTCCATTTCTTCTTCCTCTTCCCCATTTCCCCACTCCCCTTTGCTCCTGTTTCCCTCTCCTTCTCTTTTTCTTCCCCTCTCTCCTTCTCCTGCTTCTTTTTAAGCACAAATTAATTCCTCTTACTTAAAACTTTTTCATCTAAGTTATATATGCCTAGTAAGGAAACTGTTCAATTTTTTAAACACAAAAGACCATTACCATGTTTTTCTTAAAAATGTATATGAGCAATTCTCTCACTAAGTAGAATTCTACCTTACTTCTCTTATGTATGAATTATTCCAGCTGTAGCTTTTAAATTAACTATGTTATCTCTATCCACATAATATGTATGTATAGATACATTTTTCTCTGTATTAATAAAGACATTATGGCATATTAAACTAAGATAGGAATATCCATCTCCTTAAGGAACTAATAGCCAAGTAAATGATAGTAACATATAAATAATAATTATACTTTCATTTAATAACTGCTAAAGAAACATCAAAGGCTACTATGAAGCATAGGAAAAGAATGAGTCCATGTGCTTGAACTTGGGAGGGGGAAGCCAAGGTGTGCCTCCCTTGGGGAGGAATGTTGAAAGTGATTCCTGAAGACTGAGAAGTTTGCTGGCAGTAGCAGAGTTCTTAAGCATGGTTGAGGTCTCCAAAGAATCACGTTCGTGTTAAGTGAAGATCTGAGGTTAAGAATTGAATTCCTGTCAGGTGAATTCCTGGTCAAAGATTCCTGAGTTTGGGAACTTTTTATTTATTGAAACTGCAATGGTATTTAAACATTTTTTAGAAAAACCCTTTAAAATGACAATTAATAATAAATGTATTTTGGCAATTAGGAGTCTGAAATATACACTGATTATTATAACTGAATTTAAGTAGAGAGGTTGCAAAACTAATTTAGCCTTGTTGTGAACATTGCTGTGAAATGTCAGAGTTTTAGGAATATCAATTTTGTACTGTTCTCTATAAAAAGAGGATAACTCATGACATGATAAGGAGTACATCTATACTGTTGAACTCTAATGCTTACTTATGATCAGTTCAACACATATTTTAACATATATTGTGTGATACATTAAAAATAATGATTTTGAAACAAATTAAGCCATAACATTTTCAAATCAGTTTGCCCACACAGTTTAATATGTTGATTAATGTCCTATTAGGGCTGAGACACTCATTTTTATCTCATTATTCAACCCAGTGTTTTCCCACAGCTATTGAGTAAAAATGTAATTATTGCTCTAAATTATGTTATTATTAACTTTCACATACAGTTTCTTGATAAACAGCAGCATAAAATAAAGAACCACTAGGAACAAGTAAGCCAGATTAAAAACCACATAAGTGTATGGAACCATTTACCGTTATGTGTTTCAACTATACCCGATGCTGGAAAGAAGAGAAGGTAGTGTTTTCCTTACAAAATTAATCAAAAGAATGCGATATTAAGTGTTTTAAATATTGATGTGTCAAAGTCTGCATTCACCAAGTAAAATGCAGTTGACAATAATCCCAAATATTGAATTTTGTTGCAAAACTCTGTGAATAAAGACAAAGTCTCTTCTCATGTGCCCATGTTCAGACTCTTGACAGAGTGATCAACACAAAGGTCACTCACCCCAATATTGCCATGTTTTCTTCTAATATCTGAAGTTTCAGAGAAGCATTTCTTGGTGACCTTTACCTAAAACAAACATGACTTCAGAAACAGAGCTCTGGGATCACATCTGCACCTGAGTATTTAAATGGAATACTTTCTTCTTATATCTTGTCAGAGATATTATACAATGCAGAATCACAAAGCATTTTGGAATTCTCTAAAGATAAGGTATCAATCCTCTGCTTGAGTTCTATAACTAAGATGGACCTTTTCAAAGTTATGCTTTTGACATTATTGTTATGCAGAATGGTATTTTCATGCATTAATTCCCACATGAGCACTGAGTGCTACCCAGTAATGTTATCACATTCAATAAGAGAGATTGCACCAGAGTTTGATGGCTGCAGTTTCTTTGGCTTGATTATTAAAAAGGATAAAGTATTAAAGTGTTTCCATTTCTATAGAAATGCCTGTATTTTAAGCAACCCTAACAATATGCCAGGAAACTAATAATCTGATAAATAAGCCTCAGTGCTGACATCCCATAGCAGGTGAGGTTCAAGACCAGAAGGATAGCAGGGCTTAACTGAGAAAAAGACTTGGTCTTTGCTGAGTTGGTGTCCAGAGATTCAGCAAATCACCACTAAAAAGAGCACCGACAATGTAGAATAAAGTCAGCAAAACAAAGGTCGAATTAGAATTACAGAAGGTCTATTTTATGTAATGCTCATATTACCCGAGGCTCAGAGAAGTGGTATGACTTGGCCAAGGTCATTCAACTAGGTGGTGGTAGAGTCCAGTCAAAAGAAAAGGTGTGTGGAGACATCAGAATTTAATGATAAAGACAAAGATTGAGCTTTGGCTAGACATAGTAAGAGGGATCAAAATAAATATAGTCCTTGTCACATTGAATGATAGGTAATCATAAGCCATGCCCTGGGCCTGTTATTCTGGCATAATTTTAGTAGCCCTTATTTTATTCTCACAATTTTCTTGAATTGGACAATGAATTATATAATCACCTTAGTTATAGTGAACATAGCATGAAAGCTGGAGCATGAATTCTGCCTCAAGCATTTATTATCTGTGCAATCTTGTCTAAGAAAAATTATCTCCATGCTATAGATCAGGGATGTCAGACTCATTTTCACCAGGGCCCACATCAGCCTTGCAGTTGCCTTCGAAGGCCCGAAATAATTTTAGGACTGTATAAATATGACTGCTCCTTAACTGTTAAGAAGTTGAAATTACATTTGGCCCTTTGAAAGCAACCGTGAGGCTGATGTGGCCCCTGGTGAAAATTAGTTTGACAGCCCTGCTATAGATTATGGTAAGAGTTCAGGTTGGGCTCCATTATCAGGGACTGTGCAGCACTTAAGGTCTCCTTGCCTCCCTCTCCCTCTACCTTTTCCATCCCAACCTGCAGCTTTTCTAGTCTTGGGTCAAGAAGTGCTTCTTGTAATCATCATATTCTTCCAAATGTAATGCCTCCTTCAGAGGCCTTTCCCATTTTCAAAAAGACCTAAACTGTTTTTTTGTTTCATTTATATGTGGAATCTAAAACAAAACAAAACAAAAAGCAAACTCATGGTAACAGAGAGGGATGGTTACCAGAGAGGAAGGTGTGGGGAAAATGGGTAAAAAAGGTCAAGGAGAATATGGTCTATGATATTCTCATAAGTTTTTATGGTGCCAGATGGTTATTAGAATTAGTGGGATGATCACATTGTAAGGTATAAAAAGGTCTAATCACTATGTTGTACACCTGAAACTGATATAACTAATATGATATTCTATATCGACTATATACTTAAATTTAAATAGATAAAGAAAACAAAGGACCTAAGTTTTTGAAACATAAAAGCCTGATAAAGGGTTTTTTTCACATTTAATTCTCTCCTGAGTCAATGAGCAAGGTATGGTTTAGCTAACTATTTAGTGGTAAAAAAATAATCAGTTAATGCTTCAAAAATTATACAGCTATAATTGTTTGCAAAGGCTGTAGTTTCTTCTTTCCTAAATTTCAGTATGCTAAAAATTTATTTCAAGATTAGGACCTGCAATTGTGGGGAAAGTAGCTTCAGGGAAATATCAAGAGAAAGTGGTTGCAGATAAGTTTTTGGCTTGTTAAAATTATCCAAGCTTATTATGCTTGCAGTCAGTTATATCGACAACATAATTTCAGATCTTTGTACTATTCAGTGACATTTAATTTGGTCTTTGCCTTTTCTTTGTCCATAAAAAATTCTAAACAACTGTGTTGCAGAGTGTCTTTAATCAACTGTAGAAGTTGAAGAAATTAGAGAATAGATAAAAGAATATAGATAAAATGAGGATTTTTTCCTGAAAAACCAAAAGTATAACTCAAAATAAAAACTCAATAATGTGTCTAATTAATAGTGGGAAATCTATATATACAACAGATAATGCAATAAAATTCACTTACTTTTAAATCTCTAAAGATAATAGAATTTTACTATCTTATTATTCAACATTTGGATGGAAACATTTTATGTCAATAAAAAAGAATATTAGCCATTTGAGTCAATAAAAAGGAGGACTGGTTGCTTTGTATGTATGTATGTTATTGAAATCAGTTTATACACTCAGTTGATATTAAAGTAAATTCAATGAGCTAAATTATATTTGTGGTTACTAGGCCCACATATAACTCCACCACAGCATAAAATTTCCCAATTATAACTTAGCTGGTATCTCAATTCCTTTTTCTCTGAGTCAACCACAAAGAGTCATGAGTCTTTCTTAGGTTGTAAAAGGAGTTAGAGAAAAATTTACATAAACCCTAAAATAAATAAATTTAAAAAATTAATTGCTTTTTATCCCTATGACCATTTCCTACTACTCAGAAGCATTGCTTATATTTACTACACACATTTGTTTCTTTACCTAAGATACAAAAAAATTGTGGCAAATAAGTAGGGGTGTGAAGTGAGAGACAAAATTTGCTCATGGAATAAATATTGGACACTTGGTTCTGACAAACTTTCCCCTTATTTCTAGCAGAATCTCTAATTCTGGGGCAAGACAGAAGGGAGGGTTCCTTCATGCAGCGTAAGTACTGCTCCTCTGTGCCCTCACAGGGAATTCTTTGTTCCCTGGCCATGCTTCATTGTGAACCCTTTGAGCCCAGTGGCGGATGCTCTCAGATTCTAACGCCAGCTTCCTTTTTCTCTCCTGATTATGTATGGTAACTGCTCACTCTCTGACCCCCATTTTAAAATTAGTGCTCGGCCTAAATGCTCTGACATCTCCCTTTTCCTCCTCTGTAATATGAAATAAACGGCTGGTATTTTTGTTGATATGGTGAATTTTAAAAATTAGTGCCAAGCAATGTAATCAGAACTGATCCAAATAAGGAAGCTAGTATAAGAGAAAAGAGTCCTCATCAAGGGACCTGAGATTAGATCCTGACATTGTCACCAAATCAGTGTCTGGCCTTACGGGGCACACAAACGCGCTGGCCTGTAAATAAGAAGGCTGGGCTAGACAATAATTTCTTGAACATGGTGTTCAGTGTATATCTCCTTCCTGCACTTACTTGCATAGTCATGGTGCCACCAGCCATCCTCTGAATTTGGGACTGATTTCTAAGGTGATTTTAATGTCATAGGAGAAAGAAATATACAATTAGGTGGAGGAGATTTAAAAAGAAATCCGTTCTATCTACCCATTCCTATATGATTTCACAGCAAGGAAATTAAACTTTGCTTCTCCCTGTTAGAATAAACTTACCGGAGAATGAAACAAGGTGTGTCAGGAACAACAGGCTCTGTACCCCATAGTTAGGTCTCACCAAGAGTAAGGGCATGGAAAACGATCCTGGGGAGAGTTCCCAATGAGTCTTTGGTGATTTTGCTTTATGCTACTTCTGCCCATCTGGATTGTTCATAACACCCAAGTTTCTACAACCAGATAGTATAAAGTATAAATTTAAAAAAATATTTTAAAGATTTAAACTCTGAAGAAGTAAATCAGCTGATGTTCTCTAGCTGGAAAAAGTAGATTTCAGAGCCTCTTAGGTAATTTTATCACTTAATAAAAGATGAAGAGAAGCATTAACTATGACAAGGAAGAGAGTCTTTCTGAAAGCATATTGTGTTGGTACCTGGCCAGTGTTTAAAAAAATAATTTAACTATGTAATAGAAAAAATAAGGTATTTTTTCTATTAAAGTGACAATTAAGGTATTAAAAAGTAAATGTGAGGAGCTACTTCTTTCTTTCTGCTGCATAGTATTCCATTGAATAAATATACCATAGTGGTTTTTTTTTTTTTCCATTTATTTACTGATGGGCGCTTAAGAGCTCCTACCCTTTGCCACAGCATGGATAGAACTGGGAAGCATTATGCTAAGTGAAATAAGCCAGGTGGTGAGGGACAAATACCGTATGATCTCAACTTTAAGTGGAATCTAATCAACAAAACAAACAAGCAAGCAAAGTATAACCAGACACATTGAAATTAAGAACAACCTGACAGTAACGAGAGGGGAGGTGGGAGGAGAATGGGGTGAAAGGGGAAAAGGGATATCAGGAACCACTATAAAAGACACGTGGACAAAACCAAGGTGGGGTCAAATCAGGGGAGGAAGTGAGGGGCAAGGGTGGGAGGAAGAATGCAGAAAACTGTACTTGAACAATAATAAAATAATTAAAAAATAAATAAAGGGTGAAACATAAAAGTATTTTATGGCTTTAAGATTATTTCAGCTGAGATTATTTATTAAATTCCTCAGGCTCACATAATTAAAATAAACACAGAGCTTACATTTCTTTTGATGTTTTAAATGAATTTTACTTTAATGTTACATATATTTAAAATCAATATACAAGCTACTGAAACACATGAATAGCACCAGGACAGAGCTGAATTATCTGAAGTCCATTATTGAAAGATGGACTTTCAACAGAGCAGTCTGTTGGCCTGCTCTTTTTTATTCACCTGGCATTGTCATGTAGTTAAATACCAGTCTCACTTGTTACAGACAAGTTGACTTAATAGTTGAGCTATTTTTCATGTACTAAAAAGCTTTATCTGTTGTTTATGTAATGACTGTGGGTATAAGTATCAAGAATAAGGGCCTTTTTTTAAATGTGCTTTCTGATCATAAGTGTCTTGATCAACTTAAGGGTAATTATCTTCATGCTAATATTTTAACAATTAAAATATTGTCCTAACAATTTCAGGAAGTTAGTTTTCACTTCCATCTTTCAGTTGTACAATACCTGAGATTCCCAAGGACCTAGGCAGTGATGCTGCTCAAAAATAATTCTAGAAGACTTCAATATGCTTCAAAAAAATAAAATCCATTCCCAGATGAGGATTTTTAATCCTTAGGGAAATCTAAACTATTAAGGGCAGACTTGAAAGTTACCCAATAGAAATAACACTATTCATTTGAGTGCTTATGCTTTGCATTTTAACATTAACTTGCTTTTTAACCACACCAAATTTATTTAAAAGATTTCTATATATATAGTCAAATTTCTTGATTTCTCTCCTAATGTAGTTTCCAAACATAACTACACATCAGAATTTTTTATATATAGAATTTTAGATCCCTTACTGGTAGATTCATAAGTTCAACAATAATTTTAGGTCAAGTATTTGAAGATCACTGTTTAGAACAGGGGTGTCAAACTCATTTTCACTGGGGGACACATCAGCTTTGCGGTTGCCTTCAAAGGACTGAATGTAATTTTAGGACTGTATAAATTTAACTATTCCTTAACAGTTAAGTGAGAGCTCAGGTGCTTCTGCCAGGTAGAAACAAGGTGCCAGGCTGGATCAAACAAGGTGGAGCGCTGGATTCGGCCCTTGGGCCTTGTGTTTGCCACCTGTGTTCTAGAATATCTCCAATGGGTTATTTTTAGACATAAGTACGTGGAAAAACAGAATCATCTTTTTAACAGCAATAGTAATTCTCTTTATATTTCCCTTTTCTATCAATATATTATTGGTCTATTGGTTTTATAACATTTATTAAATTGGTATCTTTTTTTCTCATAATTTTCTAACTGACCTCAAAATCTAAGTTGTTATAACCTATTAAATATTTTGTCTAAGTCATTACTAGTCTGTTCCTGTTTCATACAAATCCAAAACCAAACTAAATAAACACAAAAAAATTACATAAGCTCCACAGGACAATGAATCCTAAGATTCCTGGCAGAAATTCAAAGAAATCACAGGTCAACATAGGAGGCTCTGTTGAGTAGATACAGAGATCTAAAACAGAAAAAGGCAGCTAGACTCTCTTAAATATCTCAAATAGCTGCCTAGGGATGTTAGACCAGCAACAAAGGCAAGAATCACTCCACTAGACTGTAGACCACTGAAGGCCTAAAGTAGCAATGGTGTTAGAGAACTAGCTCAGTGAAATTGAGTGATAATTGGGCCAAAGAAACAAGATTATTTCTTAGCCATAAAAGAATCCTGGGCATACCCTGCCAGGCACTTGTCATACTTGTCATACTGACTTCACATATGCAGGCACAGGTGTACATGACCCAAGATGGTACAAAGTTCTCCAGTCATAATCACCCATGGCCCTCACTCCATCACTGTATCTCCACACTTAGGTGGATCACAGAACCAGCAACGAGAATGTAAATGTGAGTTCTAAAAAGTTCCTAACGATAATAAAGGAGTGGCAAAGGAGATTCCAGAGAAAACCACTTTCTCCTTTTCTGTAGAGAAATCTTATGATTTACTGATTAATAAATATGAATAAGTAAGTACAAAATAAGTAAAGTATTATTAAACTGATTCTTTGTATAACAGAGTAAAACACTGCTCATCTATGAATTGGCAGACCAAAACACTTATGAAAAGTGATTTTTTCAGGAAACAGTAAGAGTTAAACTATGGTGACTACTGTTAAATCTCTCTAAAAAGAAGAAGAATTAATTTCTCACAAGAAATGCATGGTGAGATGACAGGTGGAAATGAAGAGAAAACCAGGTAGGACATATGATAGTGGAAATAAAAATAGAGTTAATACAATGAATAGAGTTTTGAAAATATAAGTATTAATGAACAAAATCAATAAAGAAATAGATTTAGAGAAGAGTTAAAGAATTTGGAAACCAGTTAATGAAAAATAAACATACGGTGGGGTTTTTTTGGTTCTTTTTCAGAATAGAGCAAAACAAATTAAACAGAAATGCTATTCAAGGCTTCCGGCAAAGATGGAGGCATAGGTGGACGCAGGACGCACTCTGCCTCCTCGCACAACCAAGATAGGGACAACAACAATTTAAAAATAGAATAACAACCAGAACTGACAGAAAATTGATCCGAATGGAAGTCAGACAACCAAGAAGTTGAAATAGACCATTCATCCAGACCGGTAGGAGGGGTGGAGTCAGGCAGCCAGGTGCAGGTCACAGCAGGGAGAGCATTGGAACTGGGCACCTAAGGCATCCAGGGTGCACAAGACTGCAGTGGGTAGACCCTGAATGCACAAGCAGCAGCTGGCAGACCCTTGCTGGGGGGTGGCAACCAGCTGACCCAGTGAGGCCGCGATTGTGAAGCAAGGCACTGTGCGCAACCCAGGGTTTCAGCGCTGAGAAATAGAGCCTCGGGACACTGTTTAAGGACACCTGTGGGAGTTGAGGCGCAGCCAGCCTCACAGGAGAGGTCCTTGTAGGGTCCCACGATGTGCACAAGCCCACCCACATGGGAATTGGCACTAAAGGGGCCCAGTTTGTTTGGGGGAAGCAGCAGAAGGGACTGAGGTCCCACAGAAAATGGAGCCACCACCATTGTTCCCTCTCGACCCCACTCCCACATACAATGTCACAACCCAACAACTGAGGTGCCCTACCCTGGTGAACACCTAAGGCTCTGCCCCTCACCATAACAGGAGCGACCAGAACAAAAAAGAGAGAGAGAGAGAGAGAGAGAGAGAGAGAGAGAGAGAGAGAGAGATGGCTCAAACAGAAGACCAAATGAAAGCCTCAGAACCCACCCTTTTAAGTGACCGAGAGATAACCAACCTATCAGATGCACAGTTCAAAACACTGGTGATCAGGGAGCTCACAGAATTGGTTGATTTTGGTTGCAAATTAGATGAAAAAATGAAGGCTACAATAAGTGAAATGAAGAAAAATACACAGGGAACCAATAGTGATGGAAAGAAACCTGGGTCTCACATCAATGGAGTGGACCAGAAGGAAGAAAGAAACAACCACACAGAAAAGAATGAAGAAATAAGAATTCAAAAAAACAAGGAGAGGCTTAGTAACCTGCAGGACATCTTTAAACGTTCCAACATCCGTTATAGGGGTACCAGAAGGAGAAGAGGAAGAGCAACAAGTGGAAAAGTTATTTGAACAAATAATAAAGGAGAACTTCCCCATTCTGGCAAAGGAAATGGACTTCCAAGAAGTCCAGGAAGCTCAGAGAGTCCCAAAGAAGTTGGACCCAAGGAGGAATATGCCAAGGCATATCATGATTACATTAGCCAAGGTAAAAATGAAGGAGAGAATCCTAGAAGCAGCAAGAGATAAGGAGACAGTAACCTGTAAAGGAGTTCCCATCAGACTGTCAGATGATTTCTCAAAAGACACCTTACAGGCAAGAAGGGGCTGGAAAGAAGTATTCCAAGTCATGAAAGACAAGGACCTGCATCCAAGATTGCTCTATCCAGCAAAGCTTTCATTTAGAATGGAAGGGCGGATAAAGTGCTTCTCAGATAAGGTCAAGTTAAAGGAGTTCATCATCACCAAGCCCTTATTATATGAAATGTTAAAGGGACTTATCTAAGAAAAAGAAGATAAAAAAAACATGTATAGTAAAATGACAGCAAACTCACAATTATTAACAACCACACCTAAAACAAAACCAAAAGAAACTAAGCAAACAACTAGAACAGGAATAGAACCACAGAAATGGAGATCACATGGACAGTTAGCAACAGGGGAGTGGGAGGAGGAGAGAGGGGGAAAAGGTAAAGAGAATAAGTAGCATAGATGGTAGGTAGAAAATAGACAGGGGGAGGGCGAGAATAGTATGGGAAATGTAGAAGCTAAAGAACTTATGACACATGGACATGAACTAAAGGGGGGTAATGTGGGTGGGAGAGGAGGTGCACGGTGGAGGGGAGTGAAGGGGGAAAATGGTACAACTGTAATAGCATAATGAATAAAATATATTTAAAGAAAAGAAATGCTATTTAGATATATGAGGAGAAAATTTCCTGAACCTAAAATGCTTATTAAAGGATACATTAATAACAGTAGTTATGTAAGTCCTGATAGAATTACTGAATATTAAGGATACAGAAAGGCACATTTTTATGTTAAATATTAAGAAAACATCTAGGTTGAATGAATAAAGTTGCTTACATAATGGAAACATTTAAAACCTTAGATAAGTCACTGGAATACTAACCACCATGGGATGGCATGTAGAGATTTCTGAGTTAAGTAGATTTTGACCTAAGTGTTCCTTACTCAATTTAGTTGGTTAAAATTCATTAATATATAAAAATGGATAAAAGACACTTGTGAAAACAGAATATATTACAAAAAATATAATAATAGTAGACAATTTATGCTGAATTCATTCTTGCTAGATCAAACATAAAGAATTTTAATAATATAATAGTATGATGTCTTGATTAGCTATCTGTAACTGTTATAAAAATATTTATTTCTTTAACTTTTCAATTATAATTGATATATAATATGTTAGTTTCAAATGTGAAATTTAGAGATTATACACTTACATAACTTAGTAGGTTATAACCCCCAGAAGTCTCATACTCATTCGATACCACACATGATCACTACAGCATTACTGACTAGCTTCTCATGCTATGCTGTACATCCCCTGGCTGTTTTTATCACAGACAAGTTTTTACTCAATATGGAAGATATTTTTTAAAATCGATTATCTACTGGATCTTAAATAAAATCTTAATATGTTGAAAAGAAAAAGCAAACATTCAACACACCAGTTTCAATTAAATCCATGCAACAAAACTAAAATTTAATAACTTAAAACAAGAAAAATATAAAAACTACTTAGGAATTAAAATGTTCTATTAAAAATATTAGAATCAAAGGATCCAAAGGATATCAAATCCAATATAAGACCATTTAGAAATTTATGACCATGAGAAAACTACATGACAGTTTATAGAATGTATTCAAATCCAAAATCACAGGAAAATTCATAACATTGAAAATATACTGCAATTACAAATGAAGATAAATATATTATAAATAACTATAATTCTATACTCACATAGAAACAAGATATATCATTATATATTGTGCATTATGCATCATAATACATATCATTATACAATGTATAGCACATATTACATTATATAACATATATGTATTATAGAGTTTTATACATATTAATATCTACAAAGAAATCAATATAAAGACCATATGAAACATATAGTACACTTAGAGATAGTAATAGAAAAAATTAATATAGATATTTAAAGTTTATTAAATTAGAAAAACACCTAATTGATAAATTTGAGGCTGACATTTTTGGAGATTTGAAAAAGTGATGAATGTCCAGTAAGAACTTTTAGCAAAGTGAAAAAAGAAACTATGGATTTACCATGTTCCAAATTAGAAAAAGGATACAAGCACTGATGTTTAGAAGATCTAATATTTATAGATGAATATTATGTACAATTTCATAGCAATTAATTTGAAAATCTTAAATAATTTTTAAGTGTTTATTTTAAAATATTTTGTTTATCCATTTTTAGAGAGGAAGAAAGAGAAGGGGAGAAACATCAATGTGTGGTTGCCTCTAGCATGCTCCCTACTGGGGACCTGGCCTGCAACCCAGGCATGTGCCCTGACTGGGAGTTGAACCAGAGACTCTTTGGTTCACAGGTCAGCACTCAATTCACTAAGCCACACCAGCCAGGGCAGAAATTTAAAAAAAATTATATGAATAAATGTAATAGTATAACTGACAGAAAATTTTGACCGAATATATTAATTATAGATTAAAAGAAATTTAATCAGGAAGAAATAAAGTACTACTCCCAAGAAAAAAATTTTACTAAGAAATTTTATGTATAGTCTATCATACATTCAAGGTAAAGTTAATTACTAGATTTTAAATCATTTACTGAACATGTACTAAAAAATAAAGTTTTTCTAGGCAGTTTTACAAAATCACTATAATTCTGAATTTAATCTGACACATTTAACATTTAAAACTGTCAAATGCAGACCATTTTCACTAATGAATATTAGTAAAATCTAAATATTTACAAACCAGTTCATCAGTATAGTGAACATTGGAAATGTAAGATTTGCTATAAGGGTGAATCAATGTGAAGAAATCAATAATTTGTCATATTAAAAGGTTAATAGGAGAAATGTTTATTTTTAACCACACAGATATCAGAAACATAATGGATAGTAATACAACCATTAATGATTAAAAAGAATACATGCACACTGTAACAAGTACTGAAGAATGAAAATCTCAATCTGTCAATTTGAAAGACAGCATCATACTTAAAAAAGTAAAATTAGAAGAAAGGCATACATAATGAGCATCACTATTATATTATCCTAGAATTATCTGAAACAATTAGTTGAGACCATAAAATTAGAAATATAAATATTGAAATATATTGCCATGTTATGATTTATGACTCAGATGATGACCTATATAAAAATCAGTTAATTAACGTGGCAAATTTTATAAAACAAAGAAATCTTAGGTGGTAACAAAAATGAATTAAAAATCTGTTCTTAATCTAAGTACTTACAGTTTGGGGCTAACTTGACAAAATCATTTCATAAAGGAACTGTTAAAACAAACTTTGAAATTAGCCAGGAAAAATTTCAGCAAGAAGTGTGATGATGGGGAACTTGCTCTGCCAGTTACTGCCACACACTCTATAGTTAAAACAATTAAAAATCTAATAACTAATAAAATAAGTAATGACTGATACCAATATAGAAAGGTAAGTAACTGGAACAGGAAAAAGTTTATATGTATTTTTTGTGTGTATTTACTTCTTAAGCCCTTTTGAGGTCTTAATTAAATTCTGATGGAAATATTTATAGAAGCCAAAATTGTGTGTCCCCTTGATCCAGAAATCTCATATCTAAGAATGTAGTCTTAGGGGGAAAATACTATTGAATATGTCAAAATGTGTATTAAAGCTGAAAATAGTAAGAAATTCATGAAAGAAATTATGGGAATCTATGAAGTAACTACTCTATGGCTATTTTAAAATAATAAAACAAGTCTATAGTTTTTAAAGGGAAAAATGTTTATTTTTCACTATTAAGTGTACAAAGCTAGAGTATTCCAGTCTGATTCTAATTTTGGAAAGATAAAATTAACACATACACTTAACAATGTCTGAAAGGAGAGGAAATGTGATGGGAATGATAGAAATGCCTTATTTTCTTCTCTGTAGTTTCAGATACCTTTATACTAAGATCTTTTAAATCATTTTTTAAATTATTTTTTATTTTTCAATTATAGTTGACATACAATATCATATTAGTTTCAGGTGTACAACCCAGTGATTAGACATTATATAACTTACTAAGTGATAAATCTCATACCCATCTGACACCATACATAGTTATTGGAATATTATGGACTATTTACCCTATCTATGCTGCACTTTGCATCCCCATGGATATTCTGTAACAACCAATTTGTATTTCTTTATCTCTTAACATTTTTCATTCATCCCCCCAACTTCCCTCCCATCTAGCAACCATCAAAATGTTCTCTGTATCTATGAGTCTGTTTCTGTTTTGCTTGTTCATCTATTTTTTAGATTCAATTATTGATAGATATGTATTTATTGCCATTTTATTGTTCAATTTTTTTTATCTTTTTTCTTCTTTTTCTTCACAAAAAAAGATGTTTCTCTCTGTTTCCCTTTCTCTCTGTAAAATCAATAAAAAATATTTTCATGTTAGGATTAAAAATAAATGAATAAAAATGATTTTTTAAATTAATTTTTTTAGAGAGGGGGAAAGGAGGGAAAAAAAGAGCGAGAGAAACATCAATGTGTGGTTGCTTCTCATGGGCCCTCCAGTGGGGACCTGGCCCACAACTTAGGCATGTGCCCTGGCTGGGAATTGAACTAGTGACCCTTTGGTTCACAGGCTCACACTCAATCCACTGAGCTACACCAGCCAGGTTGAATAAAAATAATTTTAAAAAAGACCCTTTAACATTTCATGTAATACTGGTTTGGCAATGATGAAACCCTTTAATTTTTTTCCTTGTCTTGGGACCTCTTTATCTGCCTTTCGATTCTAAATGATAGTTGTTCTTGGTAGAATATTCTTCTTAGTCCTTGCTTTTCATCACTTTGAATGTTTCTTGCCAGTTTCTTCTTACCTGCAAAGTTTCTGTTCAGTAATCAGCTGATAGTCTTATGGGACCTCCCTTGTAGGTAACTAACTGTTTTCCTTTTGCTGCTCTAAGATTCTTTCCTTGTCTCTAAACTTCTGCATTTTAATTATGATGTGTCCTGGTGTGGGCCTTTTTTGAGTTCATCTTGTTTGGGACTCTCTGTGCTTCCTGGACTTGTATGTCTATTTCCTTTACCAGGTTAGGGAAGTTTTCTGTCATTAATTTTTGAAATAGGTTCTCAATTTCTTGCATTCTCTGTTTTCCTTCCAACATCTCCATGATGTGAATGTTGGTACTCTTGAAGTTGTTTCAGAAGCTTCTTTCACCATCCTCAGTTTTTGAATTTTTTTCTTTTTGCTGTTCTGAATATGTTTTGTTTTGTTTTGTGTTGCTTTTTTATATATCAAATTGCAGAGCTGATTTTCGGCTTCATCTCCTCTACTGTTGTATCCCTGTAAATTGTTATTTATTTCAGTTAGTGTATTATTTATTTCTGACTAGTTCTTTTTTATGGTTTCCATGTTCTTTTTATGCTGTTGAAGTTCTCACGAAGTGCATCTACTCTTCCCCTAAATTCACACCATTGTTTTGAACTCTGCAATCTAGTATATTGCTTGTCTTCATTTTGTTTAGTTCTTTTTCTAGAATTTTGTTCTATTCTTTTATATGGGCACATTTATTTGTCTTATTTTGGCAGACTTCCTGTGTTTTTTTCTATGTTTAGGTAGAGCTGCTATATCTCCCAGGCTTGGTACAGTGGCCTAATGTCATAGTTATCTGTAGGATCCAGTGTCATGGCCTCCCTATCCCTGAGCTGGGCATTCCATGTACAACCCCTCCCTTTGTGTGGACTGTGTACACCCTTCAGTTATAATTGAATTTTGGTTGTTGTTGGCACATCAGTAGGAGGGATTTACCCTCAGACTGATTAGCTACAAGGACTGGCTTGACCACCATGGAGGATCAGCCTTGAGGGGGTACAGCCCATGAAACAGGACTTACTTTAGTGGAACTCTGGTGCCAGCTGAGTCAATCCTTTGAGTGTGTCACTTGTGGAGGTGGTTGGATGGTACTAGAACATTGTCTGAAGTTGCCCACTGGGTGTGCTGGCTCTGGGGCCTCCTAAAAGGTACAGGCAAAGGTCAGCCACCACTTGTGCCCAGCTCAGTGCCACGCAGCATGAGCTACAAAGTAATATGCAGATAGTTGCTGCTTGTGCTGGGCTTGGAGGTGCTTGGGAGAGGCCAAGTTGTGAACAAAGTCTGGCTGCTACTAGTGCCTGGCCTGGGACCACTTAAGAAGAGGTATGGGGCACATGGAAGCTTGATGCTGCTTGTTTCAGAGATTTTAGGAAAGTTCACAGCATCAGCCAAAACAAGTCATTTGTATAGAAAAGCCACTGGAAATAATTTGGATGGGCCTGCAACTTGGGTGGGGCATGGTCTTAGGCATTACCTGGGTGGGTGGGGAGAAACAGTTTTAGCCAGGTTGATAGATACTCAGATATGGTACCCACTTGCTTGCTCTGAGGGGTGGGTCTCAGAAGAGGAGCAATGACCTCTGCCAGCAGTCTGTGAGAAAGCTGCCTCTCCAGCCCTCATTCTGCTGCCTATTCAGTTCCTTGCTGTATGTTCCTGGTGTCTTTTGAGCTTCTGCCCCAGCACTGGAGCTCACCGTGTGTGAGTCTGAGTAGGTCATTCACATATAAAACTTATTATTTCTCTTAATTGCAAATCAATGCACATATTTAAAAATAATTTCAAATCATTGTATATGAAGTTACTTTAATTAGATATGTAAAGAAAATGTAAATGTACTTTAAATTACAAACTAAATTATGGTAAAAAATTACAAACTAAAAAATGGTAACCAGGAGAATTTAAACTCCTGCATTAAAATCAATACAGAAGATGTGAATGTTTATCTATATTTAAAAAACAAACAAAAAAAAACTTGTCCTCAATCAATAAGTTCAAGAATTAGGAATAAAGGATCATTCATGTATAGTTAAAATGATTAAACCATGCCAATCATAAATTTAACAAATTAAAATCTTCTGAATGAGTCATAGGGGCAGCTGAATTACCATTGCTTTCCTAAAACCAGAACTAAATTTAAATGAATATACCACTCAGCATATTAGCAATATATGCATTTTTAAAATTGCAATTCACTGCCAAAATTTTAAGTGATATGTCATTGTGAATCCTGAATTAATCTGAAAAAGTATTATTGAGATGATGTACCAACAAGCAGGCATTTTGAGAAATCACCAGTAAGAGCAAAGAAAAAGTTTCTTAAATTGACAAGCTTAAAAAAATGTTAATTGAAATGTTCAAATCATTTTCTTAAATAGTTATTGTTTTTCATAATCTGATTATAAAGGTAATACATGTATATTATTGAAATTTGGAAAATAGAAAAAATGTATATAGAAAATAAAATCTTTCACCATCTCACTGTTCTAAGGTAATTGCTATTAATATTTTGGTGTTTTTCCTTATATTTCTTTTTCTTTTTGAAAACATATGTTTTTTCTCCAAATTAAGATATACCCTGTACATTGATTTTATATTACTATTTTGCATATTATTATATTAGAAACATATTTCTAAGTCATATAGACTTCTTTAAATATTGAAGTATTTGTTTCATACTATTCCATCTTATTCACGAATAATAATATATTTAAACATTTTCATAAAGTTGGACATTTAGGTTGTTTCCAACTTTCTTATATTAAAAATAACACTTCAATAAATACCATTATACACATCTTTTGTGCACATTTCTTATCTTTTTCTTAGGAAAAATTTGGGAAGTGAAATTTTATATATAGTAAAGGGATAAGAAATTTCATATATTCTGGACCCAATTTCTTTCCAGAATTTGTGCCAATGTATGTGTTCATTTATGAGGTACAAGTATGTCTAACAAAAACACTGCGAATTTAGCTTCTTTTTAAAAAAATACCTTTTACTTTGTACCAAAAGTATATTATAACATTCACTAAAATTTCCATAAGGTTACTTGTTCAATGTTTCTTATTTAAAACATTTTTCTCTTGTCTTGGAATCTTCTTCCAAAAGGTTATATCAACTCTGATTGTCATCTTCTACGTGTGATTCACTATTTTGTACCCTGGGGTTAAAAGCTGTACCATCTATACCTAAACTTGCATGTTCCTAACCAAAGAAGGCATCTTGACATGGTAGAAAGAACATAAACTCTGCTTTGGAAAAAGAGTTCCAAGCTCTCCGTTAGCACACTGAGGCTAGCCCCTTTGAAGCTGAGCTTCTGTATTCAAAGGATAATCATACCATCTTGTGGGATTATTGTGAAGATTAGAATATAATGAGAAGATACTTAGAAACTAATATTAATTAGTTACTGAATACTATCTTTACTTATGAAGTATGAGTGAAAACTGAAAAATACTAGGTATTTAGAACTAAAATAATTTGCTTCCATTCATTAAGTAAACTAAAAGGTCAAAATGAGTTATACTTAGAAGGTGAAAACATGAATGGACTCTTTCAATTCAAATCCTTTTACTTATATATTTTTAAAGGAATCTGTCTACTAGAACAACATGAACTAAGAAGATACTTTAACTAGCTAGAAATTAAAACTGAATATGTATCCCATTCCTGCAAAGGTAGTTGCTCAAGAACTTCTATGTTAAGTTCTGTACCAAAACTTCATTGGAAATGATATGTATATTGCTTTAAAAAGTAGCTTGTGTCTATCAAATTGCTTCTAATATGATATAAGCATTTAAAAGGCAGACAGATCTCCATATTATACTCCAGATTCTTCTTGCAAACTTTAGAAATTTAGGGAATATATAGGGCTTACAATTTCTCTCTGGTGGTTTGAATATAGAATGAAATATATTTTTCAGAGCCACACACTGTTAAAAATCCAGTAGATTTCAGCAACAATGGTATTCTTAACAAGTTTTAAGGGGAAGGAAAGGGATTGTGAATAATTTTGCTACTGTCTTGTCTCTGACCAGTTGCTGTTAATCTTTTGAAAGGTTTTCTATTTTTGACCTACATTCAGATAGATCCTGCTGTTTGACAAAGCTTGTTTTCAAGTCTGATTCACAAGAGCATTGCAGGGACTCCAAGGCTTGGAGGTAATTCTCCAAGAAATATAAAAGTTCCCGTTGGATAATTAACCACTGCCACAGGAAACTTGAAGTGCCTAGAAATCTGACTTTCCAGGACAACATCACTCTCTTGGTAGAGTTGAGGAAACAAAGCCCTTATCCCAGCATGCTCTTCACTGAAAAC
The DNA here is from genome assembly GCA_004024845.1 of Tonatia bakeri. Taxonomy (NCBI): domain Eukaryota; kingdom Metazoa; phylum Chordata; class Mammalia; order Chiroptera; family Phyllostomidae; genus Tonatia; species Tonatia bakeri. The sequence goes on along the minus strand of PVIA01002856.1, from coordinate 105,245 downwards.
TGAAGTCGGTAGCCTGTGGGGCAGAATCAATGGATCAGTGGGACACAAGAAAGCTAAGACAAACACTGGGAAACAAGATGCAATGTCTAAACTAACCTCAGGTGATAAGATACTGATGTGGAAGCCCTGAAAACAATTTTTCTTATACGTTTCAATTGTTGTAAAAGGTGGACTTATGAGTTGAATATTTGGTTCCTTAAGATTCCTGCCTTATAACTGTTTCTGAGTAACTGTGCTACAATTCTTTTGTCACCTCTTTTATGCGCAAGGTCCACACAGGTGTCACCTCTTCTCTCAATGATGGCCTTCTCTGAATTCTCATTTTATTATAGTATTTAAATATGCATGGGATATTGCATCTTACTTTAATATTGTGACAGTTATTTGGGGACACCAATAGGTTATGTTAACACCAATAGACAACTTAATGTTTAGTAAATCACACCTGAAGATTGTGTACCATTAGGTATAAAAATGAAATTTTAGACTGACATTCTTCATTCCATGACCTATGCTGTAAATGTTTCTGGTTTCTCTCCACTTTTCCAAGGAGATGCCTTACTTTGGAGGACAGCAGTTAACAAGCAGATTCAACCTTTCCACCAAAGAAATTCCTCTTTGAGCATTTAAATATAGGGTTTTCATGTGAGATTTCTTTTGAAATAAGTCTTTTCTTCCAAACAAAACAACACAAAAAACTCAAACAAACAAAAACCTCCAGAAGCAGTCACCTACAACTTTTTTAGTAGTTTCAACTGCTTTTTATTCCTATATTTGCATTCTAGAAAGGTGTACTGCTATTTTAAAATTTTAATTTTTAAACATTTTATCAGTCAGTGTCCAGTTAAGAGACAGAAATCACGCCAGTTGTTTCACCAGGGAGAATTCGGTAGTATAAAGAATTGCTAAGCAGGAATAAATAATTTTTAGCTCGGTAGCTGCAAAGGAAAAAAGGAAATATTTTTGTTTATTTGACTCCTTTGTCTCTGTGTGTGTGTGTATGTGTGTTTACATTTCTCTAACTAGTGGTTTTTGAAGTTTTCTTACCTGGCCTCCATAACCCATGACAGAACAAACAAGTAAGGCTTCTGTTCTATGGTGATGTAGGAGATAGCATATAATAACAGCAGTCTGGTGAACCACTTTGTTCAATGTCTGGTGAAGGGACATGCTTTGTTCTCTTATCTCTCCAGGCCCAGCTTGCTACAACAGAATCCCAGTGGAATTTAGCAATAGCTTCTAACTTCAAAAAGTATGTCTGACTCTTGTTCTTCATCTTGTGCAGAACACTTTTGGTTTCCTTTGAAACACCCTGCCGAACTCTGACTGGTTCTGCTGACTTCTGTAGCTATAGCACAGAAGTTATGTGGCTTTATGTTTTTGTTCCTTTTCTGATCCTTAGAGATGTATACGCAGGTGCTACCTTTTATAATCTCTAATTTTATAGCTTGTTGTTTAATATTATAAAAAGAGTAGAAATGTGCCTTAAAACATGATCTCACAGGATCTTGTGAAGGAACATTCTTGTCTACCATTTTGTGCAAACTTCATGCAAATCCCATTATCTAACCAGTGGTGAGTCTTTTTCACTTCAATTTATCTCTAAATACGTGGCCAATACTAGTAAAAATAGATGCTCAGGACCTTATTTTCAGAACAGAATTTTGTTTCCTCCACCAGACACCCCCCCATGAATCTATTAGTTGCAGAGCTAAACAAATTTTGGAACTAGAAAAACTTCAGGATACAGGAAAACAAAATATCTAGAATAAGATTCAATATAGTATAATAAAATCACTTACATAGCTTTTATTATTCTGTAAAATCTCTTTGTTGTAGAAATAATAACTGCCAGTTTTTGAGCATTAACATGTCTTTTGTATATAATTTGTATACAATTAATTTAATACTTATAACACAGTTTTTATAAACTCTTTAAACAATGGAAAGGAGTTAGTCCTCAGCTCAAGCTATTTGCCAAAGAAATCCTGGATGTTATAAGTTGGATTAGAATTAGAATCAAAGTTTGTATGCTTCCTCAATCCATGATCTTAACTGTATTACTATGATGACATAGGCCTGGTATTGTTTTGTTTTTTTTCCCCTGGGGCTATTTTGAGTTTATTCTTTTAAAAAAATATTTTATTGTTGTTCAATTACAGTTGTCTGCATTTACCCCCTACCACTCCCCACCTCCCTCCCTGGCTTCCACCCCACCTTGGTTTTGTCCATGTGTCCTTTGTAGTTATTCCTGAAAACTCTTAACCCTTTTCCCCTCATTATCCTTTCCCATCTCCCCTCTGGTTACTGTCCATTTGTTCTTAATTTCAATGTCTCTGGTTATATTTTGCTTGCTTGTTTGTTTTGTTGATTAGGATCCACTTAAAGGTGAAATCATATGGTACTTGTCTTCACCACCTGGCTTGTTTTACTCAGCGTAATGCTCTCCAGTTCCATCCACGCTGTGGCAAAGGGTAGGATCTCCTTCTTTTTTCTGCTGTGTACGTAGTATTCCATTGTGTAAATGTACCAGAGTTTTTTGATCCATTCATTTACTGATAGGCATTTAAGTTGCTTCCAGCACTTGGCTGTTGTAAATTGTGCTGCTATGAACATTTGGGTGCATAGGTTCTTTTGGACTGGTGTTTCAGGGTTCTTAGGATATAATCCTAGCAGTGGAATTGCTGGGTCAAAAGGCAGTTCCATTTTTAGTTTTCTGAGGAAATTCCATACTGTTTTCCACAGTGGCTGCACCAGTCTACAATCCCACCAACAGTGTACTAGGGTTCCCTTTTCTCTATAACCTATCCAACACTTGTTTGTTGATTTGTTTATGATGGCCATTCTAACCAGCGTGAAGTGGTATCTCATTGTGGTTTTAATTTGCATCTCTCTGATGGCTAGCAATGCTGAGCATCTTTTCATATGTCTCTGGACCCTTTGTATGTCTTCTTTGGAGAAGTGTCTGTTTAAGTCCTTTGCCTATTTTTTAATTGTGTTTTTATATTCCTAGAGTGAAGTCATGTGAGTTCTTTATATATTTGAAGATCAAACCCTTGTCTGAGGTATCATTGGCAAATATGTTTTCCCACATAGTTGGTTCTCTTTTTATTTTAATGCTGTTTTCTTTAGCCATGCAGAAGCAATGTACTTAATGTGTGGCCCAAGACAACTCTTCTTTTTCCAGTGTGGTCCAGAGATGCCAAAAGTTTGGACACCCCTAGAATCTAAACTAAAAGAAAAAAAATGTATTGTCAGGTTACTGAGAAGTCTTGGGGTAAAACTGGCTTCAGGAATTTTTAGGCTATGCATAGGCTCAAACAACAACATCAGGATGGATTTTCTCCCTATTCCTGGCCGGTCTCTCCTCTGTGTGTCGGCTGCATCCTCCAGATCTTGTATAGGAGCAGAATGCCTACAGCTGCCACAGCTTCATAGCCTCTCAGGTTCAAGTCCCAAGAAAATGAGATATTCTTTTCCCAGCAGCCTTCCCACTTGCCCTTATATTTGCCTGATTGGAGTAACCTGAGTCCTGAGCTCACCTGTTTACCAATCACTGAGGCCAGGGGAATTGACTGTGCTGGTTGATCGAAGCTTAGGAAATATATTCCATCCCAGAGGATAGGGATTCCACTCAAAGGAGTCAGCATTTACCAGAAATCAGGCAGTAGTTGTTAGAGGATGAAAATATAAACATGAGACCTCAGTTTTAATCAATAGTTAAGATTTTACTGTTAAAACATATTACTCATTAGCACCAAATGTCTCCTACTTCTGTGAGGAAAAAAATGAAATTTATAAAATATACTTTTGAGCTGGGGAAAATGATCAGTGTTTAAAATACTGTTAGGATGATGTTCCTCTGAAGCACAGTTCGAGGCAGTATTACTGGTCTAAACTGATGCCTGCCTTTTATTCACATGAAAGAAGACTTGGATACACAGCAGTTGATAAGGAGGTGTGAGGGATGCTTAGCTTGATTGAGAAAGGTTAATTACATGTGAAATGAGGCTGGGATTCAGAGGATGTTTGTTCTAGATTTTGTGTAATGTTATATTAACACTGGGATTCTCTTTATTCAATTAACAAAATAAACTCATTTTGTTTGGTTTCATTTTACAGTTGCTTTAATCCCACTGAACATTTATACTATTATTGAATTTTACTAAACATTTGTGGATACTAAAACACCTATAGAATTAAGCGACTGCAGGTTATTAAAGACATCCAGTTTTTACAGAGATTTGATCTGCTAATTAGCTACACCAATTTTATGGATCATTGCATCTCACTTAAAATGTATTGTTATACGTTTATAATCTTTCCATAATGAGCTTTTATTGAGTGTATGGGCCAGCTTCTGTGTGATGTACAAGAGAAACTCCCCTTCCTCCACCTAAAAAATATGTTCACAGACCTAGTAAATCACAATAACATTTTATTAAAAATGATCCTGTTGGCATTATTAAATGGCTTTGGGGGGACCACAGTACAAAATGCAAGTACCCGAGAAGGAAAGAGTCAGAGCGTTATCCAAAAAGGTTCAGCAAAAGACAACGATGGAAAAGAGAAAAGCCAACATCTAATAAATTAATGGCAAATAAATTTATGAAGAAAATATATAAGGGTCAAATTTTCTTTATCATAGTGATCCATGTAGTCTTTGCATTTCAGTCTTTCTGTGAACTTAAATGGGATAAACAAACATTTTTTAGTTTCATAACAGGGATATTCATTTTCAGAATTAATTATTGACCTTTGAAAATACATTTTAAAAGCTTTATAAGTACTCCTTGTTGAAAAGAATGGTCAGGTTGAAATGCTCCTGACGAAGTTAAGCAGCGATGATCAGGAAATCACCCTACAGTTTGTGTCTTGGGACATAGCTCGTTGTAAAGGACCACCTTTCTTATATGACTTAGAGAGATTTTTGAATGACCCCTTTATTTACCTATGGCAAGGCCAGATATAGACCCTCCAGGTTCTTATTGTTTGTCTCATAAATAATAGGTGAATTGTTTATTTCTAATGAACAATTTGGACAAAATGCTCACTAATTTGTTCTGACCAAACTTTAGTCGGGCAAATTCTCTCTTTTCCATAGATCCCTGAATTTTGGCCCACCCTTGAGAATTGAAACAGTGGAACAACTCATCCTTAGTGACCCCTCCTGAAGGGTCAGTTGACCTCAGGGAAAAGTGTTTCCTGAACCACTGTCTATTTATGCTCCCAGCTCAGCTCACTCCCTGCCTCAATGCCTTGTTCACTTCTTCCTATAAAAGACAAGCCATTTTCTGCTTAACTGGTGAAGCACTCACAGATCTAATGGTGGGAGCATCCTCCCTATTGCAATTAATAGTCCCCCTTCCCCTATTACAATAATCTCTTCCCCCCTATCGCCATAAGCCTTTTAAATAATGTCTTCCCTTACGTAAGTCTGGATTTTTTAAATTGATGCTATAATCATTTAAGTCAACCTAGAGTATTTATCAGGAATTATTTACCAGGCAGAAAAATCTTATGATAACATTTGTTTTCTCTTTTTATCTCAATAAAAATTTTACTGTATAAAAAAATAAAAAAGCATATTTTAGAGGTGCTGAGGGTATAAAGTAAATTATTAATAGAAATCCATACTTACTACACATTTAAACACTCACCATACTTCACATCGCAAACTAAACACTTTAGCCTCACCACCAATTTCTTTCCTGAATTCTTATCTCCTTTGACGAGCCACCATGTTGGAAATTTTAGTGTCAACTTTGAATCTTTCTTCAACCTGTTCTTCATAAGCAGTCAGCTACCAGGTCAGCTGATTCTACCTCTAATTAATGTCCTTCACATTTCTCCTTTATTTCTGGTTCTGCAGTCATATCCTAATTCAAGCTGTCTTGGATACCTCATGTGAATAGTGTTATTGCACTTACATGACCTCTGTTTCAGAGGGACTTCCCTTCCCTCTGGTAAGTGGTATGAATTTGAAGATAGATGGAGTGTTCAGGAGAGGGATGGATTTGGGAGTCAGAAGTCTAAACGGAAGTTGTACTTAGAGTTCCTGAGAGATTTGGGAGTGGGATTGCAAATTGAAAGTTCAAAGCCATGTTTTGGGGGAAACCCTATTTGTAAAATGCAGTGAGGAGGAGAAAAAACTGAATGACAGATATAAAGAAAATAAACCAAAGATTGAAGTCAAGATCTGAAAGTCAAGAATGATTAGATTAATTACGGGAGAACAGTCTGGACTTAAATATCTGTATGTGAGAGGAAAATAGGAAGAAGTAAAAGACTGCTCCTTTGTAACTGTCTCCAGCGAGCTGGACTCCTAAATTGACCTTGATGGTTCAGCAGGTAATAGTATCAGGACGGGTGAATAACAAGTTTAATAACAAGGCTGGATCAGACTGCTGGAAATTGATGTTCTTCTGAGTTAGACATAACAGTATATCTTGACATGTTTTGAGATTTTATTTCAGTCAAGGTAGGAGATTGCTTCTTATGTCTACTCTTTATTAGCTCTATACATTTTTAAAACCACCACGTATTGCAGTTGGTTTTGGTATTATAATGACCTGGTCCTTTTTCTGAGGCATTTTATTTCCTAATGATAGGCAATTCAGTTGGATGATTCAGGAGGGGAACAGGCAGTATTTTTATGGACTGGCAAAACTTTCTTCACGCTAGTTCCCTGTTCGTGATGTGCTTAGGTCTCGCAAAAGAAAGATACAGCTTAGCCTGGTGGGTTTTGCTCAAATTAGTAAGGTCCCAGGATCAGAGGCCAGCTTCGATGGCTCTATCAGTCCATGATGCTGTCCTCCCTAGACTGAGTGTCATTGTGCTGAGAAGGCCAACGAAGTTTGGAGCCAAACCTCCAATATTACATAAAGGACCACACTACCCACCCCTTATTACTTTGATCATACAATTCCCTTTTCTTGGATAATGGCATTCCTCAAGAATATGTGCTTTCCTGGATTTTAAATTCCTTGTGAGCATGAAATACACATTTTAAACAAAATATTTTTATTGGAACTTGCTTAACACAATATAGTCTAATACAGTAGGGTTGTGGTGGTAGAGAATTCTAGATGTTTTCTCTTATTTTAGAAATAGATCCCTCAAACTTGAGGTGGAGATCTTGTTGCCAAGTACAAATTTACTTTTTTTAGCCTCTCAGTTCTTAGATATAGCCATATGACTAAATTTTGGCTAATTTGGATGTGAGTGGAAATAGCACGTGGGGTATCCAACCCATGGCCCTCGGCTGCATGCAGCCCAGGATGGCTACGAATGCATCCCAACACAAAATTGTAAATTTCCTTAAAACCTCTCTTTTGCTCATCAGTTTTTGTTATGTTTGTGTATTTAATATGTGGCCTAAGACAGCTCTTTTTCTTCCAGTGTGGCCCAGAGACACCAAAAAATTGGACACCCCTGATAGGTGGTGTCCTCAAATGCCCTACATTTCTTCTTTCTCACTCCCCATTGCCTGGAGTGCTGACATGATGATTTGATGGCAGGAGCTGGAGCAGCCATCTTGGTCATGATGTGGAAGCTGCCTGTGGAGGAAGGCAGAGCCACCCAACCACCCCTGGACTGTTTGCACTTTGCCAGAGGAGACAGATACATATTTTATTTTGTCTAAGTCATTGGCCTTAGGTATATATTGTGAACTATATTCTAATATTCTCTTAATAAGTCCTCTTGGAATAAAAGAATGAATAAGAAGTTCTGTTTCATTTATATTGACCCCTTCTACTATACCTTGGCTTAAAAGACTTGACATTGTACAACTGGTCTAAGTAGCTTGGTTTGAAGTCCCAACCTAGAGGCCTGTGGATTTGGCTTTTTGCAAACACATGTTGATTGGCCCATATATTGTTATAAAATTAAAATAATTACCAGCATTTATAGCATAGCAGATTGTAAATGAAGATTCTTATTTGTGGATCTCTTAAAAAGTCAGGTGATATGGCAACCCTCAGTCCACACGCTGGCCTTCCTCTAAATGGCAGAAATCAGCTGTGCCATTGGGTGGTGCCTACGCTCTTACATTCACCAGTTCCCACCAGCTTCACTCATTTGTGTGACTGCCTGCCCTTGCAGCCATTTGAGTTGGTGGCCTGCCATGTAGTACTCTAATAAAAATAGACTCCTGTTACTGATGAACACATGCTGCTTCACACACATACACACTTTCAAAATAGTCAAAGTAATACTGTTTCACTGGAATTTTCTTCTCTTATGAGCTCTTCCAGGTCAGGAGCTAATTACCCTTTGTCCTTTGTCCTTTACACTCACTATGGTAGAAAACACACTCCTAAACTGTTTTATGGCCTCTAATGTAATTGAATACAAAACTAGGGCGCATCCTGAATGGGTTTTAATCTCTCAAGCAGGACTCAGCATGAACAACCCTTCTATAAACTGGAGACTTCCCCTCATGGGTTCTCTCTGAGTCATTTTCCTGGGATTCATGTTACTTGCTTCTCTGCACAATAAATAGACCCCATGAATAATTAGAACTCTAGCCCAATCTGTGGTAATTGGGAACAAGTCTCAATCTCACAACCTAATAAACTCCTCAGAAAATCAGCATCATCTTCTGATTTATAATTTATTCCTTTGTATAAGATATATTGACATTAAGAGTAAAATTTACTTAGTGCATTACACAAAAACAAGTTAAAATGAACTTGGTGTTCTTTCTTAATTGAAAAAAGCCATGTGACATTTTGAGGTACTTACCTTTGGAGACAGGAATGGCAAGAGAATGCTGACTGAAATGGACTGCTTACACATTATAATATTCTAGATTTTATACTATATATGTATATTTGATGTCTGGCTGAGGAGATTTTAGATACTTCCTGTATCTTTAAAACTTTAAAAAGAAATACACTAACAAGGAAATATACCAAGATATGTTAAGAAATAAATACAGTGGTATATAATAATACATATAATACAATTCTGTATATAGAACAAAAACCTTTATATGTACCTTTATCTCCATGTGTGTATGTAAAAGCATTGGGAATTACAGGAGTGATATAAAATTAAGACTACCAATGAGGAGAAATCATGAGACAGAGAACAAAAGAGACCACCACATGCACTTTAAGTACTTTTATATTGCTGAATTGTTTCTGAATTTCATACAAAACTTGTGCAATTATAAAAACATTTCTGATAATGTATTTTAATTATTCTCACTATATTGTTAATGGTATTATGCATGCAAATAACTTAAGAAAATATTTTGTTTTTAAAAAATTTGCTAATGATTTAAAAATCCAATTTTAATATACTTGTTAATTATGACAAATCCACAAAATATAATGTCATTTAATCATTAAAGGTCATTATTATCAAGAATCTATAATGTCATTGAGACATTTGTGATTTAACAGCAAGTGAAAAAAGTAGGATGCCAAATTGAATATTCAACTGGGTAATAAAACAGGAAAATAACTAGAAGAAAATACACCAACAATGTTAATGCGATTATGTTTCAGAAAACATTATTTAAAAGTAAATGATTTTTATATTTTCTAGTCATTAGGCCCACTGTGCAGCCTATAATATGAACCAAGGTATACCATGGGCCAAGGTAAACCAAACGGTGGTTTTAATATCCAGGAAATAAGATTTTTATCAATTACAACCAACTTAAAATTTACTTCTATGTATATTTATGAAAATTTTCGAAGGCACCCAACCTAATACGTAAGTTGAATGTTAGAAACAAGTGGAATTTTGAACCGCCGTGACATTTCTATACACCTATTTCAATATGAATTTGCCTGTAAAGAAAGAGTAGTCTCCTGTGCAGAGTGTGAACTCACCTCTTCCCTGGGAGTTCTATTTGGCAATCATGAGCTATGTCTTCTCTATAATCACAAATTCACAGCCAAACTCCTGTTATCATTCTAAAAATCAGTGTCTAACTGGTCCCCTTTGCCCTCCTTTTTTCTTTCGTCTACTTTTGCTATTTTTTCTAGTACACCAGTGGCAAAGATGTGCCTTTTAGACATTAACACTTTTCTGGAAAATTATAACAGGATATTTATTATCAAGATTTATATTTTCAGGGTTTCCATCCCTGCCATGGAAAGATTCCCTTTCTTAGTAATTTACCTGTTAACAGTATTAAGTTACTTACAGAGTTATGTGCCTGAGAAAATCCCTCATGGACTCGAAAAGCTCTTCTGGTCACCCAAGTCTTGATCAGTCTCCTCTCCTATTAGTTCTTGTCTTTCCTCACACAATGCAGGAATCTACATTCTTATTCTATGTTTAATGTTTCAGTAATGCAGAGGAATTTGAATGACAACCTGGAGAACATTCTATAAGCAATCTCTTGCTTCTTCCATCTTCTCTTTCCCCATTGTCTCTCCCCAGGTGAAGCCCCATAACTTTCTGCTAGGCATGTTTCTGCAGTTTGTGGCCTGAGCTATCATTAGTATATTTTTACTACAGATATTATTTTTTATTGTCTGTTTTTTTACATAACAATGTATTACTTTGAATCTTTTGCAGTATAAGCTAAGCTTCAAGTTACAGTTCCAAATATTTGGGATTCTAGATCTTAATCAGGAGAGAAGATTTAACCAGTAGATCTCTTTGTGGTCTCATGGGCAGACCCTTTGATGACTGAATCAGATGAATGAAATTGAATAGTTTTTATTTTTGTAGACACACCTAGGTTTCAGTTTATACCTAGATGACTAAATCACATTTGGATTTTAGAAATGCAATTTCAATACAAATTATTTTTTCAAAATGACCAGTATACTATTACTTTTCTATAATTCTTATACAATTTAATACATTAATTTTATTGCAGCTTTGCTTTTCTCGATTGTCCATTTCCATTCCATTTTCAGGTACATTAAACCATGTATACATTAAAATTATGGAGCCCCACTCTGGGATGCACACTTATGGTGAAATAAGTCAACTAAATACTTCATTATGGCTTGATAAGCCATTGTTGTTCAGGTCTAAATTAAACACGTTCTGCAAGGTCATTCTTCAATGCCAGTCTTGTTTCTCACCTAAAAATCTACATCTTCCTGATAGCTGTAAAGTAAATATGTCAAGTTATAAAACAATTTGTTGAAAATCAAATCGTAACGCTAATCAAAGAAATACCGAGAAAAAGACAGTTTAACTCCCAATCCAGGAAACAGTAGAAACTCACTGAGGTGTTCAGGTATTTTAGGTATGTTGAAGATGTTGATTGATTACCTCTTCCTCTAGAAGATGAGCACTGCCTAAAATATCTGGGAAAATATATGTGTAATCTTATAAAACACATATGACATGGGTCAAGAATAAAAATATGTATGAAGATTGGAAAGAGGTATAATTTTAGTGGACACAGCTTAAAAGAAGATGGAATGGTGAACCACTGTTAATGCTGAGACCTTTTCTCAGAGTGTTTCAGTCCAGCCCATTGTGTTATATTCCATAGCAAAACAATTTCTGATGGCTTAAATAAAGTAACTCATCTCAGCAAATGAGATGTGAGTAGTGACATACAAAAAATAATAAGATATGTATATTTATGAGTATGGTATTCATGTAAGATATTCAGAATGCCTACTCTTCAACATGCTTGAAATTAAAGCACTCTCTTGTTTTTAATAAATGATGGTTCTGCTTAACATTGACAAAGTGATGGGAAGAAAAGAGTGTGGAGGTATAGGTGGTCTCCTTAACATAACAATTCTTTGTTTTCCATTGCTTTCTGGGCAGTTCACATTTGCATTTTGAAATAAGAAAAAAACAATAAGGCTCTTCAGTAGACGCTTTACATATTAGTATAAATTTAGAGTAAGAGACTTCACATGCAAGGAAAAAAATGAATGGCATGGGAAGGAGACTCACTTCTCTAGAGGCACATTAATGCATCTCACACATAGTTGGGTGTGCCTATGTCTTCACATCAAGGTCAGAGTGAAGGGTTTCACTGAGACAGAATGAAAAACAAGTGGAAAGTCAGCTGTGGATATCTTTAAGTCTTTTATATCTTAAGAGCAGTATTAAGGGACTGTTATTGTTTGGTCTTGCTCAAAACCAAGTGATAATAAAACCAATACAAGGTTTATGTTACTGAATTCACGTCTTTGTATAGAAAAGTGTCCTATAATACCTTATTCATAAGTCTTTTCAGATGCAAAGATGGAAAAGAGGCATTTTTCTTCTTTTACTAAAAAATCATTAATATATTCAAGGTTTAGCTTTCCTTTTACAAGTGTTTCTGAGTGTACCATATGGCACCAGTTAGATTTGAAGGTTTTCATTTGCTTTTTAAAATCTGAGTGAGGTTTCCTTTCATAAGCTCATACATACTGGTTATTTTTTTAATAAGCATAAAAATTCTATACAACACCAAATGCATGATTTAACAGGAAGGAATAAAAAATACATGGTGATATAATAATTGGCTCATTTACTTAAGAGCTGCTTTGAAGCCTTAATAGCAGAGGATAAGCAGTCATTAGCTTATTAGCTCAAGTTGGACCCAGCACTGATTTATTTTTTGAAAGTGCTGGAATACATATCTTGACAAATTGTAAAATGCCTCTCCCACTTTCAGAGCTCCTTTCCTAGTTCTAAATTCACAAAAAAGAGTGAGCTGGTTGCTGCCAGCTGAGTCAGTTGAGATGGAAAACGTTAATATATTTATTTGAACAGATGTGTGTCAACACCACTCTGAAAAAAGCTGGTTGTCAGTACCCTGCCTTGGCACAGAACATCCTCATATAAAAGCCACTAAGATTCTATATTTCCACTAGAACTCTCTTATGAAAATAAAATTGAAGACTATAATATAGAAAATTAAAAAGTTCAAGAGTACTTGCTAAAACCATTAATGGGTCCTTCTAAATCTATAAAGGAGGGCTTCAAAGACATTATAAGGACACATTTTGGAAAATGTGAGTAGAACCTAACTAATTAATAAGCTAGTCTTTCTTGAACTTTACCATATTTTTGATACAGGAACTAGTGTGATAACCTACTGTGTATCAAGGTTTTTAGATAAACTATTTCCAAGTTTGAAGTTCCTATTTTCTTCTCTACTAGACTTTCAGTTTATGTTGATTTCTAAAATTAGTCTTTTTACTCATGGAGATTTATGTCAATTTTCTCCTACACATTTTTTTTAGTAAAATTAATGGAACAAGACTGCATCAAAATATATTAGGAACATTAGGAAATGAAAACATTGGGATGGATGTATATGGCAAAACAGTTAAGGTTTTATTGGATTCCTCAGTAACAGGCACAGAAGTCTCTGGAATTATGTAGCATTAAAGCTGACATCTAAAAGGATAAATGACACATACATTGTTCACCTAACTTTTATAATTTTGTCTGTCTGTATACTCAATAAATATGAATTGGGCATATATTGTTCACTATGCACTATTTCAAATTCTTATGAGTGACTTAAGGCTGCAACTCACATTTTCAAGAAACTAACAGTAACAGTCCATGAAAGGGGAGACTGTTACAATTATAAAAATTACAATAGAGATAACTACACACAGTTAGTTAGCATAAAAATAGCATAAAATAGCAGGTTACGCAAAAGATATAACTCCAGTGGACCTTTGGAAGATCAGTAGAGGTTATCATGGTACAGAAGGGAGTTAAGACGGAACAAATTCAAGGTGGTGAGGGTACATGTTACAAATAAAGAAAAGTTTATAGCTGATGTGGCTCAAATATCTGTGGGATATTAATGTGAAAGGAAGTTAGAGAGAAATTTTAGATATTTGAAGTCATCACATACTGTCTTTTTATGTTAGTTTATTTTAAATTGTAGTTGACATATAATATTACACCAGCTTCATATATACAACATAGTGATTGTACATTTATATGTCGTACAAAGCAATCACCATGATAAGACTTGGACCCACCTGACTCCATCCATAATTATTATAATATTATTGACTGTATTCCCTATGTTGTATTTTACATCCCCATAACTGATTTTATAACTGGCAGTTTGTACTTATTAATCCCCTTTACCTTTTTTGATTATGCTTATTAATCCCCCTTCCCCCTTATCTGGCAATCATTAATTTTTTCTCTGTATCTATAGGTTTGTTACTGTTTCATTTTATTTATTTGTTTGTTTATTTGTTATTTATTTATTCCTCATTTGAGAATATGTTTATTGATTTGAGAGAGACGGAGAAACATCAGTTAGTTGCCTCCTGTATGTGCCCTGACCAAGAATCAAACCTGTAAACTTTTGGTGTACGGGACAACAATCGGACTAACTGAGCAACCCAGCCAGGGCTACCTTGTTTTTTAAATTCCACGTGTAAGTTAAATCATATATTTGTCCTTCTCTGTCTGTCTTATTTCATTTAATACTGTACCTTCTAGGTCCATTCATGTTGTCACAGATGCCAAGATTTCATTTTTATGGCTGAATAGTGCCCCATTACATGTATGAACCACATCTCCTTATCTGTCTATCAATGGGCACTTTGTCTGCTTCCATATCTTGGCTCTTGTAAGCAGTGGTTCAGTGAACATAGGTTGCATCTATCTTTTCAAATTAGTGTTCTTAGTTCCTTTGGCTAAATACCCAAAAGAGGGATTGAAGGGTCATATGTCAGTTATATTTTTAACTTTTTGAGAAATCCTCACACTGTTTCCTTAGTGGCTGTACCAGCTTACAATCTCATCAACACTGCACAAGGGTTCCTTTTTCTCTACATCCTCACCAACACTTTGTTCCCTTTTTATAATTGCCATTCTGACAGGTGTGAGGTGATATCTATTATGGTTTTGATTGACACTCCCCTAATGGTTAGTTATATGGAGCATCTTTTCATGTATCTGTTGGCCGCTTGTATGTCTTCATTGGAGAAATGACTTTTTTTGGGTCCTCTGCCCATTTTTTAATCAGATTGTACATTTTTTTTGATTGACTTGTATGAGTTCACAAATTGTCTTTATACCTGGTCTTTTTCTAACCAACAGGGAAGTAGCAGAGGATTTTAATCATAGGAGTAACAAAATTAGATGGCAGCAATGCAGAGGGTAAGGTAACAAGAACAGGAGAAACTAAAGAAAGTAACTTATATGAAAAATAAAAGAAACTTGAAGTAACCAATGGCAGCAGGGATATAGAGAAGATATATAAGAGGGCAAAAAGCAGAGCATATAGCTCTGAGGTGTCCAGTAGAGAAATTTTCTAGGTGCCTTTCATTCTGGCTTTGGAGATTGAAGGTGATAGTGCTAACCTCCAAATTGGGGAATATAGGAAGAGGATGGGGTTTAGGGGTTTATAATAGAGAGGAGATGGGGGCATGCAAACAAATAATTTGGAGTTTTACAAGTTGAGTTTAGTATACTTCCAGAACATATAGTATAACTTGTTAGTATTTGGGCAGATGTGTCTACAAGAAAAAATTCAGAGATGTAGGATAATCTTGAGCATACAAATAGTAATGGTAATTCAAGAAAAGGAGGTTTATCAAAGCTCATTAGAATAGTGTGATGTGAGAAGAAAGGAGGACCAAGGGCATGCTGGTTGGAACACCAGTACGTAAAGGGAATATGACCAAACTGAGAATATCAAAGAAAAGGAGGTAATAAAGCAAAGGAGGTGGGGATGACATGTGGAAAGTGTGCCAGTGTGGAAGTTAAGGTGAGTAGAAGTTTAAAACAAGAATATTGATTAGCTGCTCTAAATATCTAGACAGAGATCAAACAACATAAGGCCCATATTAACTATTTCATAAGGAACTTTCAGGGGAGGAGTTTCAGTGGGATAGGAGGAGGAAAAATCAACCATACTCCCCTAAAGAGTAAATTTGAAAAGGGTGGAGGATGGAATAGTATATGTCTTTAAAGTAAAGTTGGCTTATTGGACAATAAAGTACAATCACAAAGTTTTTCAATACTCCCTGAAGAAACTAATTGGGAGGAATAAGAGAAAATACCAGATATTATGTAGGAAGTCACAGGAGGGGAGATATTCTTATGCTCAATTTACTGAACCAATTATCTGAAAATAAGAGGAGGACAGTTTATATAATACTAATAAAATGAAAAATGAAGTGACTTGGTGAGGAAAGGAGGAGGAAATCAGATGAGAAGGGGGTGCAATGGGACTTACAGACAAACTAAGATGGTTGAGTTTAAGATTTCTAAAGTAACTATGTTCTCTTTGAAAAAAAGGTCTGAGATGTGGCTATAGATGCAAAGTGCCAAGTGGAATAGAAAAAATGACATTTGAGTTGGAAAGATGAATTGTGACACAAAATTGGTAGCCTCACTAACATTTTTTTGGCATCTCCAAAAAGAAAGGGGGAAACCCTAAGGTAGGAAACCCTGATTCTGATACCAAAGTCATCAATGTCTGTGGGAAGCTGACAATAAAGTAAATAAATGACATTGTTAAAAAGTGGTCTTACCAGAAAGAAAGAAGATAGTGAAAATGGGGACCTAGGAAACTGCTGGCCCTCTTTCCTTATTCAAGAATACTCACAGTGTGAATCCAAAACAGCTCCTGCTGAAGAGAGATGAAATGAGGTTCACATTTTGGTTTTAGAGCAACATTTTGATAAGCTATAGAGTTCCTGTCATGTGTATAGGATTTTCTTAAAAAGAAATAGTGATCTAAGGATACCAACTAGTGTTGAAACAAGCAAATAGCTACATACTTTCTAAAGCTAAAAATGAAGGTCCTGTTCTTGACTCATAGTGTTGACTCTCAAAGGATAGGGTTCCAGGTGTCCTGGTTTATTCCATTATTCATTCAGAAGTCACAAATACACTGGGCTGGTGTAGCTCAGTGGATTGAGAGTTGGCTGTGAACCAAAGGGTTGCCTGTTTGATTCCCAGTCAGGGCACATGCCTGGGTTGCAGGCCAGGTCTCCAATAGGGGCCACATGAGAGACAACCACACATTGATGTTTCTCTCCCTCCCTTTCTCCCTCCCTTCCCCACTTCGTAAAAAAATAAATTAGTTAATTTAAAAAATAAAGAAGTCACAAATAGGCTGACTTCCCAAGGTTCTGGGACATATTATTCAAAAAAGAATTATTAACAGTGATTACCAAATTTATTTTGAGACAGTAGAATTTAATTACATACTGGGGTTGCAGTTAGCAAATTAAAAGAATCTTTTTTGAAATCATTATTAACCAATTAGTATAATTGGGCTTTAATGTTTTATGTTGAGTCACCTATTCTATAAATACATTAAAATTTTCCCCTCATTTTAAGGTGGCATGCCATTCAAGCTATTCAACTTTCAAACTATGCTTTGCCATCTGCTTAGTTCAAATGGTTGTGTGGATTCATTTCTTGTTAGGCTTTATTAAGCTTGCACCAACATAACTTTTTAACCTCTAAACACAAGAAAAGCAACAAACAGGTGAAGAACAACAAACACTGCAGGAGGATTTTAAATGAATAATCAGATGGAAGAAATGTCTAAAAGGAGCAGGCTAGAAAATGGAATGCCAACTGTTGTAGCCACAAGCTTGAGAAGGTGAGAGTAGATGGCTGCCTGCCAGGGAAACCTCGGGCCCTGTAAACTCAATGTGTTACTACAAATACTGGATTGGCCAAAAAGTCTGTTTAGTTTTTTCCATCAAATAAAAGACACGTTTTCAGTTTTTCACCAATAACTTTATTGATTTGACTATTTTGAGTATTTTGATGATCTCCTGTGTGGTATGACCTTGATTATTCTCAATTAATGTCTTGATTTGATCAACTTCAATTGGTCTAACAGACTGTGGAGTATCATCCAGTGAGAATTCTCCAGCACGGAACTTTGTAAACCACTTTCAATATATTTGATCAATCACAGCACCTTCTCCATACACTGCACAAATTTTTTTTTGCATTTCAGTTGTGTTTTTACCTTTCTTGAAATAATAAAGCATAATATGCCAAAAATGTTGCATATTTTCTTCCATATTCAAAATTTAAATGGCTACACAAAATTCACCAATTTTGATGTTTTTTAAAAATGCACACGGATATGACAGCTGTCACAATATAATCCAACAAAATTGTTTTGAAGTTGAAGACAACTAAGTGCTACTAGAGCCGTCTTACGGGGAAAACCAAATGAACTGTTTGGCGACTCAATAAAAGCACAGGCTCTCTATGTCCCTCTCTCTCTCTCTCTCTCTCCCTCTCCCACAAGCACACAAGAAAGCAACAGCAAATTTTAAACAGGGACCTGTGAAAACCTTCAGAGTTTTGCTGGAGAACAAAAACATCCTAGATTTAGGTTGAAGAGAAAGCACATAGAGAACATTAGTAATGGCAGAATGTAGACTCAGGTTAGAGTAGAAGTCCTGCTTCTCACAGTAAATGATCAGCTGCCTTGAACAAGGTTTTCCATGTTTCTAAGTTTCCACTTTCTCGAATGTAAAACAGGAATTTAAAACCATCGCCATGGCCCTGGCTGATGGTCCAGTTGTTTGGAGTATCGTTCTGTAGGCCAAAGGGTCACAGATTTGATTCCTGGTCAGGGCACACGCCGAGGTTACCTGTTCTATCCCCGGTCAGGGCAGGTGTGAGAAGTCAACCAATCTATGTTTCTTTCTCTCATTGATTTCTCTCTCTCTCTCCCTTCCACCATCTCTAAAAGGAATAAAAATATTTCCTTGAATGAGGAAATAAAAATAAATGAAAATAAAAAACTGTCTCTGTGTCTAGGGATTTTATGGAGATTGACTGTGGGAAGGCAGGGCAGTCTTCAAAGCAAGCCTGCACAGAGCTGGCACATCACACATGTTGGCAGTTATCAATTAATGCAATTCCTTTATTTCTTTACTACTGGTTTCCAACAACATCCCCCCTTTCATTGAAAGTGCGGTGGCAAACACAAGGCTTGTGGGCAGAATTTGGCCCTCCACCTTGTTTTATCCAGCCCAGCACCTTGTTTCTAACGGGCGGCAATGCCAAGCTCTTTGCTCCTAATTAAGGACTAGTTACATTTATACAGTCCTAAAATTATTACATTCAGGGCCCTTTGAAGGTAATCATGAAGCTGATGTTGCCCCCCCCGATCCTTCGGTGAAAATGAGTTTGACACCCCTGCTTTAAAGCAATGACAGTTTCAGGTGGGCTTGTTTTGCCTTTCAAATATTGTTGTAGTTTCTCCCTCTTCATAACTCAAGTCCTTGGATAATTTAGGTTTCTCTACTCCCAAATAAGAAACTTGATTCCATTTTTCACCTAAAATTCATTCTTCTCTTCTTCCAAGTTCCCTCTCCCCTCTTCTCTGTTCACCATTATGGCCCCTTTCAAGCTGTAACTGAAATCAAGTACTTTCTTTCACTGAACTAGTATGTTGGTCAATTATATTTAGCTCTTTTAGAATGTCTATAGCACCTGAAAAGTTCATTAGAATATACTCTATTGGTTGATAAACCAATTTTTATTTTTAAGCATATACCTTCATTTATATTTTTGATATTCAAGACAGTCATTTTCATAATTTTAGCTTTATAGGACACAAACTGAAGTTCATTTAGATACATTGTAAATGCTAAGTTGTTATAGTTGTAGTAAAAATTTTGTGATTTATTGGACATCATAAAGAGTATAAACTACATTTTTTCAGTATTTAATAATTTCTACAGCGTAAAAATGAGGAAAATTTTCGCAGATGACTCTCTAATGATAAACTTTTACAAAAGGTATGTTTACAACAAATTTGTCAGTCAAATTTGTCTGACATTTGTCAGAGGTTGAGTGGGAAAGTGAATATATGAGTCAAATTGCTCAGCAGAGTCTAGCATTCGAGGTGTACCCTAGGGAGACATCATCGTGTGGATGTCACTGCAAGACGGAGATCAGATGAGATCACCTAACATGTGACTAGAAGTACAGGGAAGGATCAAAGGTCAAAGATCTGAGACTAGAGAGAGAGGTCAGAATGAAGAAGAGACTGGCAAAGCCTAGGAAGGAGCCGGTGGTATTTGAGGTAAACTAAGATATCACAGTGCAGCTCTAGTTGAGAAAACAAAATATTTCAAAAAGAATAGGTAGCTAACTGTGTCAAATATGATAAGTGAAAACAAAGAGAAAAGCATTGAGTTTGGCAATATAGAAGTCAGAGACAAAAACATTTTCAGGAAGCAGTGTGACTAAAACTTTAACAGAGTAGTTTGAGGAAGTAATAGTTCAAGAAGTGAAGACACTGAATGACAACAACTCAAAATGAGTTTTCTCCTAAAGAAAGGAGGACATGAGAAAATATAGAAGAATTTATGATAAAAGTAGAGAGGACTTTTAAATAGAAAATGATGATTGATTTCTTATGAAACTGATCTTAAGAATGAGAGGAATTTCTGATATAGGGGAGACTAAGAATACTTGGAAATGTAAACTCTTTGAAAGGGAAAGATGGGGGAGAATCAAGGGCCAATTTGATTAGGGAGATTTCTTTCATCTTGAGTAAGAAATTGGATGTCAGAGAAGAACTAAGAAACATATCCGGGAGAGAGTGACTAGGATTATAAGAAGGTCTAAAAATTTTACTCCTTCAGGAATGAGTACAGGAACTGGGTGTGTTTAATCCTTAGAAAGGCTTTGGGCAGACATGTTTAAAATCACCAAAGTGCAAGTGTGAAGCAAAGGCAATGGTCTTTTGTGTGTATAGCTCTGGAACACAAAACTATGACCAGCAGATCAAAGTTATAGGGTGGTAGATTTCAATTCATAATAAAGATACATTTTGTAAAATCTAGAACTTCACAATTTTGAAGTTGTAAAGTTCCTGTCACAGAAAATGTTCAGAAAGCTGGCTGACCTCCATGAGGACATCGTGCAGATAATGCTTGCTTTGAAATGAGAGATTGTATTAGATACTTCCAATCTGTACCAAACACGAGTTCTGTGAATTGTGTGATTGGTTCACCTCTTCAAATAATTTCTCAGCAATGTCTTTTCTTACTTATATTTTGATCTCAACTGTAGCATTGCAACCTGTCCATTGTACTTAAGGAAGACTGAAAAAAGTGGTGGTCAGACAGTAACTATAGCTCAGACTGCTTTTTATGGTCATATTTTTGCAAGCTTTACAGGTAAAACCCGTGGTTTCAGAGAATTCCTCTGACCCAGGGTGATCAGAGAAACTGGAAGAAGCAGACATCCAATTTCCAGTCTCTCCTCCTTTAATGCTTTTGAACTTCAGTCTGTGCATAAGATGCTTCAATGGGGTTACTGCTTAATTGATTAGAGACAAGAGAAGAATAAAATCTTAAAGAGAATTGTAGATTACAGAGTGTGCTGTTCAGCAATGACATGGACTAATTCGACAATTGAAGGGTCAGTACCTGCAAAAGTAAGGACACTGCTTACAAGCATTAGCATCCAACTAGTAACAATGTGCATGCCAGGATAATGAACTTAAAACAATAGTAATTAGCAGGCTAAGACAAAGGATTAAAATAAAAAATGAATGGTGCAGAGCTTTCCGCTTGCTTGTAAAACAGCATTAAGCCAACTTAATCCATTTTAATTCATTGTGAAACCTGCAGTGCAAATGAGATGGATTCAAGGGTCAGGTTCAGCTCCTGAGAAAGTGCGATACATTCACCTGTGACAATTCTTTCTGGAATGATAAAGTAAGGGAAGTCTCTTAAGAACTCTGAGTGACTCCATAAGGTCCCCAGAGATCAGGTGTCAAAGTTGTCTATCAGATGCCTGAAAAGAAAAAAGGAAAGCATTACTCAATGCTATTGTGAGACAGTTGTCATTGACTGATCAGGCCTTTGAAGCACGCTTTCACAGTCAATGAAACCACCTGAATAGATGAAAGCCAGACAGCTTCTGACAAACAAGAGTCTATGGAATATTCATTGTGCATCTGGGAGGGAAAGATTAATGTATTAGAAATTAAAATGGGACCAGAATGTATGATCTTGCTCTAACACTTGGCCAGACCTGTGTCACCCACTGCTAGTGCCTGAAGTCGACGGACAATTCTGCCAAGGTAACAGAGAATCATTAAGCATCCTGCTATTGTGCATGGTGAATAATAAAACTTTCCGCCTATTCTTTGCCTGGAGCTGACAATGAATAATTCTGGAGCTATTTGCAATGTTAACAGCACCTATCTTGCCCATCCATTCCTTTACGATAAGGGTGGAAATATGCATTTCAACAGTCTGTACAGGCACTGATTCACAGGCATTTCAAAGGACACCTGTCACTCAAGTGAAGGACCTGTCAGTCTCCAATGTGTGATGGTGCCAAGAAAATGGCCCAAAAGATTATCTGTACTTTATTTCTCCTTCTTTTCAGATTAAAACACTGTTACATTTGCCATGGACTGACAAGTGATTTACACTGGCAACTATAACATGTTTAAGACTAGGGAAAAAAAGCTATTCTCTTAGGTAAGTGTATTCTTCCAAGGTTTACAACTGTATCAAATATACTATCACGAATGTGATCTAGACCTTAAAGAATGTCATCATGCTGAATATTAGAAACATTTCATCTGTTTGCTGACATAAAGGTGACATTGATAGAGTTGTATTTTTTATGTCACTCCCCAAGTAAATTTACTTTTAAAAAATTACAAGTAGACTGGCATCCTTAGAGTGTGACCAGCTTATTTGGATAACTTCATTAAAATTACGTGCAAGTAAATGAAGATTTTCCTTCATCACTATATCATTGACTGTGCAATTTAAAATAGAGTAGCTTCCATAATCAACAGACATTCACGCCACGTGTTCAAAACGTTAAAATACAACTACCAAAGAAATTCTTAATGTTTCGTTTCCCTGAACAAAAAATTATGATGACTTTATAGATTTTCAGGAATCTTCAACATTTTATTGCCCTGAAAAAATATCATGATTCTCATTATGATCCCAATTGTTATTGAATAAATTATTTGGCCTAGTTCAACTACAGTTAAATTAGTAGTTAAATTGTAAATTAGTAAACTTCAGAGTGGCCCACCTTCCTCACTCCCACTGAATGTCATGAGAACTCTTCTTCTTTCCACGGTATCATGGGTCTCCTCTTTTTCCTGAGAGCAATGAGCCTATTGTGCACCCTGTTGACCTCAGGCAACTCTTAGAAGAAGACTTAATGGTACACATGTGCAAAAGGAGGCTGAATTTGGTACATTAAAGAAGTGGGCTGTGCAGTTCTTTACCTCTGGCTGGTGAGTGAACCCTCTTATCCTTGTTGCAATGCAGGTCTTATAAATGGCAATCCTTCCCTCCCCCCCTAAAATTCATGAGTCCATGGTCATTTTTTTCTCTGTCAATCCATACCTCCAAACTTAGAAAATAAAATGTGCTTGTTATACATAAAGGAAAATCTGAGTTATTTTACATGTACTTCAAGAGTGAGAAGAACTAATTGGTGAAAGGGTTTAATTTGTCAGTCACTTTAGGTTGGAGGCATTGGGTTCCCAACTTTTTTCTTGTTTTTGGGAGCAAAAGTGAGTGAATATAAGTTTATACATTAAGAAGTCATCAGTAGATGAGCGGATAAAAAGGCTGTGGTATATTTACACAATGGGATACTACTCAGCTGTAAAAAGAAAAAAAATCTTACCCTTTGTGATAATATGGATGGGCCTGAAAAGCATTATGCTAAATGAAATGAGCCAAAGAGAAATACCATATGATTTTACTTATATGTAGAATCTAAAGAACAAAATAAACAAACATGCAAAATAAAAACAGACTAATAGAGACAGAGAACAGACCAACTGTTATTACAGGGAGGGGGGCTGGGTAAAAAAGGTGAAGGGATTAAATAGGCAAACAAACAAAGAACAACTTGCAGACAACAGTATGGTGATTGCCAAAGGGAAAATGGGATACATTGGAGGTAGAAGAAGGTTAAGGCAAAGTAAATGGTGACAGAAGGAGACTTGAATTGGGTGGTGAACACACATTACAAAATACAGATGATGTATAATAGAATTGTACACCTGAATCCTACATAATTCTATTAACCAATATCATCCTAATGGATTGAATAGAAATTAAATAAAGAAGTTATCATATGAGTGTGTATAGTAGAAGAAGAACTTCAAGGCTTCCCAAATAAAACTTCTACCCTGAAAAATCATACATTTGCTTATAACTGATATATGAACATATCTTATATGTCTATATGTTTATTTAAACAATGAAAATTGATTCTTACAACACACGCTTCTTACATCAGTATTCACTTAAAAGGCCATGCGAATCAAAGGCATGTATCGACAGTAACACTGGAGGTATGAGGTTGGATTCTCTCAACTGTTAGATCTGGTGAGGAATTAATAAAATTAGGAGCTCACTGAAAATGTGCTCACACATTCAACAAATATTTGTTGTACACATATCTAAAACTGTTTTAGGCTCAGGTGGTAAGGCAGTGAACATAAAAATCCCTGACTTCCAGGAGCTTACTTTTGATTGAGAATAGGGAGAGAAGGATAAAGGAAAAAAAACAATATTTTACTTAGTGGAGTAGAGTATTGATATAATATTATATTTTAAAAGAATAATGCTGACTGCTACATAGAAAATAAGTAGTTGAGGTCTGGATGCGAGATTGCAAGCCAGGAGGCAAGTGAGGCAGCTGTGACAAAAGTCCTCAGGGAAGCTGATGGTGACTTAGATCAGGTGGGTGGTGTATCTGATGAGAAATGGTTGGTTCTGCACATGTTATTTCAAAGAAAACTCATACAAATTTCTGTTGGATTGGGTGTGAGGTATGGGGGTGTAAGATATCAACACTGACTCAACAGTTGGAAATATGGTGAATATTATATGGTGAGGATATATTTAAAACAATCGATAAAAGATGTTAATGTCTATTTTTCCAAACCAGATGGTAAAAGTGGGCAGATAAGAAATGCTTGTTTGTACCAGACCACAAACAGGACAGATTCAAAAGAACAGGTTTGGGAGATTGCTTCCTATGGTTTCTTGGAATATGATTGTATTGAAAAGAATCACGTATCAATATGGTTAGTAATTAGTTCTCAGTATTTAAACCTATCAGAGGAGCTGGATAAAATATCTTGCTCTTTCTTGGCAGAAATATGTGTGAGAAGACATTTTCCTTCCTGGTTAACCTCAAAGAAGAAAAGTACATTTGTCTTGCAGCTATGGAATCTAATTTTTTTCTTCAAGAAAGTATTATCTAACCAAGTGACAATTTATACAATTACAAAATTGATAGTTTTATTATTTTTTATTGACAAAATTACCTTTAGGTGAGAGGTAAGCTGATTATATTTATTATGAATTTCATTTTGTTTTTAATTTTGGAATTAATCACATTGTTTTGTGATGTGTTTGTTTTCATGGTTACTTTGATTCATGACAAGTGACACTGTTATACTGTTTTTAAGCCATTTAAATAACACAATTGAATTGATTAAATGAAATGATTAAACAAGTACTTCAGTAGATGGTGTGAGATATGAAAAAACTCACAAAGACTTGAGTAAAATAATTGCGCTTGGAGGAAATGTTAGCATTTCCAGTGGTGTCTGTCAGCTGGGTCAGCTCCGGCAAGTCGGGACATCCACCTTTTTAGGCACACCTGTCGTCCAGCCAGTATCAGCTGCACAGCATGTACTTTCTATTCCAGCAGGGCGCTGTCGTGGGCACCCACTGTACATGGTTTCGTGCAAGAATAATACTCTTATTTACAACAAGTGTATAATTTAGGTATATATTTTCTAATTTATTAAAGGAAAACAGCAACAGGCATGAAAAATTATCAAATAAGTCACAGAACGTTTTCTTTTGATTTCCAAAAACCAAAATCTTTTACTTTAATTTCAGGTTGAAAGCTTCAAAATCCACTTCGCTCATAAAACTTTTCTTTTTTATACTACCCCATTTAATTGTACTTTACACACATCTCTTCAATGTATATAATCAGAGACCATATTATAGAACTTAAATACTACTTTTTTGTTGTTTTCTAATTAGTTATGCATTTCTGTTAAGCTATAAATTTCTTAAGGACTTTTTTCCTTTCCCTAGCCCAGTAAAGTAGCTGTATCTAATAATTATGGCTGATAAAAAAGTGATATGCTATTCCTTATTTTATTGCTTTTTATTGCATTCTTGGTGTCTGTCAATCACTATTCTTCTTAGAACCTTGTTTAATTCTAATTCATAGCTTCAAGTTTTTTCCTTTCCCAGAATCAAAAGTCCAACATCAAACATTCACAGTTTATTGCTTGCCCTACATAGTACGTGGTGGTGCCACTCTCTGTCTCATCTACATGCTACACAGGACAACAGAGCAGATGTAAGGACAGGATGACCCAGAAAACTGCATATCCACTGGCCAAATGGTTAGACCTGTACCAAGCTCAGGTCATATCCAGTACAGGAAAACATAGCCCAATTAAATATCATCATCTTGTTAAGACAATGAAAATTTACCTTATATAAGTAAAATAAAATTCAAAGTTAAGATCACTGCTGGTTTGTCATTTAGGGTAAAAAGCACATTTCTCTATGAATCTGTCTCAAAACCAGTCAAGAACTTTGAATTTTCAAAAATCATTCTGATGCTCTTGCCTCATTTCCCTTGCCATACTCTTTTGCTCTGAAACATCAGCTTCTATTCCTGTTTAGCTTTGTTTTTCTTTTCTTTTTTGATGTTTTCTGCTTTAATAACTTGCAACTCATGGAACATCCTATTACTACAGAATGCATCTGAAGTCCTCACCTTTTTGGTGCCTGGAGAACAACAAACTGACAACAAAGCCTGCTTAACTACATGCAGACAGACATCCCTGGTCAGTTGAAATTAAGTTTTGCAGGATTTTATCCTACTAATTTAAGGGGGGAAATAAAGTGACATTATTTTCACAAAAGAGCCTGGGAGAATCTGCATTTTAAGCTCTTATCTCCCCCAGTTGTGGGTTAGTTTTCAATATTTTCAGTGGACGTCAGATATATTGAAATCATAAAAAGAATTTCTCTGAAAATTTTTAATCTAGGTTTTCTTTCCATTCAGAATTTAAGGGAAGTTTTTCCCTTGAGTTATTTTATCTAAAAAATAGCAAACTAAAATTAATTTAATGCCAAATTTTATTAAATATTAAGTATCAAGACAATATTTAGAATCCAGTTTAAGGGAATGTGGAATGTTGTGTCCTCTCAGAAGAAGCTGAGTATTTATTTGTAAACTAACTTTTTCATAGAAACTTCCTATAAAATTTCTATTGAAAGTATAGATAGAAAAGATCAGTCTAGACAACAGCTTTTCTCTCTTGACTTGGAAATTCAGGAAAACATTTGTGTAATGAAAATATTGATTGTTGTGATCTAAAGGATACAAAAATAGGTAACTTTCAATCCATTCTATGGCCAAATTTCAAAAAAAAAAATGATGATGTGCAGACTGGAACTCAACAGCAAGACCATCAAAGTGCACACAATCGGCATGTGCAGACCTAGTCAGGACCCTGTTTCTGTGATTCTCCATCACATACCCACGTCTACCACAGCTCTACCGTGTCTTTGTCACTTACCAAGTTGTGAGCCCCAGAGGTCTGGCACTGTGACCTGTCTGTTGTTATTTCCTAGTGCCCAGCTGCACGCCTGCATCACAGGCAATGTTCAAAATGTATGCATGACTGAATAAGTGAACGAGTGTGTTGGCAAATGAAATAGGTAGTGAATAAACAACAGTTTTATGTTTCCCATTGTCAGTTTTCCCTCATCTTCTCTGGCCTCAGGAATCACTCCTTATTTATATAAGTTCCTGCCCCCGCTTACTAACTTAAGACATCAGAATCTTTGGAGATTCGGTATTCCAGATGGGTAACCTGTATTTTCAATTAACCAGATGATGTTTTGATTGAGTTTATGAGAAGCACTTCACACACTGCATTTGTCTGTTTTCTCTTTCCTAGATTTCTTTTAATATCATATAATTGACTTATTCTTCAATTTTCAGGAAATCTGTTTTTCCTTGTCAGTTAAAAGGGATGTTTGGTAGAGCTGACTCTGTAACTCCAGTCTCAAAACCCGCTATTAAGAAAAGTAAGTGTAGTATCTAGAGGAGAGGTTAGTGGGTGGAGGGATTGAGCAAAAATGACTCATGGACATAGACAACAGTGTACTGATTGCTGGGGGAGGGAAGCTAAGGCAACAAAATGGTAATAGAAAAAATACAGTAAATGTTAAATAAGTGTAGCATTTGAACTGGGGCTAAAGAGACTGTTTACCAGGGAAGATTTGGTGGTTGAATGTTAGCCACATTATTACAAGAGTTTTTATGCTAATACTTTAATTTTAATTCTCCCTTGAATCAAATAAGGCAAATAAATAAATAAATAAATAAATAAATAAATAAATAAATAAAAACTTGCTGATATTATGTTCCCTTCAGCCTGTGCCATATGAGGCCATTCTCCACCATTACCCAACAGGGTGTCCAAACTTCTGGAGTCTCTGGGCCACACTGGAAGAAGAAGAGTTGTCTTGGGCCACACATTAAATACACAAACACTAACGAAAACTGATGAGCAAAAGAAAGATTTTAAGTAAGTTTACGATTTTGTGTTAGGCCACATTCATAGCCATTGTGGGCCACATGAGGCCCGTGGGCTGTGGGTTGGACACCACTGGACTCTAAGACTTTCCATGAATTTCTGGCATGGGAGTTTCTGCTTGTATTACAGAGCTACATTACTTATCTCCACCCTGAAAGTTTCATTATATCATAAGTAAACTAATACATGTTATATCTCTATGAGAAGTTTTCAGTGAAACCTTACTCTGGAGCTTCTTAACAAATCAAATGTAAAAGACCCATTTTTCCATGGTCAGTAAGACAAAGGGAAATAAATATGCTTCAGACTATCTGCTTGTTAACATTGTAACAGAGTCTTGTTCAGGTTGCAGAGGGGACACAAGACTCTACTTTCAAGAGAAAGAAGGTAGCTTATCACACAGAGGAAAGTCCATATTGAGAGGCAATTCTGTTTTGAATATATCAGAACTAAGTTGAAATGTTATAGTAGGAGCTCAGAACATCCCGCATAAAATGATATTGAGTAGGCAATTAGCAGTAGCACTGAGAGGACATTATATTCATAATGTATACATGAGGCTTTAAGATATTATAACATAAAAGGTTACAGTCAATGTTAAGTGACTTATAAATTGAGAATTGAGTGATTCTCCAATTGCTTGATGTGAATAATTAGCAAAACTGGTTCTTTGTCTAAAAAAACAAACTTTCTTCATGAGCTTGATGATCCATATGATTAATATTAATGAAAACTACAAGTGAATCTGGAGTAAGAGATTCCAAGAGTATATAAAGTTTCCTACCAACCCATCCACATAAATCTAACAAAATATTTTCATAAGTATTTGTGGCAATGAAGAAATTAAGTGTATGACTTCAAATGAAGATATTAGAAATAATTTGGGAAAGGTATTTTATATAGCCAAAACTTTAACTGGAGAGCAAAGAGGTTTACTCTTATATGCTTTCATTTTAAAATACGAATTAATTAAATAAACTAAGTAGTCTAGTGAAGAACTTACAGAAAGAACATTATAAATGTCAGTGAAACAGAAACAAAAATATGTTCATTGACTTTATTGTTTTCAAAATATTATTTTATCTTTAAGAGCCATATAATTGTCAAATTGCCAAGTAATATTATTATTTATTGTGAGTCATACTCCCTTTAGTCTAACCATAGACTAAATTAATTTTAGCTGGAATTTGCTTAAAATGTTTTTTATCACCATGAAGGACTGTTTTGCAGACTTGCTCATCTCTAGGCTTTCTTATGTCCACATAGCATAATGCACACTAACAAAAACAAGAAAATCTCTTTTCCTTTTTCAAATGTATTTGCATATGGGGTAGCTCTGGTACTGTACTTAGTGTACCAGAAGACTATGTGACCTCATAAACAAGCTAAACAATGTCTGATTTTTTCAATGTCAGATATTGAATTCTTATATAGAGTTAAACTATGCTTTCTAGATTTTGTTTAGAAACAGTCATTTCAAAGAGACTGAGGAATAATAGGCAGAGTTCTGAGCATGTGTAACTAAATGTAACAACCAAAATATTAAGATAGTATAGTAAGTTTACTTCACTTTGAAAAAAACTTTAATTAATTCAAGATTATGTTTCCTTAATAAAAGTCTTAAAAACATGTTCATATCATGCTGAAAAATGGAAAAACTGGTTAAAAATAAAAGTAGATGAAAAGGAAGGCATGAATCTAAATTTCACTGGAATGCAATGCAATGCAATTCAAGTTAAAAAAAAAAATGAGTCCCACAGTTCATCGAAAAATACTTTGTACTTACCAGATATATTACTAGTAGGTACTTGATATCTTATTCATTACTTACCATATTCCCATGAGTCAGACTTATTGCCATTTTAAAGATATGTACTCAGATGAAATATACTGTGTAAAATCCCTCAGCTAGTCACAAAGGTTGGATTCAGAAACAGATATTTTAGGGTTCTAAAATGTATGTTCTGTTATAGCTCACTGCCCTTCCAATATATGCAAAGCAATATGCCATGTACAAAGATGTTACAATGAATAAGGTTATGTTCTATGATCAACGTAGAAACTGGAAGCCAAATACAGTATACAGTAAGATGGCTTAAAAACTAATGATTCCTAATTTGCTGTTAAAATTGTGTGATTCACATCATTTCTCACCTTTCTACTGTGCTACTTTCTACCCCTCAAATAAAATTTTATTCCTCATTCTCCTCTTACTTTTCCAACATATGCTTCCAGATTACTTAAACTTCTTGCTTTTCTTACTAGTTAATTAATTAATATGTAGATTCTAACACTAATGTTACCTTCCTTCAGAATAAAACTTTAAGCAAGTACAACAGAACTTTAAGAAACAATCGACACGTTTCTTTCAGGTAGAAGCACTCCACCTCTGTTATATCAAGTCTAACTTGTTCTGCCCTTGGTCCTGTCGGTTCCCATTTCAGGAGCTATGAAATGCTTTGCACCTTCTTGGATAGTGGACTCATTCTTAGAGAAGAAAAACAGATTTCTTGAGACAATTCTATTTCTTTCACGCCTACATGGAAGGAAAACAGGACTGACCAAGTGCTGGTTTATTTCAAATATTTTCCAGATTATTTGATGCAAATTCTTTTTCTACAATATTCCATTGTCATTTTTAAGTGAGCTCGGCAAAGCTAAGGGCTCTGACTCATGAATGTTCACTTTCTTCCTGGATTAAGTAGGCAGCTGCAGGCAAACATGCCCAATGACTCAAAGTTTCTATGAGTGTGTTCAGCTTTTTCCCTTTTGCGAATAACTCTGAGTACCAGTGAGTGGAAGAAATCATGATGTGCTGTGTGTCCTTCCTGCCATTCCGTGCAAACTGTACGCTCTCCAGGACTCTTACCCTTTCCGAGATAGTCCAGGTTATAAAAGTCGTCTGGTCCACTTCTTTATAAAAGGAAAAAATATATTTCTTCTTGTGCATTTACTTTGAGGAAGTTTATAACAAAGAATAGAAATTAAGCAGAATAAATATCAGGAAAACTAGAAAATACTAGGTGAATAAACCCATTACAAATCTTGAACTGCCCTTTGGTTGAGTTGCCTTATATGAGGCCAATAATATTTTGATGAGTTTCAGTGAAAATCCAGGAATAGCTCGGCCTTATTATCAAGAGATACATTATTTTCCTTACTGCAGTAAATAGAGTAAAGATATAGAATAGACCTTACTTTCCCATCGTGACATTAAGAGCTTAAAATGTGTCAAGTAAATACTATTTAAAATTTAAATATCTAACTCCTCAAAGAAATCCCTTCTGCCTATGGTTCCTTGCAAGTAGTGATTATTGCCTTAAACCATATAACTTACACATTGATAGTTGTTTTTTCACCCCAAGGTGTCCAACAATTCACATTAGTTGAAACTTGAACTGCACACTAGATCAGACAGTTTATTTCTAGACCAGAAAGGTAATCTCATATCATTTTTATGTTACAATTACTTAAAATGGCATATGGACCATCACACACAAAAGTCAAAATACAAAATGTAGAGTTTTGTAAAGGCTGGCCAAATCTATAATAACTCAAGTATTATCACCAAAAGCATAAAGGAAGGTACAGTGAAAAAAATTAGTCTATATATTTATGAAAATAAATGATAGATAAAATGAATTCATTGCATAAAAGAGGAAAACTACACCATGCATTTATTTAGCAATAATAAGGAAATCCTTCTCAAATTGCCTTAAGAAAATCCAGTCATTTTCGGATTTTTTAGAATTGTTTATTTCTGTATATTGACCTTCTTGGACAACTACTTGAAGTAACTCATTTTTAGTTCCACTCTTTTTTTTTTTTTAGAAATTGCTGCAGATAGAGCAAATCATCTAGCTTTGGGGGGCAGATGTCCAACAATGACCCAATGAATATTGGCTCTTCCTCCTTTCCCCCAGAATGTAAGACAGTCATGTTTTACTGGGTTCTCCTCCCTTATCACGCCTGGGAATCCCTGAAGAACGTTTACATATTGCATGAATCCAGCCTTTTTGTCTTTACATTCCCAGCCATTCGTTCTCTTTTAATTCTCTTCTCCATTTCATATCATATCACTGGCATCACAGGTTCTAGAGTCTATAGATTTGTCCATAACAGAAATAACTGCAGCCTATTTTTCTTCTGCAGGGCTACTGTTGCCATATTTTCATACACCAGGCCTTTCAGACCCTCCAACATTCTTCGGGACCCGACAAGAAGAAAATCAATAGTGCAACCCTCCCTGATTGTCTCAGCAAACCTCTGAGTGTACCTCTTAACTATAAGTAATTTTGTCCCTGAGGTAATAACATTTGACATTAACACACTGATCCTTATATTCTTCATTATCACAAACCTCTCTGTTCCACAATAAACTAGGGTTTTAATTTTCATGTAAAATAACACACAGGCTTACAGGAGGGAGAGAGGGAGGAAAGGAGGGAGGGAGGGAGGGAAAAAGGGAGGGAGGGAGAAGACAGAGGGATAGAGAGATTGATTTTCTTCTACAAAGAGAATATAATTTTTCTCCAAAATATAAACTAGGGAATCCCAATTTAGCCATGCCAGAATAACTATGATTAAATGACTAGAAAAAGAGAAGAACAAATTGTTTTCAGAGATTGGACAGTGGGCAGTGCAGTAACACAATTCTAAGAAACAAGTAAGATGAGCCCTAATGCATAATTGGAACTTGAGGCTGATGGCATTTCCTCCACTGCTAATATATATAGTTCATGTACTGAAAAGAATGTTCAAAACTTTTGAAGATTTTTCATAAGAGGAACACAACAGGAATGGGAAACATAAAGAAATAATGTTTCAAGTGTATCAGTCAATATTTATGAAAACAGAAATTACTCAAGAAATTTAAGGCAGAAAGGAATTTGACACAGGGAATTTGTGTCTATGTAACAGTTGCAAACACTGTGACAATGCTCAGGCGAAGCCACTGCAGATTTTCAGAAACTAGGCAGGGGGAGACAACAGGAACCCACTGTTGATAGCCACAGCTCTCCACAGCGCCAAACGAGATGCTTTTCTGTAGGATGTTGAGAAACTGTCACACCTGGCCATCGTTTCCACAAGAACAAGATGGCTTCTACTTCTCTTTCTCTTCCCAAGTATTGAGTGACTATCTCTCATGGGTGGAGTCTAAACAAGACTCTGATGGTAGCAGGGATGCTTGGAGATGCAGTTCAAAGGCTTATGCCTGCTGTAAAAACAAGAGTGGAGACAATCTGACACAGTAAGGCAGGCAAATTTTAAGACTTTTTTTTCATTCAACAAATACATTTTGATTACCAACTTAAAATATACAAGCTACTTCACCAGGATCTGATTGGAGGCCTGGATAAATTGATAGCTATCCTCAAAATATTGCAATTTGGAGGCAAAGATTAGACTTGTGACAAATGCTACAGTGGCATGCTGGAAAGTATATGGCTAGTTCCAAATATGTAACATAAATAAAATGATCAGAAAATAAGGAAAGCATAAATGGAGGCAAAATTTTGTGTCTTTCAATTGCTTAACATTAATAATCTTTCCAGTAGTATCTGTATTCCAAGAATCATTTGCTATGAAGTAAATAAGTCACAATTTAATTAAGCATATTTCACTGCAAATAATGTGTTTTCCTTAGAGGAGATTAGGACATTGCTGACAGCAAGTTTATAGGTGAACTAGAACTTGGTGGAGCTTCCCCACTCCAGAGTCTAGACCTCAGTTACGCACCTTAAGGATTTCACTTTGTCAGTTCTCTCAGGATTAATATGTTCCAGGTCTGACTCACATTAAACAACAGATAACAAGCAAAGAGATAAACCAAAAGGCTGATGTTTTAATTCACCATGAAAGACCTATGTCAGCAGAGCACTGAGCCTGGTTGCATAAACAGGGCACAGCTTTTTCATAGGAAGAGCTAGTGCCTAAGGGTCATTTTAGGGCTCTCAACACCTCAGACCCAACTGTACACTTGCCCAGGCAGTGGGTCTCTTTGTGGACAACATGTCCACTGAATAAAGGGAGAAAGAATCCTTGCCTTTGAACAGTGCTTTGGAATACTGACAAATTCTTTTCCATAAATTTATTTTCTACACTTCCACATAACACTTGTGTTTTGATTGCCATAGGATGAAATAATCTCTGGGGTTTTAGTCTATTGTACATGAGATTTATTTTGATTGGGATCTGTCTGGTGATTTTAGGTGATATCCCAGACTTACTTATAAAACATCTATTTTGGGTGAACTCTTCAGGTGGCTTATTGTATTAATTTTCTGTTGATTCTTTTTCACTACAATTCCAGAAGGCAATGTTTTCAGCTGATTTCCACATGCTACAGATGTGCCTCATTCACCATTTGGAGATACCGATACATTGACTTCAGCTAATACAGACACTATTTGTAATTATAACCATAAATAACTTCTGAATATTTGGGTATTATTTTAATAGAGGTTATAAAACATTTCAAGCTACTTTTTATTTTTGAACAAATGGGACACACATTGCTTTTAACAGTCATGCAGATGTCAAAAATTGCTCTCATTACTCAGAGAAAAGTGACACCATATTGTAAAACATTATTTTTATCTCAGCAAAGGTTTAAAAACAATTTCATTCTGATCCTCAGACTCTTATTCTACTTAAACTCTCCTTTCATATGTAGTGATGTAGATTTCTATTTTAAGTTGCTAACAGTTTGTGATTTTTGTCCCTTTCTCTATTTGCAATGATAATTGGCTAATTAGAGAGTTGATCATTCACAAAAAACACAGCACTGTTCAGAAGCTGGCTTTGGATATGCAAATGTTCTTATGTATCAAAAAGGATTATTTTTTAATGTTTTTCCCCCCAAACCTCAAGTGTTACTGTTTTTTTTCCTTGTCTTCACTTCTGAAAGGTCATCAATGACATTTTTAAAAACATATCAAAAATAAACTGTGATTAATTTGTTTTATGAAGTTCATACTGTTTTGTTTGTATACATTTTTAAAATGTGCCACAATCATTTATTTATGCATAAAATCTTGGCTCAACCAACTATGGCATTAACATTCAGTTTCATCTTTACATGTGGTCATTAGCACATTAGGATTTTAAGAATTACAGAATCTCGTTTGTAAATCTTTATGGGAAAGGTATATTTACTCAAGTAACATAGATTTAGAATATCCTTTTGCAAACTAATTAAAGTGCGAAGTGAACAATGTCTGTCTCTTGGCTCCGTGGTTCTGGAGCTGTATAAAACAGTTTTTTTTCTAAAGCAGAAAGCACAGCAAATGCAAGGTCTTTTGTTTCAATCATTTTGCAAATATTTTTTCCTGTTTCCATGTTAATTTTCTCCAAGCAACTATTACTCTTAAGATACTATCAACTTGTTTTTAAAACCAGTCTATCATTTGTTATGTGCTCACTAGGTGCAGTTTATAGATAATATTTTATTTGACCCTTACTGATGAGGAAAAAGAAGCATAGAGACTATGAATAACTTTCTAAGATCATACAAATAATAAACAGCCAAATTGAATTGAGCCTATGGTTGTCTGATTGCAAAGTCTGTGTTCTTGATCCATTTGCTATAACCAAATGTATTGTAGACCAGTTACTGTGATGGAAGATGAAAAGAAATGTATGTTATAGTAGCTTATGGAATATGCTCTCAATATTGGACTTGATTTCATTGTCTGAAACTATGATATCTGTTAGCTTTCTCTTCTTATTTGTCCATATTGAATCTCTTCCAAGTCAAGTCAATTGACCCAATCATCTTGGTCACAGCTTTTGGATTGTGGTGGATATTTGAGCCATGGTAACCTACATAAAGTCTAGTTTATAGCCTAGAAGAAATCTAGCCCAAAGCTACATTCCACAGGGATGGTGATGATGAATTGAGCCAATCATATGATCTTAGAGCATTTGAATGGAGAAGTATAGAGAGATATTGTCAGTTAGTGGCCTGAAAAGGAGGCCACTATCTAGTTACAGAAGCAGAACCTAAAAGGTATCTAGAGAGGAGCAGAAATAAAGAGTAACTAAGTCAAAAATAATGGTGAGTATACAGGTAATATCAACAAATTACTGCAGCTGAAGGGTCTTCAATTATAACCCACTTTCTGGAGCTGTTCAGAGGGGCAAAGGCTACAGACAAATGAACAGAAAAATCAAGGCAGCTGACAAGAAAGCAAGTGCATGAGTCTTGCCCACCTCCTCCTTTAATTCTGCTGATGAGTGGTTCCCATCTTTTATGTCCATTTGAACCATGCTGGGTTCAACTCCCAGCTGTATTACCTACTAGTTTTGTGTCTAAGAAAATCTCCTACCCCTTTGAGACAACTTACCCACCTATAGAATGGCCAGGACAAATATTATGTGATAGTTCCTGGTAAATGGTAGATTCTCTAGAAATATTACTTGAATTTACAGGTAAAATAAGAAATTCTGCACTGGGACCCCTGCTGAATATAAAGCTCCACTACCTCTTTTCTCCATTCTCACATTTTTCCTCATTTCTTCTGACAGCAGAAAGGGGCTCAGCCAAATTTCCTTCAGTTCAATCACCTCCTGAACTTCCCTGCTATGCTCTGCACTCGTTTAAGACTCTTCTCTTTGGTATAGACTCTCTAAAGAGGAGGATGCCAGCAGACCTAAAATACTTCACATCTCCTTTTATAAAATTTCTAATCATCCTTTAAGTTCATTTCCAAGAAGCATTTTCTGATTCTCCCCTCTCTCCCCAGGTTTATTTACTGAACTCACATTGTCCAGTATACCATAATTTTTGGTAGGATTGTCTTGTCATCCCATTAAGGCAGCAGTCACTTTGAGGGCAGAAATAATATATTACTTGCTTTGCATCTCTAAAAGTATATAATACAGCACTAGCATATAACATAGAAGTTATTTGATAAATATTTGAATTAAAATGCTGAGCCATGAGACAGGCTGCCTGAACAGAAGCATTTATCAAATCAAAAGGGCAAAGAAGTGCTCGAGCTGGTTTTGCTGATTGGAGGCCTCCTGTCCTTCTGGGTGTGGAAGTTTCACCCTGATTGTGCACATGCGGCTGCTTTGCCACAACTCAGAACTGCAGGTACAGATATTAGCACTGAGCAGATTTGTACAAGCAAGAACTTTTCAATTTGTCATGAACAGCTAGATTTCCAAGAAGGGAGGTGATAAGTTGAAAAATTGGGGGAAAACATGTTGTAAGAAGAATCTGGCACGCCCCTTCCCCACCTCCATATTAATGAAATGAAAAGGGTGGGGGAAGGAAATGTTATGCTCTACTTTGGCAGGAAAATTGTGCATGTCCTGTGAGCAGATGAATATAGGACTGTGAACAGGAAACTGATTATTTCAACACATCGTATTTCTCACTGAAAATATCATCCTAGAGGAAAAGTCCAATATCTCTAGTTTGGGGGCACCGACTGCTCCAACTTTCTACATAATCTTGGACTAAAGATAAAAAGAAGACATGTAATTACCTCTGAGGATGGTCCTTTGAAAATAAGCAAGACTAATATTTACCGCACGTAGGCATTCAACCCGACACTGACCTCCACTTACCACTAC
Source organism: Tonatia bakeri (assembly GCA_004024845.1). NCBI lineage: Eukaryota > Metazoa > Chordata > Mammalia > Chiroptera > Phyllostomidae > Tonatia > Tonatia bakeri. Next base: position 67,093 of record PVIA01002856.1, on the reverse strand, counting down.
CACTGTTTCCTGGGAACTGTGTTACTCTCTCTCTAATCAGCTATTTAGAAAACTTATTTGTATATACTTTTCGTCCATTTGGGAGCACTGCTTTTTCCTTCCTCCACCTCCCCCACTTGGTAGTTACATTTGATTGTCCCAGGAGTAGGAGCCAAAGCAATCTAGACCAACCAGATTTTTTTTTTCTAAAATAGGAATTGAGATGGAAGAGGATTCAGTCTATAATGCAAAAATTGGAGTTTCTTTCTGCCAGATTTTCCATACTATGAACCAGCATAGAGAAAGTTAAACTAGAATTGAAGTAATAATAAATAAGAATAAAACAGCTATAAAGAGAGGGAAAAGATGGAGAGAATATTTAAGTTTTTGGTTCCAAATCATTCATAAGGACTATTCATTTTTATTCCTTGCCTTGTGAGACACTCCTATATCCTTCAAAGTGATCCCCTTTTCCCAATAAAGAGAGCTGGGATTGTTTTCTGTTACATGCAGTCAAATGAATCCTAAATATCTCAATTTCAGATAACATCAGTATCAGTCTGTCTAAGAATAACCCAAGCAGCCCCTTCTCGTCTTCACAATGGAACAGTGCATGTCTATCTAGGACTAAGAACAAAATCCAAGTCACTCTTCGACACAACTGTGTAAAGATGATTAAAGCTGAGCCACTAAAAAAATAAAAGTCAAAGGTAACAGTTGCAAAGGTTTTTCAAACACGAAATAATGTTTAATAAATCACAGCAGCAAAACAAAATAGCAGGTAGTAAGTAAAAGCAGCAGCCTTCATCAATCAATAAAACAAGGGCTTGTTGTTGTTATCGTTGTTGCTGTTGTTAAATTCAACAACAGTCATTAATTGTGTGTGTTTGTGTGTTTAAACCTCTGCTGTGTGGTGGTCTCTCTGCATCCCACATGGAGGGTGGTATTTTGCAAAAAGTAAGACACAGGTGTGCATCGTTTGAAGTGGAATTCATTAACAGATTGTATTATTTTACTCCGCCACCATGGAAGGTTACAATGGACCGATATGCTGCCACCCTTCAGGCTGTGGGAAGCACATAAACAAAAGTTTTACAATGAAAAAGCTGTGGGGTTAGGAGCATACACAATATGCCCTATGCCATCTGATTTATTCAGTAGGACTAGGTTGAAAAGATGATCTTTTTTTAATTTCAGTGCATTTTCACTGTGATAGAGCAGCGAATCCACTTACAAACCCCTCTAAATTACTTGGCAAGGGCTGGACCCTATTTTTCTTTTTCTTTTTTTAAAAAGAAGTACCATTACAATAAGATAATTTGTAGTCCTGGGTTTCTAATATACAATAATTCTGACCATTTAAAACAGTTTTTGTAGGAAATATTTTATAGTTAGAGAAATAGTTTTTGACATTTTGGGGGGAAAAGAACAATGGGCCGTTTACAGGTCTACACAGCAGATTAATGAATCTAATTGAGTCTGTAGGGAAATGTTTCAGTTTAACTACTGGAACTAATTTATACATTCACTACATCGTAATAAGTCAATTTAAGTTTCTGGAAATAAAACTGGATATCCTGGGTATAGATTTGAACTATAAATTTCTGCAAGAAAGGAGTCTGTGTGTTCATTATACATTGTAAAATTACCATATGGACCTGTCAACACTTCTTAGCACAGCTTTGTAATAATGTCATTTAGTTTAACATTGTAATGTGCCAACTGAATTAATGTGTATGACACAAAGCATGCCTCCCTCCCAACCTCTGCTTCTGGGGAGCTGGGCAACTTTTAAAGATTTTTCTCAAGGCAAGAGTCTCCTGCATTTGCATAGAGAACTTCAATAAGGAGATTGAGTGTAATCACATTTACTGGGGGCTGCTGAAAATCAAGCTACTGGGCTCCAACGCCGAAACTTCCCAGAAATATGCCATCACTACAAATGGAAATAAATCTTCACCTGAGAAACCTTACTTTACAACCAATACTAATCTACATCAAGATAGTGATAGCTTTCTTTATTAATTTCTTTTTGAACTGTGTGAAAACTCTATGTAGGGATAGTAGAGAAAACATTCAACATGTAATATTAATAACACTTTGGTATTACTCTATTACTGTAAATGTTCTCTTCAATCTGGATATTTATCACATAAATATAAAAACATCTTCCATCCAGAATATCATTAGAACGTGACATAATATAACCCTGTGGAAAAACAGGAGGGCAAAATGAGAAATGGGGAAAACAATTGCTAACATTTATCATGTGTGAAGGCATTTACATGTATAATTTGATTTCATTCTCCTAACCAATTTTGTAGATGAGGAAACTGAGACATAGAAAGATTGGAATGTTTCTCCAAGCTCTCATACATAGGAAAACTTATATTTTTATCTTATTTTTTATTTTCATTAAACTTTTCTGAAAAACTTGAGTTTTAAAACAGATATGTCCAGTGCCAGGGCCAGAATCCTCAACCAGTATGTCACACATTCTATCCAGAATAAAAATAATTACTAACTCTTACATAGAATCCATTCCAGGTAATTAAATTACTTGACATTTTCTCCTCACATCAGTCATATAAGTTAACCATTACAAGCTCAAAGTCACATTACTAGTAAGTGGGAGAACAAGAATTTGAACCAAGGCAAACAGACACTAGGGTTCAATTTTCTTCAGTTGTCACGTAGATATATAATTTCCTGTACAGCTTATCTTAGTAAGAGAGTGAGTTCATCTCTTTCATATGATGATAAGAGAGTCAGAAGTCCTCACATATATACAAATTTGGTCCTAACTATTCCTTGTGTTAAGGCATTGCCTTAAAAAATCCTTTTTCTTTATACAAGCAATCCAGTATCCTATCAGCTTTTATGAACACTCTAGAGTAGATGAGTTGATCTGATGAGCTAGTTCCCATTATGAGAAAGTTAAATATCAAGTGAAGAGAAATTTTAAGTTTTTGTTCTTTTCAAGATTTTTCAAGATTTAATCTTTATTGTATTTTTTCCATTACCATTTAGTTCCCTTATATCCCCACCCTCAGCAATCACCATACTGTTGTCCACGTCCATGAGTCCTTTTTTTTGTTCAATCCACCCACCCCCTTACCTACCCGCCCCCATTAGCTGTCCTCCTGCTCCATCTATGGGCCTGTCCCCATTTCCCTTTTTAAGTCAGTTTGTTCATTAGATTCTGTATATGAGTAAAATCATATGGTCTTTGTCTTTTCTGACTGGCTTATTTCACTTAGTATAGTGTTAAGGCCCATCCATACCATCACAAGCAACAAAATTTTCTTCTCTTTTACAGTGGAATAGTATTCCATTGTATAAATATCCCATAGTTGTTTTATCCACTCATCTACTGATGGACACTCAGGCTGCTTCCATATCTTAGCAACTGCAAATAACACTGCAATGAACATAGGGGTGCTTATGTTCTTTCTAATTAGTGTTTTGGGTTCCTTCGGATATATTCCTAGAAGTGGGATCACTGGGTCAAAAGGCAGATCCATTTTTAATTGTTTGAGGTATCTCCATACTACTTTGCACAGTGGGTGCACCAATCTGTATTCTGAAAAGGTCTAGATTCTCCCTGAAAAAACTCAACCCAGCTGCCCACTAGGCATCAAACTATGGAAGGTTTTGAATAAATAGGCTATTACTTTATATGGTAAGGAGAAAGGATATCTAAAAGGGAAGGCTGCTTGCCTGAGACTTGAACTTCTAAACCAGCCTGATACACCTAAACATCAGAAAAGGAATGACCAAAGAAATTTGACTTCTTCACAAAACTCTTGCTTAATTCAGACCAACCATTCACTCAGCTTGTTATTTCTCCCTTTCCACTTTGTTCCCATTATTTAAACTATACATATAAATTTTAATTTTCTCACTTTTGATCATTGGTGCTCTAGGGTTGGGGTCCCCACTTGGTTTAAGCTCTAGCTCTAGGCTCCATGATCTAGATCGTGCTGTAATCAATATATCATACCTTGGAAAGGAACAGTCCAGAAACCCTGAAATCAGATGTGTGTTTCTACCTCTTTGAAATCTTGATTGGCTTGGTTGAGTATAGCTATAGTAAAAGTTGCAAGAACAAAAAGCAATAGTTTTCCCCCTACCACCACCACCTTCACCATTAATAGCATTCTCAGCTATTTAGATTTGTCCTCTAACAACTGTCTTGAAAGAGCCCTTGTCAAATTTAATGGGACCCCCTTCCAGTTTTTCAGTATCAATGGCTATTTTCTTATAGGAAGATGCAATAAACAAATTTTAACTATTGAGCAAGTTGCATCAAAATCTGGGAGTGCTTCCCAGCAGAGGACTTATCATTACAAACATTCTGTAAATTAGTTGTTTTGTTTTTTTTTTTTGGTCCAGAAATTATGCTTAATTGCTGTTTCCTATTTAAGTGACAGATTATAAAGAAACCCAACCTACAGTGTTTCGAATGAGATGAGAAAGATTGAGTTCCACCATTTAATCCACCTCACATGAGGTGGAGAGAGGTACGATTGCACACCCTCAGACATTATCGTTTATGTCCTTTGAGGAGGTAAAGGGCACATGACATCTACTTCTGAGCGCTCACCTGATGAAGCCCACGGGGTTGACAGAGTTGAGACCAAATCTCCTCAGCCCAGTAAGCTCTATGGGTCAGGCCTGTTCCTCAGACATTAAAAACAAACAAACAAGCACCCCCCCAAAAAATAAAAATACCAGTATGATCTGAAAATATGAAAAATAATACCTAAAGAGTGAAACAGTACAATAATAATGCTCACTCATTGACTGCTGTTTCCCATGTTCCGGAATATCTGTCTCATTGGCTTTAAAAGGGAGAAAAGTATGGAAAGATTCCAAACCAACCACCTTTACCAAACTGAAACAAATAGAACTTCTAGGAAAGTTGAATTTCCCCCATGACATGTTTAAAAATCACGAGAGTAAGCATGGATATAATAAACCATCTCAGTGGTTAACCCAGGTTGAGAAACATTAGGTCGTAAAACTCACATTAAAGCATGAACGTCCCGGCTTGGATTACTGCATTGATCAGTGTGGGGCACTGGCCTCGATGCCTCTTTTCTTCACCCTTCCTAGGCATCGGCATAGTCTTGGGCCCCAAACACCATGGTGAAGGAAGGGGTTGATAATTGTCTCATGAATCTAGGAAGTGCAAATCTCAATCATGTGGATTCCAAATTGGAAGTTTTGGCTTTGGAATTGAATTTCAAGAACATTATAAAATAATCTCCTCTATTGAGGCCTTGATTTAATTCTATTAATTATTTCAGAAGTATGAGAAAGTTGTACTACTATACCATTTTAATCGATTTCTATTCTCTTTTTTCAGCAGTTTCATGAGAAAGCTTATCTTTTGCTTTTGGATAATGATAAATGGAGAGAAATGTAAAGGATCATTCTCCTCTTGATTATGCTTACACTTTTCCATTCCAAAATTTCCTTCTTCTGCCTACCCCCCTCCTTCAACATATACCTAGCTTTTTTATTTAGATAAAATGTAATTTGTTCAAATTGTCCTTTCCAAACTTTAAGAAATCCTATCTAGTGTATGAGACAACACATGGCTTTAGAATACTTCACATTTGTATGGTGTTGCTCATCTTCAATGCACTTTAGAAATATTAGCTAATTAATTAATTAGTTCCTGATTATAAGGGAGTAGAAGTTCAAGGAGAAAATTGACAACATTTCTCCACTTTTATAAAGAAAAAGTTGCATATATGAGAGAAAATTATTTCTGAGTAATCTGTGCTATCACAAAAAAAAGTGTTATAAATGCCTTTTGCTAGAACTAGGTATAATAATCCCTAAAAATGAAAAATAGCTGTAATAATACTAGTACAAATACAACAATATTTTGTATGTTGGATACATATTTGTTAGACTCTGCTCCTGAGGAGCAGGGCTGTGTTTTGTTTTCCTTTCTGCTCTGACACCTAACATGGTCCCTGGCACCATAACACATATATACAGTAATTTATAGGTGATGAAGCATAATTTATGCTTTATTTCATAATATGAAATATTGTGATAAACAATATGAGAGTTAGTACAAAACAGAATTACTCCATGTGAAAAAGAAAACTAAGGAACTCAACACTGTGGTTAATTTTCCGACCGTGAAGTTGTGTCTACATGCCATTACAGCTCAGGAATAAAAGGAGGACAGACAAAAGTTGACTAGAGATGAGCATAATCTGTCTATGTGTGCAGCATAGATTAGGCCTTTGATGTCATTATCCACAAAAACAATCTAATTCATTCAAACATAAGCTCAAATATATATTTTCTTAGGATAGTTACCTTGACAGTGTAACAGTTAAATTAGTTGAGAGTGTAATCCCTTCTCACCCATCTAATGCAAACAGCTGGATATTTCAAACTAACCTTTAATTTTATACATGAGTTCCTGATTTGATATGGACAGAAAATTTGTCTGCACACATAAACAGTGCAATTGTTTTCATAGTCAAACTACACATTTAGCAATAGAGATAAAATTATACATAGAAGTGGGCAAAGGTAGTGTACAGTTGTAATACAAATAAATAATATAACTAATAAATAATAGTACAAGAATAAACTGTGTTTTGCACACTCAATTTTAAAGTTACTTTTGCCCATCTCTGTATATGTAAATATATGTATAAATTTAGAGATAACTTTGATTTTTATGCATGAAGTCATGATCTAAGATTTTTTTCTGGACAGAGAAAGTTATTATTGAGCAAAACTGAACCAACAACTGAGAGTTTTTTCTGGTATGTAATAGCTAAGAAATGTAAGAAAAATGTTTGCAAAATAGTCTAAAAATTTGGATCTGTAAGTTTTTTACTAATATATGTATATATTTTAACTCAGGATGCATAAAAGTAAAATAGATGTGAAATTCCACAGTGCAGCAGTGGTTCTTAAGCTTTCAAGGGGACATCTGACCTCTTTGAAAAAACTGATAAAATTTCTAAAATCTCTCCTCAGAAAAAATAATATAAAAGTAAATGCAAGCACAATATTTTACACTTTATTTCAGGAGAGTCACACACCTCAGAAAGTCCTGGATCCCTGTGGAATTCAGGTTTCTTGGAAGACGACAGTACAATGGACAGAAGTTGAGATATCCCGAAGAAAGGATAAGGAGAGATCATTTCATATTTGGGTGTGTTGAAAGCTTCAGGTGTCACCAAACATTGAGTCAAAGTGTTCAGCATGTAGTTGAAGATTCAAAAGCTGAAGAGAGCGAGGTTGGGGCTAAAAGTAGAAATTTTGGTCATACGTGGTGGTAATGTTATAATCATCACAGTGATCATATTCAGCAAGGAAGACTATAAAGGAATAGGAAAGAAAGATATTTGGAAAGATGGTGAGATGCCTTCCCGTAAGGAGTGTGAGAAAGAGCAAGTAAAAAGAAAATGAATGAGAGACCAAAAAGGTAGAGGAAAGGCTGGGAAAATCAATGTCTTACCAAGAGAGATTTGAACAGCAGGTAGTCAACAGGGTCAGAAGCTTAAGAAAAACTAAGATTGAGATCCTAGTCCAGACCATTTAGTCTGGTGAGTAGGAGATCTCTATTAAAATAGAAAAGGTCAGGAACTACATATTAGGGGTTAAAAAAAAAACAGAAGAAAGAGTAATGAGGAGAAGCCACTATATTATTGAAAAGTTCTTTGGTCAAAATTTCTCAATAATAGAAAGGTTAACAACATTTACACAATCTTATTTACATTAATCACTTTATCCTGAGGATGTTAAGGAGCTGCAAAGAGTGAGCAGGCCACCTTCCCCAACCTTCCATTTCCTGATTGTTGTCTCTTATGCATCCTCCTTTTCCTGGAGTACCAGAAGTTGCCGAGCTAGCTAGAGCAGAAGACTGAACACACCAATAGCTCACATTTTACACAGAGAAACATACCAGTTATGGACATTATACGAAGATTATAAATTGCTTGAAAAAATCAACCAAAAATCGAAATAATAAAAAAAGAATTTCTGACTCTTCCTGAAATAGAGGCACTTCCATTGTCATAAGGAAGTTGTCACCTGTGCAGAGACTCAGTCTGGATGCTGTGGGCTGACAGCTAATGTTTACAAGCTGAAGAGATGCTGTGAGGTTTCCTGCAGGTATAGTCTTAAGTAAAGGACGATAGAGATTACTACCTCACTGAATTAGTTGAAGAGGCTAATCCTCACAAATGGGTAGGATTTAAACTATGATTGTGAGATTTTTATCCAATTGCATAAATGTGAGTTCAGATTTGTAGACTGAATAAAACAGAAAAAGATATGGACATATTCATCTAGTAACTTTTAGGTACATTTTAAATCATTGTTTAGTATATATTCCTCTCAATAAAAGTAGCATGCTGAAATGGAGGAATTTGTTCCAATAAAATTTAAGTCAAGCTATTATGTTACCAACTCAGTAGTACAATACCTTAGATATTTAAATTTGTGCAGAAGGACTTATAAATAAAATTCTCTGGCCAAAGCCACCACGTATGAATTTGGAAAGATAACATCTATTTATGGGTGACCAGAGAAGTTGAGAATCGTACTTTAAAAAAACTACCTCTTTACAAAATGTGCACATGAGAATCACTAAAATTTTAAGTACCCTTTTTTACTTAAATAAAGGATATAAAAGGTATTGTGGTGGTAAGTATGCATATATTCACCCTTGAAACAGAATTTCAAGTACTCAGTCTTTTAAGAAAATACGTTGCCAACCTGTTTTAACCCCATATAACTGAATTTTATTTTCTGTGTTATTATAAACTACAGTTGCTTTCTATTTAATTTTACTCCAAGAGTAATAACACTTCAGAATACACTCATGCACACCCGTGTGCACCCCTGGGTCACACATATCTGGGTAAAGGAGTCAGACCATGTAAGAGCTGAAAGGACATTCCAAGCATGTTAAGTCTAACTCCGGCCCTGAGTTAGCAGACATGTACCTGAGCTCACAGAATGTCTGTCCTTATCCCCGGGGCCACAGTGTGAAAAATCTGCTAAGAATTTGATGTTCAGTCTCACAGTCAGCCATTTTTCCCTCATATTACCATCCTTCATCATTTCCCAAATATCCTCTGTAAATGTTCCTTTTTTGTTGTTGTTTGGTATACTATGCCGACACGCCTTCCCTCCCTTGTATGCAAAGAGGGTCATGGTAATATGTAGTATCCCTTCAGACACAGTAAATAAGCTAAATAAGTAAGAATCCAACCTCATGGTGCTTATCTAAGCCCTGTTTATTGAAGTGATTCTCTTCCCAGATGGGTGATAACTTACTGGTTTCAAAATCAAGGTTGTAAAGATAAGAACCAATTCTTTGTAACCTCTGCCTTGTCCTGTTCATGGAGGATATGTAACATCAGAGAACACCAATTGCCTTTGTGTGTACTGATTGTTCAGGTTTAAACAAGATATGTAATCTGGATCATTATCAACCACACTGTCCTGCACATGTATATCTCTGAACAGGATGGGTATCCAGTGGGTCATTTTAGAAATTGTGGTGTCTCCTCCTAGGGACCTTCTTGTAGCCCATATAAGGTGTTGTTGAACAGTTAAGGGTAAAGAGGGAACAAGTATTTCTCACCACTCACACTCATCCTAAATGAAGAGATCTTAGGGAAGACTCACTCCATCTTTGATTTTAATCCAGGGTAATTATTCAAATAAACCACTCAGTTACTTCAAATCCTAATCCATCTTTTCCTAAGAAAAGAATAAGAATCTAGTGCTACAACATGTGCCTGGAAACTCACCTGAAATAAAACTGCATACTATATATAGTAGGCTAATATAGTAGAGCCCTTTACAGTTTCCAAAATACTTTAAAATACATGACCTTATTTAGACTATATCTAAGTGTTTAACCACAAGTGTTTCTATTTGGGAATTGTGAAAAGTAAGGCTTAAGGAAAATTTTCAAGGTCATGAATCTAACAAATGTTCTCTTTGTTATTTTTATTCTTAACTGTTATTTTCAGTCTCAAAGCACCAAGTACTATATAGTGCTGACAGTTTTTGCCTACATGGAGAATATGGTATCCATGACTGGGGCTATTAAGGCCCAATAGCAAGGGCATATAAAAAAGGAAAGGCGAAGAGGGTCAGAAGCTCATGTGAGTGCTTTCTCAACAGCATGCCATTACCCTGAGCCTGTGGACCCTTTTCTAAGGTATCCTCTAGTGTACTGAACATGTAAATATTTCCCCCAAATAATATAAAGGTCTCTCTATCAGATGACTTATAGGCCCCCATGAGGATATTTTATGAGACAAGAAAACAGAATGTTGTATTTTGTCTTATTTTTCTACTTGTGAGCGTCTTTGATGGAAACTGTCCTGATGTCATCCAGATCAGCTCAAGTGAAACTTTTGACAGGTCCATCTGCGTCCACAGTCACCCACAAACATGGGCAACTGCCACCCATCTGCCTCCCTGCTCTCTTGCTTTGTGCCTGTTATGGTTATTTTGTTCTCATATAGCCACAGGAGATAGTAATACCCTTCCCCCTCCAAGAAATGTGAAGCAAATGCATTCTATGCTAGCTTTGAACCTGAGAGAAGAGCGCAAGAGAAATGTCATATGCCATTGCACATATGATGTACATGGGTGCGTACATGTACAGTGCACATTTAATTGTACTCCACAAATTCTCTGGCAGCATCCTCACATTTCATCAGACATGTTGCTTAACTTCCATACCTGGATTTACTAGTAATCATTTCAATGATTAAGTATGACTCATTCATTATTCTGTACTTTCCCCAATGGGTTGTTTTCTCTAAATGACAAAAAATGTTTTAAATTTGGGAACACATTTTAGATTCAATTGTTCTCTGTTTAATTGCCTGAATTACATGATGTCATTAACTATGTATTACGAAGAGTTAAATACTTGCTAGTCCTTTTTTTTCTCTCTCTCTTTATACTGTGGAGGAAAACAATTCGCCTTGGGTTAAACAATGCCAGGATTATTTTAACCAGGGGAAGTGCAAGTAAGAAACTTAAAAGTGAGAAACAATTTAATTTTTTTTCTTTGTTGCTTTCCTAATATATTTCTGTATGAAATTCCAACAGTAATTAATGAGTCTAAAAATAATGTTATGATTCAAACAATTCTGTAAATATGATAAGAATTCAGGATAACTGTCAAAGCTCAAAACAAAACAAATATGTCAGTGAATTTCAAAAAGCATTACTTGAGTCAAGTTTAATCATTGTTCTTTTAAAGAACTAATATGATATGAAAAAATATCAACATATTACAGTTGAGTGTACAAATGTGCAACCATATCATATAAATTCAAATCTTGTAAGATATGTATCCATCTACCATTGTCATGTAACTTTGGAATAATGCAAAGAACCAATTTGCTGTTTTCTTGTCATTGTCTCTTTGACTGATTTTTCCAAGTAAGTTATATCATTCATACTGTAAGAATATGTATGAAATGCTAGATTATGATAGTGTAAAATCATTTTACTTAGGTAAAGACTTTATTTGCATTTTCAAACCTGCACTTTCTCTTCTAAAAAAGATATTTGTTGTGATTTTTGGATTGGTACTCAAAAAACTTTAAAGGATTTTAAATCTTTAAGTGTGTTTTTGAACATAAAGTCAATTTAATGCCTATGAATAATGCAAACTTCACTTATTCAAATACAAATTACTCTAAATATTATCTAAAATGACTTCATATTTTTGTCATTCTTTTATTAGATAACTGATCTTCAAGTTTAAAAAACAAGTTTGTTAAATGAGATAAGCCTCAGTTAATTTTTAGAAAGTTATTGTTATGGTTATTGTTTCTTTCCTTTTTTATGTGGAAATAAATTAGAGAGGCTCAAAATTCTTTTATTTCTTTTTTTTTCTTCAAGAGAACGTGTTCATAATTAAATATATTTCTGTGTAAATGCAATAGCACCCTCTGGAGGTCTGAGACACTTTGCATAACTTCCATAAATTAATGTCTTCTTTTGTTAGCTTTACATATTTTTGTTAACTTTGACATTTAATATTTTATATTCTGATAATCACATTTGTCTTTTAAGATGATTAAATACATTTAATCTATTATTACTTTCTATCATGCATTCATTGTGATTTGCATGTCATCTCATTTATAATGCTGCAATATAATAACAAAACATACAGTTCTGCTGATCTTAGTGATGTCTCCGTTACTTTTCTATTTTTTATCATGCGAAATTATTTTCCAAACAAGAAATGACAACTTTCATTTCCGAAATCCCTTAATGTCTGGTCATATGTAGACAACAGGAAACTAACTTTATCTCTTTTAAAGATTCCGTATGAAAACAGTTGCTTTCATTCTTTGAGTCCCTGATCAACAAACACAGCTGTAGTTTTTCTGTGGTTTTGAAGCAAATTTATCAGAGATAAGAGAATACGGAAAGGGGCAAAGGTCAAAAAACATCGGAAAAAATATCGTGAGTCACTGGAATACTTTCAAGGACCAAAGTGACTTCTATTGTGCCATAATAATATAAATAAATGATCCCATAATCATTGGCCTCTCTGTAATAGCTCTGCATACAAAGATCTTTTTGAGGTTCAGAGAGATACAAACAGAGTTGTTCATCCACTATTTTGTTAAAAAAAGGATGAGCATGTGACTAATATGGGATGAGAGGAAATAATGTCATGCAGTTCTGAATGAAGCCTGAGCTTGCCTCTCCCAGAAGGTTATGCCAGAGGCCACTTAGCAGCTAGTTGAGTGTGGGGGAAGGTTTTGGAGTGGGACTGAAACTTCAGTGAAACATGGCACTCAGCTGGGTGGGCTTCTGGTAAGATTGTCTCCCTTGCCTCTAGTCAAAGGAGTCAGGGAACCCACCTAACACTTTTCCCGTGAAGGCAAAAAAAATGGCTATGAGGATGTCAAAGGAAGTCTTTCCAACTGTTACATTCATAGATAACAATCAAAACATACAAATGGCATTATTCAAGCCCAAACACTTGAATGCATTTAAAAATGCATAGATATACAAAGATGTATAAAATTATAATTTCCAAAGAAACGAAACTTTGACACTGAAATGATCGTATATCTAACAGGGAATAAAGACTGTAGGAACTAAAACTGCCTTGATTATTCTCTCCTTAGCATTCTGTTTCTTCTCCCACTCTTTCTCCTCACTTCCCTTAATGATATCCAATCATGTAGAAGAGTCAGGTCCAAACACTGCCAGCAAAACAGGGAACTTTGTGCAAACATTATAGAAGTTAAAGATGCCCATGTTGTGTCATTTGAATTTTGCCATTGACGTTCTCAAGTTTATCCAGTGTGAGTTTCCTCCGCCCTCTTTGCTTTGGTTTACATGAAATGGTGAGGAGAGTTAAATGATGGGATGCCTGCAAAGAATTAGATGGTGTGTAGCACATAGAAACAAAGGTTGGTCTTTATACTCTTTCATCAGCTAACAGACAACTTAGCACGTTGATGCACTAGGCACTGTTCAGTGTACTTTATAAATATTAAACAATTACACTTCCTAGCAAGTTTACAAGGTAGTTAAAATATTATTATCACAATCACCTTAACAAATAAATCTGAGTCATAGGTTCAGTAACTTTCCCAGTCACATAGCTAAGAAGTTCTGGATCTAACAATCCCAGGCAATCCAGCTGCAAAGCCTTTGCTCTTAGCTTTCAGGTGGCTAGGCAATGGTGTCACTGCTGTCACCACCACCATTGTTGGAGAATATCAGCCTATAACCTTCTGGACCCAAATATGTCAAATAAACTACATGGCAAGATGGTAATGACAAATTTATCCGTGGATGCAAACACAGGGGCATGTTGAAATATCAGCAAAAGAAATGGAATTTATCTGAAAAATAGTGTTTTTCCCCCCACAATTTTCCTTAGCATTTGTTTCTTTACATTCATTCTTTTTCTCGTGGCCATAAATTCCTGAATGTTCATCCATGTAAACTCCAGACAGAGTTAAAGTGGAAACTGGAAATAAAGTGGAAAAAGAAAACCCAACAAAGGTCACTGAACCCTCTTGTCCTCTTTGCACGCAGCTTTTTGATTCTGTAGATGTCCTGGCAGTCCGCCATCCTAGTGCTATGGTTTCTTCATCAGAATTGTTCCTCAGTGATTCTCATTGGTAAAGGCCTGTACTTCAAAGAGGTCCATACCTTCCTAGGAAAAAGTGGGCTTACAGCTAGTGACATTTGTGGTTTTGAGTCAATATCAAGTGCCCAGAATAGACCTGGGAGTTTTGACGTCATATTTTCAGCTCTTGATGGTTCGGACCTGGCTATGACCTGGCTCCCTTTGTAAATGGCATGTTGCTTAGCCAACTGGTAAGAAAGCTGTGAAAGGGCACCTGTCCACATCGTCCTTATCGTCAGCTCTCAAACTCAAGTGTGCATCAGAATTTCTCCAGAGTTTCGATTTGGCGTGTCTAAAACAGGGCCCGGGAAATTCTGCATCTTTAGGTAATTCAGATGAAGGTGGTCTAGGGACTGCACCTAGAGAAATATCGCAGGACCAGTAGTTGTAGGGTGCTCTAGGGAAAGAGGTGGCCCAGCGTCTCCCAGAGAGATATTTTAAGTCCATGTGCCTGAATGCCACACCAGACACGAAGGACTAGAATCTCTGAAAGATGGGGGGCAACCATCTGTCTTTGGAAGGAGCTGCTGTAGTCTTTGACAATGCCTAGCTCTCACCCCCAGATTTTGCGCTGTTATGAAATTGTGGGTTGAAAGCTTTGTTGGGTGGAACCCAGGAATTTAGTAGGTGCTTTTCTGTGGCCAAATAGGCAAGAGCCTCCTGCAGTTTTCTTTCTAAGACTCCACTTATATTATTTCTAAAAAATATTTGGTTTCCACACAATGTACTTTACTGAAGGGAGAAGTTTGAAGAAAAAAGGAAAATTATTTCAGAACCACATCTCTATAAATAATGGCAGGGGTTTCACTGAGGCCATGTAATGAATTCAGATCATTTTGAAAAAACTTTGTATGCAGCTGCACTCCCGTTTCTCCGACAGACAGAAGATGTGGTGCTGGGGGAGCATCGAAATCATGGAAAGCTCTGAATCTGAGTGTTAATCACAAGTGATACTAAGCACCTCTTGATTGTATTTTGAGCCCATGATCTAAAACATACAGAGAATTATTTTCATTTTATTATTAGAGATAATTCTATAGAAATAATCATAAAAATCAGTACATTGACAGCTGAATCTATAGTTTAGTCATAACTGATTTTTCACAAGCTTCCCACTTCCACTCAGCTGTTAGCATCAAGAAAAAGCCAGACTTATCCCCTCTAATCTTCAAAATGAGCACATGGACTAAATTGAATGTTCTATTTACTCTTGGTTACAAACATCAAAGGTTGCCACTGGACCAAGAAAAATGTTTCTAGTGTGATTATTAATATCTGTTAAGAACCCAGAGTCTGGATTGTGACCATAGAATTTATAATATAAAATTTATAGTCTGTCAAACACTGAAAGTCAAAAACTAAAAACAGGAAACAAACTAAATGTAAAAATAGAGAAGCAGAGTTAACTATTTTCTTGACAGATACTATCTTTTTATTTTTTTAACATTATTTTGCTTGAATAGAACCCTCTCAAGCTCAAAATTGACTAATTAAAATAACTTGTGCAGGAAGTGCTTATACTAACAATTAATTCATGATTTTGCTGTCCATTAAAAATATAATAATCAATGAAATTGGCTAAAGAAATTCAAAATTCACAGGTATTTATTTAGTCCCTACCACATGCTAGACACTGAGGATGCAAAAATGGGCAAGAGGCAATTGCAGCCCATTATTGAGTTGTGAATCCACACAATAGGTTGTAACCAACAGTACTCGTAGCAGGAGAATATATTCTTCCATAGGAGCTGTGCTCTGGCCTGTGTCTGTGTGAGACTGTGTCTCCGTGTGTCCTCTGGATCCTCACATAAACCTGTGTTTTAATGGCAGTTTCACTGAAAAAAGTGTAAAAACTACTGCTAAAGAGTCTACCAGAAGAGGCAGACAAATAAATAGATAATTAAAAGATGGCAAGTGCTTTTTCACAGGTGTGGAAAAGTGACCCTGAAATCTAAAGAGAGAGTGGCTGGCTGCCTCTGCCTGTATTGTTGGAAATGACTACTGAAGGAGTCTTGATATTTGAACTGCTCCAAGCTATGAAATGGAATGTAGAGAGGGAGATCTTAAAAAGAAATTCCAGAAAGGAGGAACTAACTGGGTGAGGAGTTCTGACGGATGTGCTCTGTTTACAGAGTGGTGAGGATGGATCTGTTGGGGAAGGGCAAGGTTTATGGGGGCGAGGGGAAGGCAACGGTATGTGATAAATTTGGAGACGTGCATACAGAACAGGCTGGCCACTGAGGAAAGAAATGACAGATGTAGTTTATTTTGCTTTGTTTGTCTGTTTGTTCACTTTTCAGAAGGTAACAAAGAAAGGAAGAAAAGTGAGATTATCACAATCATTCTAAACATAGTGAGGATGAAGAGAAAATAGCACACTTAGGAAGATGCTAAACTAGAATCCATGTGATTTCACTGTGACACAGAGGATTCAAGGGTGGTCCCATTAGTAGAGAACTACAGAGATGAAAGCATCAGAATGTAAAAGAGCTATCTATTTTTCCCTTGTTAACATACTTTTATTTTCAATGGTGGGAAATTATGCAATGTTTTCCCTCCATTTTTTAATCTGATAAATGGAAACATACATAATATAATTTAAAAGCCTTTAATAAGAAATTTATAGCTTTGTGCTTTTTTGAACAAACTTTTTTATCATTATAATGGCATAATTCTTCAATGTAAAAACACATTTGCTGGTGCCATCCTCCCTGTGACTTGAATGTCTCATTTCTCAATTCAAAGGGAGTGGTATTAGTTGCCTAAAGACCATAAGAGAAAAAATATTATTATTTTTCTGTTAATTAAAAATAAGTCTAATAAAACAAATTTAGTTAAGATTCTATGTAGTTAAAGTCGTTTAGGTAAGAGAGAAAATAAACCATATTGGAAACTTTCCTTGGAAACTTTGGATGTTACGGAGTCATTTACTCGCTGAAGGAAGACATCCAATTCATAGGAGAATTCAACTAAAAGCAAGTCAACTCAGGCCTTGGGGATTTCTTAGTCTGTAAAGCTCGTGGCCCAAATCCATTTAGCTGCCTTAAACACACTTCTACCATTTCCCTCCCATATACAAATATCGATAACCACTCTCAGAAATATTTTTAGAATTATAAAAGTCCTTATTATAATAACTCCTCTGTTATTGAAAAAGTTGAATATATTAGGGCTAAATTATGCTCCATATGTTCAGATGTGTAATTCTCTGTAAAAGTAATGTGTGGACTCCTTGTTGCTGTGTAGTAAAAACCTTAGAATGGACCTCCAGATATTGTAGACTCAAGGAATGTGGTTTGGAGAAATCAAAGATCACTGACTGAGAATTTAGAGACTTGGATTCTAGGTTTCATCCTTTCTGCAGCTGACAGGTATCCAGTGTTTATTCTTCCATAAGGCTTGCTCACCTGTAAAAGGAGTGGTGAAGATTAGATGGATGTTAAGGCCCCTTCTAGCCCCATTTGACTCTAATTTATGAAAAGCTTACAAAATAAGAGAGAGAGTAAAGTGTCTTCAGTTTGCCATCCTTCTGATTGTTAAGATGAATCTGGATTAGAAACAAAATGGACAGAAATCATGAAGAACCTTAGTTTGGGGACCGTGTCAGAGTTCCCACGTGGAGAGAAAAGGCAGTAGCAGTTACTGGACTTCCCAATAGAGTGGTAAGGACGGATCTGTGGGGGAAGCACAAGGTTTATGGGGGCGAGGGGAAGGCAACGGCATGTGATAAATTTGAAGACGTGCATACGGAACAGGTTGGCCACTGAGGAAAGAAACAACAGTTTATTTGTAAATGCCTCTAAGAATGCTAGATTGTATCCTTTCCTCTATAAAATGCCTTCTCTCATTCACTATGAAGTGCAGATTTTATAGTTTCAAATGAGCAGCCTAAGAATTATTAATAATACTTACTTGTTCACTCTTCTGCACGTAGGTGGGGAATAAAGAGCAAAAAAAACCCCATTTGCTCATATTTTCCATATCTAGGGTTTCTTAAACTTTTGAAAACCATTAGTCCATGTAAAGGGACATTGTCTTTGAGGAAGTTTATGGCCTTGTCTTCATAAAAGAAATGAAATCTGCACTTCTGGTAATAAAATATGATTGCGGTTATTTACTAAGTTTCTCCCAGAGAGTAAGCCCACTCTCACTGAAGTGTAAGACTAAGTTCCTCTATTGAAACATTTTGAATCTCTGCGAAGTTTATCTTTTTTCTCAATTTTCAGTTTTGGAAACCTATGCAAAATAGAAGTTAACAGATGGATGAGGAAACCATCAGAATGAAGTTCAAGTTGAAGAATTCTCAGGAAGTGCCTGTGAGAGTGCCGGCATCTGAGAGGGACGGCAGCTGTCTTCTGGCGCTAGCACAATGGGTGATCACCACAGGCCCCAGTCAGCTCTTCTACGGGACATCACCTCTTCACATGGAACAGAGGCAGACCCGTAGATGGAGAGCAGATGACAGCTTGTGGGGGTTTGGTTAGGGGCAGAAAGATGGAGCCAAAAGGCAAAAGGACTCATGAGCCACAATGTAGTGATTGCTGGGGGGTGGGGAGTATAAGGGGCCTAAATGATGATGGAAAAAATACAATAAAGATTAAGGCATCAGACAAGACATAAAGAAAAGGTAAAATAAAAATGTTATTTGTCTGGGTTTTTCTATCCTGGTTTATTTTGGACATAAAACACCATTTTGAGTTTTAAGTGGTCCTGGCCATTTTATCAATCATCATCCTTCTTTCACCAGAAGGAGAAGAACATTTTGATCTTTAGTGAGAGAGGTTCCTTTAAGCATATGTGGCAAAAGGCAAATTTCAACTGACATTAGATACATGTTCTTTGGTGAACTTTTGTGCCAACATGAATGCTCAGAATTTATGGCTTTTGAGCTTAATGTGAAAGCCCTGCAACAATACGTACACATTCAGTATGTGCTACTGTAATTTTTGTGTCTAGGAGGATACATATATCTGTTCAATACTCAGTGCTTCCCCCACTAACATAGCCTGCCTGGTACATGTTCCATTACAATGTGGAATAGCTTACTTCCAGGGAGTTTGTTCCTTTTGTTCAGTTCTGACTCCACCAGAACAAAGTACCCACGCATGCCTAGTGGCTACCATACTAGACCATGCAGATATATGCTTAGACTTTCAAAGTATCCCCAGATTTTGTTTGGATAGTGGCCACCCAGATCCTGAAATCCAAGGGAATTGTTTCTGACTGTCTGCCATTCTTTGGCTGCTGAAAGTGCCCTTTTTGTCTTAGGAAGTATAACTCAATGTCAAAGGGGTTTATGTAATATTTAGGCTTGTATTACATGGAATTAATCATAACATGAAAAATCTTTTGATTACAGAGTATGCTTTGTCAGTGATTGATTGACTAACTCATTTATTCATACAATAATGCCACCGTTTACTTCTATTTATATTCTTGAGCTGTAACAGAAAGTTTCAATTTGTGCAATGCTAGTAGGTGGATTACATGGCATTCATAATCTTTCCACCTGTTTTACTAGGCTCGCTGAAAATGACCTCTTATTTTCTTTGTTAATAAGTCTCTCTCAAAATTACTTTATACAGAGCCAAAATGTTGGAATAATGATGTTATCTGTAAGGACCTCTATGTTTCCCCTATCTTCAACCTCTGCCCCTAACTTACTGGTACAGAAATGATAAAACCTTTGTTTCCATTGTGTCTTCTCAATAAATACTTACTTTGGAAAGAGAAGTACATATATAACTCCTTTATAGGAATACAATGGTAGCACCTGTGCAGGTGATAGAATCACCATTAAGAAAAGAGTTAAAACTTCATCCCAATCCACCTTTGATGTTTTTTTAAAGAGGATCGTATATAGTTGCTAGTCGAAGTCCTTGTCCATTCCCTTACTCGTCGAAGGATATTAAAAAATGTTCCTTCATGGTTTTGCACAACCATTTCATCATTCAGTGGATGAGGAGCAGACTAATCTTTAAAAGCCACAATCTGACTTGTGGATATACTGTGGTATTATTCTTCCCTTCCTTGTCTCTCCATGAATAAAATAAAGTCAGGACAATAATGAAGATTTTATAATCTACTTCTTAATCTTTACCTGAGGATGTTTTCACTGAATTTAGAGAGGGAAGAATGGAAAAAGAGAGAAAAACATCAGTGTGAGAGAGAAAAATTGATGTTGCCTCTTGTGAGGGCCGGAACCTGGGTATGTGTCCTGACCTGGAATCGAACCCATGATCTTTCAGTCTATGGGATGACACTCCAGATAATGGAGCCACACTGGCCAGGGTGTTTTTCCCATTCTTTCTTTCGTGTTTTTTCATGCTCTGAATGCCAGAAGCCCACTTGCTATCAGGGGACAGTTTCAATCACATGTGTGTAGACCTATCCTCACATAGGTGATCAAGGAATAAGTGGGTGATGAGAACGGAGAGGCAGCAGGATGTACTGAGGTTTCAGAAGCTCAGCACTGGGTACTCAGCATTTCTTCACACATTCTCTCGACCTTTCCAAAAAAATGTTTTGCTGATTGATACAAAATGGCAGCTAAAGAACCCAAAATACACACATTATCTGTATTATTTTCAATATCAATTTATACCTAAAGTTTCTACTTGTGTCTTTCATGTAGTTGGGGTCATCTTTCATTATTAATATGCTAACCTAATAAAAGTGAGTCACTTTACAGATGCAATTTGCCATTTTACATAATTAAATACTATTGGAAAATGGGAGATCTTAAGGGGGGCCAATCTAATATTTGAGCAGCTTTTTTCCTTGCTCTTCATACAAGGGAGTTGCTAATCCAATTCATTCATGTTTCAGCACTTGATATTTTGTTAATCTTGTTTCAGATTTTAAAAAAGAAAATCTAAAGTCTCTACTATGAACATAGTGTTCACATAAAAAGATATATGACACACATAAAATATAGGATAAATATATGCCCAGAAGCCAATATTATGCAAATTTTGCTGTAAATTGTCTATTACTGTCACCACTTGTCAGCATGTCACCAAAACAGTAGCTATCTTAGACCATCTCTCTCTCTAATGAGTAAATTAGAGGACTGTGGCATTAGAAGAATGCACATTATTAACAGTAACACTCATAATAAATTGATCATGAAAAAATCATAGTGATATGGAGTAGCTTTCTCCTGCTCTAAGAAACAATGCAAAACAAATTCACTAAGAGGATAGCCTAGGTTAAAATCATTATTACTATTAGAAATAACTTTTTCATATTAATCTAAAAACATCTTTAAGAAGATAAGTGGATTTAGTCTCTCCAATGCATTTTCCAGATGTCAGATTTGGAAGTATGGTGTAAGACTGTAGGAAAGGCATGACCTTGTACATAATAAGACAGCATCTGGATTGATCTTCTTTGATAATCTTTTAATTAATTTTGAAGTCTTTTTTCTTTTCTTTTCATCCCTATCGTATAAGCCTGGGCTAAAATTTTCTTCAACTATGTAAGATTTTTTTCTTTCTTATTGAATTTATTTATCACATTATCCCATGAGGAAACTTCAAATTCCAGGAGATATGCACCCATGTAGAAAATTCCAGTACATGGCAGCTTCGGAATGTTATGGGTGTAAAAGCATGTAATTGTCTTCCCTTGTTATAATGAATAATGTTGTAAAAACCTATGAAGATTCATCCTTTCTAAAGGATTTTTACAAGTTTCCTGTCAGTTTCTAAGTCAGCCTGGAGCTAAGAAATGAAAATGAGGTGTATGTCAATTTCATAAATAATGTTTAGCCTCTGCATGCAGTTAAGAGACTCTCGGTATTAAAATTCTAATATTGTTGCTTTCTTGATTAGCAACAAGACACTTAAGATCTTTAACTATTATCTTGGTTAATTTAACGAACCCTTCAGTAGGGAAGGGTTTGGGTCAATGGTGTAGATTTGGAAGCATCATTGTAAGGGTAATTTGAGTAGAATAAAATTCTAAGAAAATCTTAATCATATATAATGCTGTATGTTGCAAAAAACATGTATTGCTGGAATTTTAATATCAGGGATTTTACTATGGTATTAAAATACTAGAAATATATCAGGAAAAATATCCAGGAAAAGAGAGGGGATAAAGAAAACAGGTTAATTTAAACAAGACATATTCCTGCCACCAATATTAATATGATTGAGCTCTGACCTTTGGAATATTGCATGCATTATTAATCCATTGAAGACAGTAGTAGGCAATATGACTTTATATGCTTTTTAGGTTATGATTTGCATAAGTGAGGTTGTAGTTTATTTTTTCAGTGTCTTGAATTCTGTGAGTGCTCAATAAATACTAAATAACAATAATATGGTATGCAGCATATTCCTGAGCCTTCATTTGCATGGCCATCTGGAAAATTCTTGTGTTGTAAACACTAGTTTTATTTTGAGTAAGAATGAGATTACTGCAGAAGTTGTTTAGCATTCTTGGTTCAAATTTTTTCCTGCTTTTCACCCTTTCGTTTGCTAATCAATGTGCAGTAATCCAGAGTCAAGGAGTTTTAATGTAACATGTGAAAGATGTGAATAGATTATATTTACATGGTGGCATGTATTTTATTCAACTAACTTTTTATAATTCTTCTAGAAATCCATATTCTTTTTATTTTTATAAATTAATTTTCATAAATCCTCTTTACCAATTATATCTATAAGTAGGTAATTATCAGAGGGGTTGAATTTTTTGTTTATTCATTTATCTATTCTTGTATTGAGATATAATTCACATACCATAACATTCACCCTTTTACAGTGTGTAATCCAATGATTTTTAATGTGTTCACAGAGTCATACAACTATCACCACCATCAATTTTAAAATGTTTTCATCACCCCAAAAAGAAACATGGTATCCATTTACAGAGACTCCCCATTGCCCTGTGCCCTTGCCCAAAGCTCGAGGCATTCACTAACCGCCTCTCTGTCTCTGTTGATCGGCCTCGGCCTGTCCTTAATATTGCAGAGACACAGAATCATGTAAGTGTAACCTTTTGTGCCTGTTCTCCTTTACTTTACTAAATGTGTTCAAGGTTCATCCATGCTGTAGCATGTACCAGTAATCTGTTTCTTTTTATGACAAATGATGTTTCATTGTGTAGATAAACTATATTTTATTTATCCATTCATCAGCTGATGCACTATTATGAATAATGCTAATATGAACATTCATGTACAAATTTTTATGGGAACATTCAGATACAAATTTTCAGGTTTTCACTTCTCTTGGTTATTTCAGTGAGAAACTCCACTTCAGATGAGTTGATTTGAGTTGATAATATGAATTCTAGCATTAGTACCAGCCACATTATCAATCTTGGACACTTATTGTTCAATAAAAACAGGTTACTCTCAAAGTATCTCATGTCTCCATGAGTAGTTTCCTTTTTTTTTTTGGTGGTGCTGGTTACATAGGTATATACACATCAAAACTCACAGAACTATAGAGTAAAATCTGTGAATTTTACTGCAGTAAATTATATGTAATAAAATTTTTAATTAAAATATATCAATATTTTATTTCTTTTTATTACTGAATAATATTTCATTGTATGGACATATCACCATATGGATTCTTTCTACTTTCAGCTATTATGAATAATGCCACTACTATAAACATCTGTGTTAAAGTGTTGTTTTCATTTGATTTTATTTTTATTTTTTTAATTTTATTTTAATCATTGTTCCAGTACAGTTTTCTGCCTTTTACTGCTATTCCAGCACACCCACCCATCCCTCCCCACTTCCCTCCCATTACCACCCCCCCAGTTTTTGTCCAAGTGTCCTTTAAATTTGTTCCTGTAAACCCTTCCTATTCTGTTTTCATTTTTTTTTTTATTATTCAAGTTCAGTTGTCTCCATTTTCATCCCACCACACCTCCCCACCGAACCCATCCCCACTTCCCACCCTAGAACCTACTCCCTTTGGCTTTGTCCATGTGTCCTTTGTACATGTTCCTTGATGTCCCTTCACCTATTTCCCCCCATTATCCCTCTATGCCCGCTCTGGTTACTGCCAGTTTGCTCTTTATTTCAATGTCTCTGGTTGTATTCTGCTTGCTTGTTTGTTAATTAGGTTCTACTTATAGGTGAGATCATATGGTATTTGTCTTTCACTGCCTGGTTTATTTCACTTAGCATAAAGTAGTTTCTTTCCTAATCTTCACCCCCTCCTCCCACCTTAAATACAAAAAAATCAAAAGGCAAATGGCATTTTGTAATTAATTTTTTCTCTAATTTAATATCTAATTGACTGGCATAGTACTGTGTTTCCCTTCTTCAAAGGATAAATGTGCCAGGAAATCAAATCATTCTAACATGGCCCCAGCCTATCAACACATTTCCTAATTGTCGGCAAATGCATGTGTGTTTCTACAACACCTCACATGGTTTCACATAAAGACTGTGTTGCGTGGGTTGGTGATTTCTTTTTTACATATATATAGGTGATCCTGTTAATCAACACTTTACATAAGCATGTGTACTCTTCCTTCGTTTTTATGCAAATCCATTCTGCAACCAGGCAGGTGCATCATCTGCTTTCTATTCATCATCAAGAAATCCAATAACTTTGCTGTGTACCTACATCTGGTTAGGGTTTGACCCAATATGTACTTGAATGTGGATTTCAAATATGGGCAGGTGTTGAGCCTATCAGAACTACCAGCAGCTGGAATCTCATTCACCCCTGCAAAGGGAGCCAGTGATTTTTTTAAAGAAAAGTATAATTTGGACTTTGATGTTTAGGTCTTGTTTTGGAGGAGAAAGGAAGGAGGATTTGTGTGTTTAATTGCTTGGGCACTTTGAGGACCAGGTTCTCTAGCATTCTGTTATGCAGTAAAATGTGGTTGTGTATAATTTTTGAAAACTGAAATGTAAAATGAAAAAAACTAAACTTCAAAATGACAGAAAAACATTCAACTTATGTTTGCCTACAGAAGTGGCTTTCTTAGTGGAACATAGGAGTCAGGGAAGAGCTGGACTCCAGAAACAAGGCAACACACGGTAACACTAGAGCGCGGCCCCGCTTCACGAGCACCCCTCCCCCACCCACGGGGTGCTCAAACGAGGACACGCTTGCCACCCCATAGAGGCAGCTATTAATCAAAGAGCCCCGTTTGGATCCTCACTTGTTGAGAAGATTAAGGCCTATTTTTAGTTTTCAGGGACCAGAAATGCTAACACATAAGGTCACAATCAGTTGCTCCGTAGCAATGAAGATTTACATTCCCACAAGAGAGAGGAAATAAAAACATGAGAAAGGCCAAGAATGCTGTGAAACTGCCTGTTGTCTCCTGGCCAGGCAAACAGCTTAAAAATCTGGGAGAAAGGAGGAAAAAAATGTGACTACTCATATATCAATGACCAATTTATAATGCTGTACATATCTTTTAATTCCTAAGGCAAATTCTTTTGGCAGAATAGGTATTTGGAAGGAAGAAACCCATTTTGAACCTAAAGCAGATAGAGAAAAAGAATAAGGGGAGGAGGGAGTTCCAGAGGAAGTGTGGACAAGGCAGGGGCTTGAAATGACTGAAAAGGATGTAACGATCTCATACGGGGCACTAGAAGGTAGA
This sequence comes from Tonatia bakeri, assembly GCA_004024845.1. NCBI lineage: Eukaryota > Metazoa > Chordata > Mammalia > Chiroptera > Phyllostomidae > Tonatia > Tonatia bakeri. The sequence continues at coordinate 41,328 of PVIA01002856.1, read as the reverse complement.
AATGAGAGAAGAGGACATAATAGAGGGGAGAAACAGGCAGATTTAGCTTGTACCTTACAAGAAGGGTGGAAAGAAGGGGAGGAGGGAGGGAGGGAGGAAGGGGACAACTGTAATTCGCCTTTGTAAAACACCCCTTTCAGTAGGCTAGACAGAATGTTGCTCCTGGAATAGAGACAGAAGCCAGGTCCTTCCCACTACAGCTCTATGACCCACAACTGACAACTCTCTGAGGCCAAAGGAACACTGTCAAGACATCACGAACCTAGGTGAGTGCAGAGTTTTCTTATTCAGGTAAAGCTTTCTAAATGATGCACACAGTCTAACTAAACTAGCAAACTAGAAACTGTCACTCAAACAATGATTATGAATTAGACTATGATAGACCTGGACTAAAACAAAAGAGAATCCACTGAATTTAATTACATCATTAAACTCCTTTACTTGAGATCTATAGGAATGGATTCCTTTAAACCCAGGAAAGCTGCCTGCAAAAGACAGAAATTAATGTGATCCATTGGTGACTGTGTAAAGAGTTCAAACCTATGCATGTGATAAGGGAGGAAGAAGTCCAACTCAATGGCCAGAGGTGACTAATTTTATCCCAAAATACACTAACAGTTGGAATGGCACTCCTGGACCAAGGTCCCATGGGTCAAAATGTAGATGACTCACTCCGATTCTTTTTCTCAACAGTGGTTCCATCCATTATCAGAAAGCCGAGTTCTTCAGTTGGGCATCGCTGTCAATTGCCCTAACATCTGTAAATGATCACTCCAACACTGGTGGCCTGAGTGTGTTAAGGAATCAATCAACTGGATTAAACACAGATAGGTCTCTGACTTGAGTAGAGCTGACTCTCCAGGTAGCATCAAAATTTCTTTAAAATTATTTTATTCTTCCACAGAGCATCATGAGTTGGTATGTCCATGGCATTCAACAAACATTCATTAAAACCTACTCTTTCAATTATTTCCCAGGATATAGGGAAAAAGGATGTGTAGGAATGACTTAAAAGTGATTTTCGTCCATGAAGAACTTGGAACAAGGCAGAGTTAAAAAGTATCACTCCTAGTTTAATAGTTAACAGTATTTGAATTTTAAAAAAAAGTCTCAGCATTATTTCTTTTCCCAATTTATCCTAGGGGTGCACTAAATATTTAAGTGTATTATAAAAGATCACATTCTCTTTACTATTTTTACTTTCACCTGAGAATTCCCATCAGCATTGAAACTGGAAACAGTTTGTGGTTTCTCAAAATTTCACTGACTTCAGCATGTTAAAAAGAATACCCAAAAGGCAGAAATGTTTTTCTTCTATGCTACTTCTCAACTCTTTCTTTGCCTCCTCCTGCACAGAAAAAAGAAATCTTATAACTATAAACTGGTCTCCTGCTTGGATTAATTTTCTTCACCAAAACACTGAACATTGTCAAATGCCTTGCATCTCCATGGAAACTGTTTCCTTGGACATAGACAAAGGTCTGCCTATAACACAATGCTGCGAGAATGTCTGAGGTTGTGGACCCCTTGTTTAAAATCATAGTGCAAGGGTATAATGTAGATTTTTATATTATTTCTGCCTGTCTGCTGCAGCTGGTAGGCCTTCATTCCAAAATAATATTTTTTTCAAATGAAGTAGCAGAAAACAGCTTTACATTTTTGTTATCCCTTCCAGCACAAAATAAAAAATGCCCGTGCTGCTACTACCTGATTCAATCAAGTGGAGTACATTTGATACCCACAGGCTACAAGTGCTGGAAAAGCTGACTTGTATTTTAATTAATAATGTGCTACACTTTCTCAACAGCCAAGCCTTTGGCAATCTGATTTGCTTTGTTCATTATTTGCTGTAAACAATTTTCAAACAACATGTAGGCAACTCTATTTTTGAATATTTCCTGCTAATTCATAACATTAACAAAAATGTAGTTTTTTTCTTCATTGCCAAAATCAAAAACCTGATTAAACTTTAATCATAGCCAATAGAGGCTCTGGGATGGAAATATTGGGGTTCATACATCCCAAAGATAAAATTAAATAAAAAAATAAAGCAATAAATTTACACACACACATATATGAATATATACACATGTATACATTTTTATTCACATATGCAAAGATATTCTGCTAGCTCACTTAAATACATATAACCAGGATGAAGCGTAGGTATCCACTGAAACCCTGGAGGCACAGCATGAAAGAATCCTGTGGTCGTTATTTGGTGTGATGCAATGGACAAAATTGTGTTCCTTCTGCATTTAGGTGTTAGAACCCCAACCCCCAGTGTAACATTATTTGGAGACAGCACCTTTACAGGAGTAATTAAGGTTAGATAGGTAATAATGGTAGCTCCCTGATGTAATATAGAATTAGTGGAGGCACCAGAGGACTCACTCTCTTGATGGTATGTAAGGACACAGAGAGAAGGTTGTTGTCTGTAAGCCCGGAAAAGAGCCCTCATCAGAAATTAATCAGCCAGCACCTTAATCTAAGGTTTCTCAGCTCTAGAGCTGTGAGAAATAACTGCTGTTGTTTAAGCCACTGAGTCTATGGTATTTTGTTATGGCAGCCCAAACAATGTAAGTGGAGAAGAAATTGAAAGTATTGAAGAAAATATTAAACAAAATATGCACCCCTCCCCAAATTGACATAATCTTCATTTCTACAGGATAGAACATTATGAAGCTAGTATTAAAGTTTAGGAAAGAGGACTTGATTTAGACATGAAGAGTAACCTTAGAATCAGGGGCCTATATGAATAGAATAATACATTCTTTCCTTTCTATGCCACTTTAGAGATAACAAACCACTTCCCTACAGATCAGCTTCACATCATCACTATAAAGCCAATAAGAATTAGTATATCCATTTTTAAAGTGAGGAAACTGATCAGCATTATATAAATTATAACTGACAACAAAAGGAACAGGTAATAAAACACATACATTGTAGAATAAAGGTAAAAATTCCTTCTGACCTTGACTGCAAAACATAATGAGGCATAAAAGGACCAGTTTTTAAGCCTATTTTCTAAGTATGAGTAATTTAAAAAGACAACTTGTTTTTAATTTCATTTTTTCTTCTTCAAGTTAAACTAATACTATATGTCAAAATAAATTACCATCCCATCATATTAACATCATTCACTAATTAAAAACTTCCTTAGGACAATAGTAACTATCTAGTAGAGACGAACATAGGTGGGTAGCTTCAAACAAAACCTACTAATACACGCATTAATCTATTTATTATTCATTTAACAATTACTTAATGAGCACATATTGTGTTTCAGATGTTGTATATAGTGCTGAGTATACAATGAGGGAGAAAATATTAATGGCCCCTGCCTTTAACGAGCTAACATTTATTAATGCTAGTTCCATCAGACAAACATGTATTGAGAACCTATTAGGTAGCAGCCACTAGATACACAAGAAACTAGATACATAAAAATAAGATTTAAGGATGGTGAGGGAAAAATTGTGAATAAAGAATTTTAATACAGAATAATAAGTACAATCACATAGAAGTATGTGCCAATGGTGGCATAAAGTCAGAGATGGCCAACTCTTATTGTGGGGGAAATAAAAAAAATATTTTATTTGAATTTCATAGAATGAAATGAAGAATATTAGGAGCAAATGATGAGTAAGGGAATTTCTTGCAGAGGCAAAAATTAGTATAAATATATATGACTAGACATACAGAGAAGGTCTAGAGCAAAATAGGTCTATTTCACATATGTTCATAATGTTTGTGGGTGGGTAAGGTATAACTATGGATATATCATGAGGGAAAAAGACCAATAAAGTTGGAGGTGTAAATGGGACCAAGTCATAATGAGCTTTAAAGGTTACACAAAAGAAATTTAGTCTATTTTACAGGAAATAAGAAACCGCTGAGGAGTTTTAAGCAGAATAGTGAAATGATCAGATTTGTGTTTTAGAGAGATGTAAGAGGAATGTGGACAATGGAATAGAGAAATGTATGACTCCACACTAGGAAATAATTGGAATAGTCAAGTCAGAGCAAATAAGGGCATGAACCAAGGGAAATGGTGATGCGGACCCCGGCTTGTGGGGTCCACGTCATTATGGATGAATATGAGACAAATTCACATGGACTACCAAGTCATGTGCAGGAAAAGGAAAGCCATGGCTTTTCTCTCAAGGGGAGCAAAAGACTTGGCCCTCGCTCCAATGAGCTTTTATTTTCTTACTGGGCACTTTACAAGAAGGTCCTCGTTAAGTAGTTAAGTATGCACAGGCTCACTTTAGGTGGTTACCTTATACAGAAAACAAAGGAGAGGATGCTAGTAATCACATCACAGAAGAGGGATATTTGCAAATGAAAAGGCAAAAGTAGTTGGACCAGTTACACTCATCCTTGGAAGGTTTAGCAAGGCTTTTAGGAAGTTGCTTTGCCGTAATGTCCTCAGTTCAGGGTGAGGGAGTGTTAGCAAAAAGCAAGACTCACAGCGGCCTAGGTATATTGCAGACCTGGTTCCTCACGGGAAAACCTGTCCGTGGGCATGGGTCATGTGCATCTCCCAGTGGAAGCTGGGCCCACGCCACGCAGAGCGGCCTCCCACAAAATGGCACAGATAATGAAATTCCTTTACTGATAAACTCAATCAAAAAATCATTTAGTCTTTTGTTTTATGAACAAGATCTTCAAAGTCAGAAAGAACAAATGACTTTCCCAAGGCTAAAGCTCAGACCTGTTCCCTCCAGCCCACTTGCCGCAAGATGCAAAGCTCACTGCCTCTTTATCCTATTTCACATAATGATAGGACTGTAAAGCACCCCCTGACTTTCCAGATAATCTTTCTCTTGAGCTTCTCATAGGCTCCCACTCAAGCTTGATGACTTGCTGATCACATAATCAAGTAAAATACAGCTGAAAGCTGCTTCTTGTTTCCCAGGCTCATAGTCCTAAAATACCTCTTTAGTTACTAAGTTATAAAGCAGTCCTGTATCCAGCCAGTCACAGAATGCCACACCAGTTTAGCCCCATCCAGAAGAAAAAGGCCTGCAGAGGAATGTTTCCTAAGGACACCAATGGCGTAGACTCACCATTCTCCTAAGAGAAGCACTTCATGTAACTTGAATCTTTTTTTTTAGTTATGGAGTATACCTCATGGCATCTCACATCAGCCTTAGAAAACAACCTATTTTGAATGACACTTAAAATTACTGGATGGGGTTCTAATCAACCGACTTTGATGTTCCCAACTAATGCCTCAACAATTAAACCTTAGACACTTTATCTAAATTTTTTACCTCACCCTCAGAGAGCAGAATAGTATTGTACCTTAATTCCCCCATATGGACATCACTAGAGCTAAAAACATTAATTTGCATGGAGCAGAGCTGTTAACATTGGAATTATTCAGACTGCACCCTAGAGGTTCTCCTTTACTTCAACTTACTGTTAGAATGGAATAGTATTTCAGATTCCCCACAGACACTAATCTCTGGGATTTGGGAATGAAACCCTGGAAATCCTGCAAGTTCTCAAGAATTCTCAAAATCTTAAGTTATTGTATTTTTCACTTTCTATGCATAACAGTAATAAGTGACCATAAATAATAAGGATGAATTATTTGCTGTGATTGATTTATATTAAAGGTTTCAGAACTTTCCTGTTAAAAAAGATAAAATATAAACAAATGTTTTATTCTGATTTAAGCACATATGACAATGAGTTACTGATTTTTAAAATATTTCTTTAAAATATTTTTAACATTTTTCATATTCTTTACCTGATGTTACGAATATTATAAATTGCTTAATAAATCAAAATTATTAAGTTTAGTATTATTTACAAAGAAACATAACCTACAGAATTTTTTCAAACACTGAAAAGTGCCAGTAGTATTTGAACAAAGTAACATTCCGATCTGCTAGCAAGATTAAAGGCACCACACAGAATCAGACTTAGAAATTACCAATTTGAGAACTTATCTTTTTTCTAAAACATGTTTATTTTTGGAGTACCACTCACATAACTTATGTAAATTATATTGTTTCCATGAGCATATTAATATTTATTTTATTTGAAAGAATGGTAAACCGCAGTCACACAACCACAAACACATTGATGACCTGGCAACGCTTCTGCAACCGACTCCTCAGAACAGCGGCCACTCCTCTCCTCCTTGCTCCGGCCCTGGTTCCAGGAAACATCAGCTTTGTTGGTGGACTCCGTGTATCAGGATCCCTTACTCTCACTTTTGACTTGAAGTCATCTCCATAATGTTTCTGTGTTGATTGTTTTTCTTAAAATTCCTGTAGAACTATAATTCTTTTTTCCTATTTTCTCAATTTCTGAGTTGACTTTCCTCAGAATTTGGGACTCAAAAAAAACATATAACTCTCTCCAGAAATACCAGGAAGAAATTCCTGCAGGGAAACATTAGACCCAATCATTTCTTGGCAACATGGAGTCACAGTAGACAGCAGCCACCACAGCAGCCAGGCCTGGACTTGAGGATGTGGACAGTGAATTGTTATCCAGAATATCCATGTTTCAGAAGTCTGTGACTTACACTCAGGCAACAAACTCTTAATTTCAATGGGGGGAGAAACTTATTTCAACAGTACCTTAGACATATGACTAGAGAAGCAATAACTTTTTAAAATTTTAGTCATTTTTATTATTTATTTCAAAATGAAGAAATCAACAGATATTTGTGATACTTAATTGCCCTGAAGTCTGGAATTTAGCAAGTTTTTTACCTCATCGATCTCAGTATAACAAATACAAACTGTATTTCTCAGCTTCTTAGAGAAATTTTAATATACTCTTCTAAAATAAGTAAAGTACATAGAAAAATAGTCATTATAAAGGACTCCCATTGCTGTAAATAAAAATTTAATCTTTTTTAATTTATAAAAAAAACATAGGCTTTATAATCTCAATACTACCATTTTGGTCAGTGTCTATATAAGCCTTGCATCCTTTTCATGGATTTTACCTGTGTGCTGTTCCCAAAACATAGAGACCAAAGACCCAGCACAAGCCTTTGACTTAGCATTGTGACATCTGGTTCATTGCAGAAAAGGAGGCATCTCCATCAGGATCTCTGCTCTCTGATTAATGAGGAGGCATTCATTACAACTCAGGAACAGACAACACCTCCAGATACTGGAAACTTAATTTTTTAGTCTAAGGGTCAGAAGCTAAGGAACATGAGAAATAGAAAGAAAAGGAAAAAAAGAACAAGAAAATGGCTGGAGCAATAGGGAGATGTGACGTAGCAAAGCTAATAGGTTTAGTAATAGGAATAATGACTCCTGGAAACAAGCACATATTTTAAATAAGTATAAAACCCTTTAAATGATTAAATTAAATGAGATTCAAAACAATGACTCAGCTAAATAATGACTCAGTGTTGTTAACTCTACTTATGCTGTCATCTATCTATATATAAAACTTATTATATTATGTTGAAAGATCAAAAGAAAATGGGATCAGCCACTAAAAGACAGAATTTGTTTGAAGGCATTTATCACTTACTATCTAAATAGCTGGTGTCTTGGTGGCCAGGTCAACGGGAATATATTAGATAGGATCACTTGCTTTCAAGCATGGCCATTCCTTGTGTCTGGATAGAAACCCAGGTTGTCTGGAAGCCAGAGACCCAACATAAGGTTTGCAACAGAGCTGACTTCTGCTTCGATCACCTCTCTCCATGGTTGTTGCGATTCTCCAAGGGGGCTGGGACCTTTGCCATATCTTCTTCCAAAAGTGTATGCATCACTTCAGGCAGTTCAAAGTGCAGTTATTCAAAATCTCTTACCTTGAAAGAAGTAGATGCATTTCTTCTGGGGATTGCTATATAAGCTATCACATAAACCATGGAGTTTATCATCACTGGAACTAAAAATAATGTGATGTCATTTTATAGTATCAGAGCTGTGCCAGACACAGGCTAGATCATCACCAAACCTATTTCTTCTTCCTCAGAACACAGTTATACATTTCATTTCCCTCTTTTTCCTTGCAGTGGGTATGGCCACTGAACTAAGCTCTAGTAAATGACTTAATCTTTTTTTATTATTCAGTTTATTGGGGTAGCATTGGTTAATAACATAAATATTTCAGGTACAACTTTATAAAACGACAATAGAGTATAGTCTATTGTGTACTCACTACCCAAAGTCTAGTCTCCTTTTGTCACCTTGCATTTAACCCTATTACCTTCTTGGTCTTCCCCCATCCCTCTTCCCCTCTGATAATCACCATTCTGTTCTCTATAACTATGAGTTTTTGGCTTGTTTTGAATGACTTTTGAGTGGAAGTGACTGACCCACATAAAACTTCCCACACAAGGTCCTCCTTGCTCTTTCTCTTCCTGCCAACCCAGAGTGGGTTCTTGGCAGTCTTTGGGTGCCATGCTTGAAGAAGGCAAAAATCACAAGATGAAATGGGTCTGGCTCCTTGAGTAACCACTTAACAGGAAAGGCATCTACCAACCCAGAACACCTGTTTTGAATTTTATGAAACCAAAACATAAATTTTTATTGTATGTGTGCTGTTTCACATTTGTGACTATTGCTTTTAAAGTAGCTAATGTTACCTTAACTACTACAATAGTTATTGTTATGGAAAGCCATGTTTAATTACACATTATTCAGAGACCTTATACCATCTATAAGACTACTGTGAATTTTCACTAAAACCCAAACATGTCACTTGTGCAACATCAAATAATCATTGGAATGATTTAGAAAAATGCAATTAAATGTTGCTCACTAGTGTATTTCTAGGATGCTCTCTGCCTTATTTCTCTAGTTAAGTTATAAGCTGCAGGTTTTATTTTTAATTTCACAATGTGTGAAGAACAGTAGCTGCTAGTTGATAGCAATAGAATGAAGTTGATTTAAACCAGGAGTATTATTTATTATTTCACTGCATATTCAGCTTTATACATACTTCCACAAATGTGAAAAATGCACTGTGATGTTAGAGTTTAATTCATTCCAGAAGAAACATAGTATGGACCCTAATTTCTTCAAAAATAAACAAACTTTGATTTAAAGACAAACAGTATACAAATAGTTGGAAGGTGTTTTAAAGCATCATCAAGCCATTTAACATTTTAGTTAATATATAGGAAGATAAGAAAGAATGTTTAATAATACTGAGGGAGCTCACACTTTATGAGAGAAATGTAGAGTTTTAAAGTGTTACTCCAAACTGCCAAGTAGCAGATAATAATTGACTAGTCTCTATTATTTATTGTCATCTCTTTTCCTTCATTAACTGTTTTGTTTAGAAAAGAAGGAGAAATGCTATGGAAACTGCTTTTTCCTTCCCAAAAGAATATCTGTAAGTCACATATGTTATAATACATTTGCATTCTTAAACAAATAGAACTCTGAAAAACAAATTAAAAATGATTATTTCTGCCCTAAGAAGCTGGGTTACCCTGAAGTGCCATCTAAAGGTCAACCATTGCCTCAAACTCTGCTGTGTTACCCTGACCTGGAAGAACCATTGATAATGACCCCTTGGCTGTAGGACTTGAAGACTTAATCATTTGACATATAAGCAGCCCAGGGCATTCATAGCTGGCATTTTTCTTTGTGAGATGTACACAAACAATATGCATTTTAAACAATTCAAAGCCTCAGTGCCTAAAATAGACCTGGCACAGCTCTCCTTCTCAGGAGCAGCTTCTCACCATCTCAGCTCTTACTCGGAGGCACACGCAGGGAATGTGGAGCTGGCTGAGGCAGCTGGAACAAGAAGTCACACGTACTATTGGCATTTCCCCCACATTTCAAGGCATGCTGTCATCTGTGTCATCCATCGGGAACTTAATCACAGGGCGATGCATCTCCAGCCTCATTGGGGAGGAATTTTTATACAATGTTCAGAGAAAGAAAACTCTTTGCTGAGAAAACTTTACTCCTTCTTTTTCTAAGTGTGACCTGAATTGAAAGTATGTGCAGAAAGTATTTTGAGAGTTGTGTTCCTTTAAGTTGTGTCACCATGTGTTTGTGAAAATAAACATGGATTGTCAGAGTTACTTGGACCATAGTTCACCCAAAGCCTCTAGGGTGAGCTTACTACAAATGAAACTTTGGCAGAGAGAAGCCTGTGCACCTTACTCATGCTTTCCTGTGCCAGGGAGGAAAACTTAGAGTACTGGATATGAATATCCTTGGGAGGAAATGATCCTAAAGGTTAAATAAAAATGACACCCAGCTTGTCAGTTAGAAATTTATGTTTTAAAGAAAAAGGACCATTTCTCTTTAATGTGGAAGACGAAAATGATCAAGGGATTCCTGTTTAAAATACTTGTTTTTGTAAACAGAACTACCAAAAGACCTATTGTTTTTTAGACATTCAGTGGGAAACCTTACTCCCTAGCTAATACAGTTGACCCTTGGACAATATGAGAGTTAGGGCTGTTGACCCCCTGCACAGTTGAAAATCCATGTATGACTTTTGACCCCCTCAAAACATAACTACCAATAGCCAACTGTTGACTGGAAGAATGACTGATAACTTAAACTGTCAATCAACACCTATTATGTATATTATATGTATTATGTATTGTAATCTTAAAATAAAGTAAGTTAGGGAAAAGGACGTGCTATTAAGAAAATCATAAGGAAGAGAAAAATAGCTTTATAGTGTGCTACATATTTACTGAAAAGTAATCTGTATAAGTAGACCCATGCAGTGCAAACCATGTTCTTCAAGGTTCAATCATCTTTACCTGCAGCATATGGCCTGTGATGACATTCCTCCATTTAAGAAATGAGGAGTGCTTCACTCTGCATTACATACAGGCACCCAGAACTCAGATGCAGCTACTGAGTTCAAATAAAATGCTATGAATCAACATCCGCTATGAGGCCATTTGGTAGGAAGTCACTATCAGTAGGCATTGATTCAACCATTTATTCATTCAACAGCCATGTACTGAGCTAGGAGCTCTATTTGGTAGGAAGGTGGCTTTAGGAAAAAGAGCTACCAGATGTGTATACAGATTGCCAGAGCAGGCTGTGTGGCACATGCTATTAAAAGATTCACCCTGGGGTTACTGGTCACAGGTATTTGATTCTTTTTTACTATTTAACATTTTTCATAATTTATTTTATCCATTGAAGGATTTAATCTTAATAAAAAGAGGGTGAGACAAACAAAATAAAACAAAACACAAAAAAGCTTAGCCCCATGAAATGTGATGTCTTCTCTCCAATTTTTTCCATTGCTTGACACCAAGAAAATGAAACATTTCTCTGGCTATGTGTTGTGTTTTAATAAACTGTACATTAGTCTCATTCAACTGCTCCAGCCCCTGGCTATCCACTTTTCTGTATATTAGTTTTAAATACACATTGCTTGCAATAACACTGTAACTAGAGCTGTGCCTCAAGTTAAGAAATGGTTAGGATTGCTTTACATTTGCAGTCCCAATGAAAACATTTATTCAATCAAAGGAAAAAATAAATGTGGTCCCTCAGCTCTGTCAAGTATAAACTGTTATTGATCCCTTAAATGAAATTTGTTCATGCTGATCGATCAAACACATTATCTTTTTTCCAGTCTATTACCAGCAATTGGAAACTCTCAAGCGTCAATAGTTGTTTGACCACATACAACTGTAAATTTAGACAATTGCCTTCAAACCTGAATTATTTTTCCCCATTCATTTCTCCCAAAGAATGACATTGACATTGAGATGATGATTAAAAAAAAATTATTGGATAACATGTTGACAATAATTGGTAGCTCTCCCACTAAGCTGCCTGGAATTGCAGAAGAGTTGAGGCTGTGAAAAATTGCTTTAGCAACAGCAAACTTACCAGCTTCCTCCTCTTCTTCTCCCGGTTTTCTTACACTGGGGGCCATCTCATCTTCTTCAGACATTGTTAACCACATTTGACACAGAAGCATTCATTATGGAACTTACCTCTTTACAAGTTCTGTAAGTGTTAGTGGCTTCTGACACATTACCCCACTCAAGTTCCATACACCTTACATAATAAACTAAGCCATGAGGAACACAACTTCTCTGTAGAACACCCAATGTTCATATCAAAGATGGACTTCAGGGGAGCTTAGAGTTCCATGAGGCCTTAAAAAGCAAGTCTGACCCCATAAAAGCAATGAATTTCATTTGTTCATTCATTCGTTCAATCAGGAAGCTTACAAGCCCTCCATTCATTCTCATCTAACAGTTCTGCTTTATATATCTTAGATACCACTATAGAATGGCCTATTAGATTATAACATTTACTGCACAGCGAGTTGAATTGTACTTCCTATACACACAGTGAAGTATAGTACAATAAACTGATTATATGGTGTTGAACTTGTCCCCAACACCAACACTAAGTATTACGTTCTGTAGTCATAACAACACATCTGACAAATTCCAGACCAGATGCAAATTATCTAACTAAATATGTAAATCATTACAGCCAACCAGAGGAACAGCAACATTTGTCTGAAATAACACAACGATTTTACCTTCATTTCAGTATGCAGGGAGAAGTCTATGGTCCTTATACTGTCTCACAATAATGATGTAGCATATTTATATTTTATGAGAAAAAATCATTGTTAATGAAAATTTTATCAGTGAATGAATACATAGATTGGTTTGGTTCAAATATTATGAAGTCTTTTTTCCCCTAGATCAAAATTTTACTATTTATCAAAGCAAATCTCTACTTCTAGCTTAGACTATTAAATCAGTTTCTCACTACTAGTTTCAATTTTCAACTCTCTGGAACTCAAGTTATATCTTCAGAAGGAACTTAATTTAGGTTTGATCATATTTTTTGAAAAGTAACTTTCACTTCTTAATTGCCATCATTAGGGACCTACTTTCTACAGCTGTCAATATCATACATGTTTGCCTTCTATCTTGCTGATAGGTAATAATTTCCCAAGGAAGCTTAGGGAGCAATGACTCTTTATTAAAACTAATAAAAGAAGGAATCACAGGTTTTTAAAAATTACTCTGGAAATTGTTACTGGCAAGTCTGCCTTGTATTCCTAAGCAAAAAAGAAAGAGCGGGAAGTTAACGCACCTTGTCACCTCTGCAAACTAGTGGCTTTGCTGCTTTACGCGTTCCTAATATAAAAAGCAGTTTTTAGCAGGTGCCATTCCACTATTGTCTAAAGTTCCATTTTTTTTAATAAAAGTAAGAAAGGTGTTGATCTGTTGAATAAGATAAAATATCATATGCATTAATATGTAAAATCAGATTCTAATGATGTTTACTAATCATAAATTTGAATGCTCCAGATATAAATATGATAAGCAGTAAGCGAAAGGTATGGTGTTAAAACTGGAAAGATGTCAAACTATAAGAAAAGGCATTACTGAATAGTAAAGGCCAGAAAAAGGAGTATTTGAACTGGGTTAGAAGTTCACAGTGAGGCTAGAAATAAAATGTACATATTAGAGAACCATATTCTTCTTTCACCAACTCAACTCACCTCTGTAGTTTTGCACTGTCTTCCTGTGGGGCAGTCTCAACTGATAGGGAAAATGTGTGGCTCTGCAGGGACAAGCCCAATGCTTGCACCAATGTCTCTGCTGCCGTGTGGCAAACACGGTGGCGTTTTAAAGGTTAATCTTGAAGATTTGATGCAATAATAATGATATTAAGCTAAGGACCCCAAAATTCTGTCTTCCCATGCACTGTAGAATTCTTCACAAAGAACAACAGTATACGCAGAAAAAAATATCATTTTATTTAGGACCTAGCAAGCCCTTAATAATTCTTTATGTAGGAACTGCTGATTACAGTCATTCCTCACTAAATTGCAGTTCACTTATTGTGGCTCCACTGTATCATGGGTTTTCAAAACATATATATCTAATTCTGTATTGTGGAGTTTTTGCTATTTCGCGGGATTTTGTATACTTCACCCATATAGAATTTTATATGTTGTTAAAATTATGTAGGTTTAGGAGTGTAGAAAGTGTTTAAGAGTATATGAAGTGTTTATAAGAGTGTGGGAAAGGTTTATAGGAGTGTGGGAAGGGTTTATAAAGCCTTAAAATATATATAAATAATAAAATAAATATAATGCCACTATGCGGATTTTCACCTATCGCGGGGGTCTCTAGATCATAACTCCCACGATAGGTGTATCACTGAACTGTAAAACATGTCTTTGACTTAGGGACAGAAAAAGTTATTTTTTCCCTTCAATCTAAGATGGATGATTTGTCAGAGAAGATTCTCCTAATAAACCCATCTAGAAACAAGCCTCCTCCCCAAATTGTGATTCATCAGTTAGCCATGGATTTGGACCCTCTCTCTCTCTCTCTCTCTCTCTCTATATATATATATATATATATATATAAATAACTGGGCTCTGTTTTCTCTAGATCTCTCCTCTCCAAGGTTTCTCCTCACTTCCCCAAACTGAGGTTACCTCTCACTCAATTCTATAGCTTTTCAAGCAGGAAGACTCTGTGGTTTCTGTTGGAGATTTGGCTGCTCCAAATGGTGCCCACTTTGGTTGTTTCTCAACTTAAATCTGTAAAAGATAAATTCACCCCTTGCTGCCCTTATTCTTTCTACTGCCTTTCAGAAGCTACCTGTTTTTGTTCACTTTTGCAGCACTGCAGGTCAGTGTGTGTGTGTGCGCTCCAGAATTGTAACTGTCATATGCATTGGATCCAGTAGGAGCTAATTCAACAATACTGTGAGTGAAAGTCCCAATTAAACTACAAATAATACCTGTTAGATATTCTCTACATACACAAAATTGTAGCAATGCAAGGATATGTATGATTACTAAATTAAAGGCATAAGCAGCAGTTCCTCAAGTTCAAATGCAAATAAACTAATATTAGTGATTCTATTAACAAGCCTATATATATTCTTAATTTCCTAAAAAATTACTAGACAAGTCAACTATTAATTTCTTGATAAGATGTCCCTTCTTATTTGTCACTATCCACCCAATGCCTATCATAATGCCAGGTACATAATTGCTCTTTAATAGATATTTGTTGTATGAATGAGGCAAATTATTAAGAACTTGCACAAGATAATAAAAAATCAATACATATCTCTTTATTAAAACTCAACTAAATGTACAGTGTAATAAGTCCCATGCAATAAAATGTATACCTCATCTGGATCTCTAGAAAAAGAAAAGAAAATTTACCAACCCAGGCAGGGAAAGTGGAGGAGCAGCAGTCTACAGATGAACACTGATGAAAATAAGATAAAGACAGTAGTACAATTTCTTCAAAAAGTTGAATTTTTAAAAAAGAGAGACCTATACCCTTCTGGAGGAAGGAAAAGAAAAATTAATTGGCTGGTAATTTGGGGATTTGTAACTTGGTACAGAATAAAAGAAAAGGGCAGCAGGAATCTTTAGAACTTTCTTCTTGACTCTTGCCACTTTTAATTCATAGAGGCACTATCTTCCCAGAAGGATAATTAGACTATTACTACAGTGAGTCCTTGGCTGGCTCACTTCCTCTTGCTAAGTATAAGATTTTCCTCTGAAAGTGAAGTAATCAATTGCATGCTAGGTGAGTCATTAAATCATTTCAAGCTATAAAAAGTCCATATTCTGAAAAATAATTAAAAAAACATGGAGCATCTTTATCCACGTCTCCATATAATAGGCTAACATATATTAAACACTGATTTTCAAGACATTTGATGTCAGGCAATTTGGAGAATTGTGTGCGAAAAATCAGGTTAACCCTATCCTTATTCCAGCATATAGTTTTGATGGACTTTGAGAAAAATCTCTACATTTTTAGAGATCTTCAAAGAACTCTTCTTTCAAGAATTTTGCAGAGTATTGATCATACATGTGAGGAAATTACTTAATATTAATGGAAATAATAACTAGAAGAAATAGTATTCACATAGGGCCATGAATATTGCCTATTCAACCAGCCTTAGAAAATCCCATAACTTATAGGACAACTAGTAAAGTACTCAGTTGAGTGTCATTTAAATTGTGGGGTATAATTAGCCCTAGATTAGTTATGCTCTGGTAATGCTAAACACATATTTAAAAGCAAGACCTGAAAATATCAAACTATTTCCAAGTAATTAACTGTGCCCCTGAAGAAAGTTTGAGGATATTTGTAGGAACGTAGAAATACCCAGCATAGAGCTTTGCTGGATAGGGTAATTTACCTCGTATGTCCGTGCTTTTCATCACTTTGAATACTTTTTGCAAGTCCTTTCTTGCCTGCAAAGTTTCTTTTGAGAAATCAGCTGACCATCTTAAGGGAACTCTTTTGTAGGCAACCGTCTCCCTTTCTCCTGCTTTTAAGATTCTTTCTTTATCATTAACCTTTAGCATTTTAATTATGATGTTTCTTGGTGTGGTCCTCTTTGGGTCCAAATTGTTTGGGACTTTCTGTGCTTCCTGGACTTGTATATCTATTTCCTTCACCAAATTAAGGATATTTTCTTTCATTATTTTTTCACACAAGTTTTCATTTTCTTGCTCTACCTCTTTTCCTTCTGGCATCCCTACCATTCAGATGTTGGTATGTTTGGAGATGACCCAGAAGCTTCTTATTCTCTCTCTTTTTTTTTTGAGTTCTTTTTTTTTTCCTACTGTTCTGATTAAATGCTATTTTCTTCCTTATTTTCCAAATCATTGATTTGATACTCAGTTTCATCCCCTCTATTGTTGGTTCCCTGTATCATTTAGAATTGAAGAGCAGAGAAAGTGCTTCCCAGATTAGGTAAAGCTAAAGGAGTTCATCATTACCAAGCCCTTATTATATGAAATGTTAAAGGGACTGATTTAAGAAAAAGAAGATGATCAAAGCTATGATCATTAAAATGACAACAAATTCACAACTATCAAAAACTGAATCTAAAAAAAAAACCCAAGTAAACAACCAGAACAGGAACAGAATCATAGATATGGAGATCATTTTGAGGTTTATCAATTAGGAAGGGAAATGGTGATAGTGGGGGAAAAGGTGCACAAATTATGAAGCATAAATTGGTAGGCACAAAATAGACAGGGGGTGTTAAGAATAGTATAGGAAATATAAAGCCAAAGATTTTATATGCATGACCCATGGACATGAACTAAGGGGTGGAATGCTGGAGGGAATGGGGGTACCAGGTGGAAAAAGATAAAGGGGGAGAATTGGGACAACTGTAATAGCATAATCAATAAAATTTATATTTTTAAAAACTTAGCATATGACAATGCAAAATTCATAATCTCAGGAATTCAATGAGAAACTACCAGATATGCATAGAAGCAAGAAATATGACATAATGAGGGGAAAAATCAGTCAGAATAGACCTCAAATTGACACACATGTTAGAATTAGTAGAAAATAATAGTAAAGTAGTTATTATAATCATGACTGCTGTTTAAAACACATACAGGGAATATTGGACATGTTAAATAAATTATATGAAAAGGACACCTAAACTGAACTTTAGAAATGAAAGGTAGATTAGACATTGTGGAAGAAAATATTAGTGAATGTGAAAAAAGCTCAATAAAAACTATCCAAAATGAAACACACATGGAAAAGTGACACCAAAAGCAGATAGACTATCAGTAAGCAATAAGCTATGGATCAATTTCAAGAAGTCAAATATGTATTTGAAAGCCTCAGAAAAAAAAGAGGAAACATGACAGAAAAAACAATTGAAAAGTAATTGCTGAATTTGCTTTTCTGAATTTAATAAAAAGTATAAACCATAAATCCAAAAGGTTGAATTTTCTTTTATGAATTTAATAAAAAGTATAGACCATAGATCCAAAAAAGCTGAGCAAACCCATGTTTAAGAAACATGAGAAAAACCTATACTGAGGCACTTTGTAAGCAGAAAGCTAATAACCAGCAGTATGAACAAAATCATAAAAGCATCCAGAGGAAAAAGTAATGTTACATACTAAAGAACAAAATGATTCTTACTAAGAAGACTACAAGTGAGAAGATAGAACTCAAATTCTACACCTAATGAAAACATCTGTCAAAATGACAGACAACCCTGGCTGGTGTGGCTCAGTGGATTGAGTACTGGCCTGCAAACCAAAGGGTTGCCAATTCGATTCCCAGTCAGGGCACATGCCTGGGCTGCAGGCCAGATCCCCAATAGGGAGCGTGCAAGAGGCAACCACACATTGATGTTTCTCTCCATCTCTTTCTCCTTCCCTTCTTCTCTCTCTAAAATTAAAATAAATAAAATCTTTTAAAAAAACAACAGACAAAATAAAGCCTGTTTCAGACATTAAAATGCTGAAAGAATTCATCATCAGCAAACTTGCTCTATTGAAAATGTTAAAGGGAGACCATCAGTTAGAAGAGAAAAATAGTAACAATTTGAAATGTGTATCTACAGAAAAAATAAAGATCATGATAAATAGTAACTACATGGAAAAATAAATAAGAACTGTTTCTTATTTAAATCTTTTAAATATAAATACTTATACAAAATAATAACAATTTAATGGGAAATTTTTAACATGTTTAGAAGTAAAATGAACGGCAAAAACCCCACAATGTTGAGTGGCTTCACTGATGTATATGAAGGTCTGTCTGGAAAATGTCCAACCATTGTTAATATAAAAAGCACAGTTTGCTTGGTATCGGTATAACCTGGCAGCCAAGGAGAATGGATTGGAATGTGCATATGTGAACAATGACGGCTTCACTGTACAAGTCAGTGGGTTGATAGACATCACTGAGTGAGCATGTGTACAGTGTGGCCATTGCATTCAAAATGACTGAGTGAGTAGAGCAATGAATCTGCATCAAATTTTGTGTTAAGCTTAAACATTCCTCCACGGAAACTATTTGGTTGATTCAGAAGGCTGAGGCTACAGGCAACTGTGACTGGCAGCTTCTTCATGACAATGTGCCTATTCAGGTATTACATCTTGGGCAAAGTCTTTGGTAAAACATCAAATCACCCAGGTGACTCAGTCCCCTTACAGCCTAGATTTGGCACCCTGCAACTTCTGGCATTTCCCCTTAACTAAAATCACATTTGAAATGGAAGAGATTTTAGAGCATTGATGAGATTCAGGAAAATATGACAGGCAGGTGATGGTGATTGGGACAACTGTGTGAGGTCCCAAGGTGCATACCTTGAAGGGGACTGAGGTGTCATTGTCCTATGTACAATGTTTCTTGTCTTTTCCTCAATAAATGTTTCTATTTTTCATAGGGTATGGCTGGATACTTTCTGGACAGACCTCATATATGTCAGAATTCATCAATTTGCATATTTTAAAAATGTGCAGATTAATGTACATCTATTTAACTTCAGTCAAGCTGTTTAGAAATAAAAAATAAATTTGAACAGACTTTAAAATATGAAACATGATAAAAAAGAATGTTGAAAAAGATGTTCATAATTACATTTACCTATTCGATAAAATAGAAAAGGTGAATAAAAGTGAATGCTTGACCCTGAAGACACAAGCCCAATTTTTATCTTGGTCTCCTGTTCCTCGCTCATACTTACATCTAATTCTTTTTTTTTTTTGAAGGATATTTTTTTGTTTTAGATTTTTTTTTTTATTTTTTTAGAGAGGGAAGGGAGGGAGATAGAGAGAGAGAGAAACATCAATGTGCAGTTGCTGGGGGCCATGACCTGCAACCCAGGCATGTTCCCTGACTGAGAATTAAACCTGCAATGCTTGGTTCACAACCTGTGCTCAATCCACTGAGCTACGCCAGCCAGGGCTAATTCTTTACTTCTTAATATGGTTAAAAGGTAGCTCATTAGGATAAGAAAAAGGATAGGAAGCTTGGTCAGGGTTCCCTTTCCTCATCATCCTCAGGCTGCAGGAAAATACATAGCTCGTTGATTTTCTCCAAATCTCCTTAACAGAAGTGAATTTAGTCAGTCTGGGGATCTTGTTTAGTGCAGATAATTCATCAGGGCTATTATCAAGATTGTTAACCACACAGAAAAGCTGTTTTTGAACTTCTAGCAAAGCCTAGTTCCATCCAAGTGAGAGTCAAATAACACCCCGGTTTTCTAAGAAAACCCCATAGACCTGACAGATTCAGTGTCATCCAAATATTCCACATGCAGTTTCACTTCTTTGCTCATGTCTATTTAAACAATTTGTGAAAGCTGTAATTATATAAACAGAGCCTCCCACACTCTAACAAGAGGAAAAATACATATTAACTCCAGGCAAAATGTGGGTGGCGGTATTTTTTTTTCTTAGCAAGCTTTATACTGTCAGAAACTATGAAACACTGCAAACAGAAATAAGTCACTAGAAAGAAGTCTTTCATATTAAAAATGGCTATGTAGTTTTTAAGATAGTATTCTTTTTTTTTTTTAATTTCTCCTGGGTAATGTGAGATGTGCAACAGCACAGCTCTTAAATCTAATTCTTTCTTCCCTGTAAAATAATGTCAACCCATCTCCTTTCCCAAATACTTCTGTGTGTAAGAGTTGGCAAACTGGAGGAAATGCTTGCTGTTGTTTTGTTTTGTTATTTAACAATCAAATGTATTTATACAGGTTCCTTCTGACATTGTGATTTCCAGTCATTTGGATTACATGGTATAGGGTGGGAGTCGATGGAAAAGCAAGATAAGATAGATTTGTCCTGTGGCTTACAAACTAGGTACATATAATGGACCATTTCATGTTAATATCGATGCAAAAACAAAACGATAAACCAAAATCAGATATAGTAATTGGTATTGTTTTACCTCCTTACCTTGAACTAATATTACCTTTTGAATTGTTCATTCGCTCGGTCACTCAATATAATATTAGTGTTTTTTGAATGTTTGTCATGTAAAACTGGCATAAAAAGGTTAAGATCACCTTGAAACAATTAGGAGGAGTGAATACAGCAGGGATTAAAACTCAGATAGCCTGGTTTCAGAATCCTGCTTTCAACTACCATGCTGTGCTATATCTTAAAATTGTGATTAACCTTTATTGAAAGTTTACTAGGGGTTCAGGCATTATTTTATACCCTTTACATTTATTACCTCAGTTAAGTCTCATGATAGTCCTATGGTGTACACATCACTATTTTCCTAATTATTCAGATGATGAGTTTGAGGCACAGAAACATGAAATAACTTAACCAAGATCCACAGCAACTGGCAAAGTAGAGACTTAAGCAATGACAATCTGTCTTCAGAGCCTGTGCTCCTCAATACCACACATCAAGGGAACAGAACTAAGTACATTCTCTGGGCAAATCACCATGTCCAGTGCTGGAATTTTACAGATAAAGACCCTGTTGGAAAGCAGCTGAGAGTCTGGTGAAAAAGTCATGTAAGTAAGCCATGCTCTTATCCCTGTTTCTCTTTCTTCCCCTTCCTTTCCTTAGTTCTCATAATTTCTTGTGTCACAATTTTATTCCATGGACAGAAACATAATGGAATGTATAATAACAGATCTTCCACTTTAAAATGTTGGAACTAGTGGGTGAAGGAGGTGAGGAAGTATAAAATTTTTATGTTTATCTTTAGAGAGCTTGGGCTTAAAAATGTTAGGGCACACCAGAGACTGACAGTTTCCAACTGATCCAACCCTCTATCAAACTGGGTCCACAATTCTAAGACTTTCATGGACTTTTGGGTGACAGGAAACATCACACTGCAGACAATAACTCAGCTGGAAGGAGGGTGCAAGTAATTCAAGCAAGGAAAATATCTAGGGAACTCAAAGACACACAGACAAGGGAAAAATCGATTCTGCTGGAGTGCATCATTCCTGAGAGAAACAAGTAGAACATCTGATTAGCAGAACTGTTAAATAAACCTTTAAGTTACTGAAATTTTAGAGGTTTTTTTGTTATAACTACTTTCCTTATTCACTCAACTTAAAACAGAAATTCTTACCAGGAATAGGGTTCTTCTGCAACAACAAATATGAAATGTATGATTCTGGTTTAGAAGTCAAGCAACAGGAGTCAAGAAAATAGATACAGTAAGCTGGAAAGTTGAAAACTCACACTTTACCATGGAAAATATTTGGTAAAACTGAAAATTTAGAAAACAGAATATGTGCCTCCTGAGAGTATAGCTTTTAAGGAAGTTGTTGGAAAATGCCAGAATATTGTGGGCTTGTTTTTGCAAGATATAAGAAAGAGAGGACTTCAGGTAAGAATCAGCTTATTTTGAGATAGATATTAAAGAAAATAGAGAGTCAAAGGTTTTACGTAGTTGAAAATGATGTTTATTTCCAGACACCTGAATAATAAGACAGATAAGTTTCAACAAAGCTATGAGCATAAAAGCTATGAGCATCCAATAAGTCTTTTTAGTTGAACAAAGTGACTCAGCCTTGCATCAAAGATTAACCATACAACCTCCCCACCCACATCATTAAGTTAAGGTAGAATAAGAATAAGAATGAGGAAGCAAAGAAGTAAAGCAGTAAATAAATAAAAGAACTTCAGGTGTAATTACTGGCACATAGAACCAAATGAAAGAAAATAGGTCAAAACTTAACAAATGCGTGCAGGACTTGCACTGTCCACCCTCAAAAAAGAACCCAACGACAACAACAAATCAACTGTTTCAACTCCGAAGGTGCCCAAACTTCAAGAATCATGAAGTAAACCATAATATCTAACACCCAGTGAGAGCATACTGTCTAATACCTTCTTCACAAATGGCCAAAGAGCATATGGGAGAAGCTCCCAAAGTCTGAAGGCATTAGGGACCAAGATGAATAATAAATAAGGAGGTAGAATTTTGCAGAATGTGCAAGTCAGGACTATGGAGAAATATCCCTAGTGAATAGACAAATGTGTTTCACAGCCCCGCTGGACTTTGTTATTGAAATGACAGCCAAACTCCTATGAGTTTCTCATCATTGCCTTTTTAAACCGGACCTTGCATTGCAGTTACCCTCTCTCCCCCATCATTGTATGCGCAATGGCAGAGGTGGTGTGGGAGACAGCAGAGAGTGCTTGTCTTCAGATCATAAGCAAGTAGAACATGAAGAGTCATAACTGTACCTCAGAGAGAACTGCATATCTTCCAGAGATTTTATATTTCAAATTGCATTTGTCTTTTGGATGGATTTTGGGATTATCTCTTTGGAGTGGGACCAGAACTGGCAGCGACTGGATAGCTCTTCAACAAGTTCATTTCCTCCTCCCCCTGTACACAGAGCAAGACTACAATCCTCATTCTCCCTTTCACTTGACATGGCCAGGTGGCTAGCTATCACAAATGGAATTTTAGTGGAAAAACATTTGTCACTTTTAGGATAAGGAGAAAAGAAGTGAGTGTACCTTCTTCTCCCCCTCCTTTATTTTTCCTACCATCAATAAGCTAAATCCAGACAAGCAGGAGGCTCAAGAGAAGGTCAGAGTTACAAGGTGAAGGAATCCTCTGTTCCAGAAAAATCGTGTCAAAGACTAAGTACTAGCTAAGAATATCCACATGGGACTGTGCCAGAAAAAAAACTTTCTTAAGTAACTGATTTTTTTCAGGTTTGTTTGTCACAACAAAAATATTTTCACAAGTAGTTCCATGCACAAAGCCTTTAAAATTCTAATTTGATTGACATTGCTTCATTCCTTCTCTGAACTTCATACAGCACTTAGTCTCAGTTAGATGCTGTTCTAAATACTTCACGAAGTATTTTACATATATTACTCTGTATTACACATATACACACATATAGTCCATTCAAATCTATATCAAATAAAGGCTATACCTCAGAGTTTAGTACTTAACTGTACCACAGGAAAAACAAAAATTATCATTAAGCTATCTTAGAAAAATTTTGAAGTTAATTTGACTAAACAAAACAGAGATGTAAGATCTTCTTGAGCAGTACCCCTACTTCTACCTCTACCTAAAATTACCTTATTAATCTCTTTATTGGTCATTTCATTTTAGAACACTGTCTAACAATAGGAACTTGAGTCTACTTTAAGTTACACAACGGACTTCTCTGGACTGCATTTACCTATGACAAGTGTGTCCTTATGTACTACAGAATCATCATTAAACAAGCATTTATTGTCGACTTATTGTTGCTCAGCTATGTGCTAGAGCTATAAAGATGATTGAGACACAATTCCTGTTCCTGAGGAGCACAGAGTTTAGAGAACACATGGCCATAGTAAAAACTATTACAAAAAAAACAGTGAATGCTACTGTAGTAGCACAAATAGAATGTGATATGAGCACTGAAGTCAAAGCCATAGTTCTGCAAAGGAGTCTTCTGTAAGCAAAAGAAAAAGGTTTTAAAACAAGTGTGAAAAACACACACACACTATTATATGAAAGAAAATGCTGGTGGCCCCTTCGGCCAATTATTTACCATAAAAGTGATTCAAGTTGGTCGCTAAAGAGCTCCCACTGTCTTAAAGCAATGCATCAAGAGCTGTGTCCAACTGCTATACTGTTTAGTGGTTATTTTAAATCCTTGTATAATTTCTGCCATTCACTCATATTTTCATATTGAATTCCAACCTGAACACAAGTATTAGTAATAGTACTCCTGCCTTCAAAGCTTCTCCCCACCAAAATCTTAAAAAATATATTTTATGGTAATTATTTCACAATTCTCCCAGTTGAGACTGCATTTCTGTTTGATTTATCTTCTTTATCACCCCCACACTGAAACAAAACTTGTTCCTCATGCAGCCTTTTTATACTTTCTGCCCAGGCTTGTGAGATTGCCTCCCCCGGTAGCCTCTCTGCCTCTCTCTCCCCTGACTCATTCCAGTAATCTCTACCAGATGCGTATTTCAATATCTCAATTGTAGCATTCCCTATGTTAATTATAGTATTCTCATCTTTCAAATTTTTAATGGCTCCATAATACTAAGCAGATCATTAACCTAGTTGAAATCTGGTTAAACAATCTGTAAAATGGGGATAATAATTATGTCTAACATATACATTTACTATGAAGTTTACATGTCTTGAATCATGTAGAGTATTTAGAGCAGTTTCCAGTACATTCATTAGATTTTAGTTGTTGTTATTACTTTTAGTAATCCACCTAAAAGGCAGTCTGAAATTTGACCCTAATTTAGCTTTCTACTTTTATCTCAAAGAAATGCCTACTGAAGACAAAGAACAGTTTCTCACAGTTTTATGAATACATTTTGCAAATCCTTTTCTTTGAACCTGTAATTTGATCTTGCTCTGCCCCAAACACCTCTTTCTTTCCATTTATTCAAATCCTAGTCATTCTTCATGGACTGATTTGAACCTCATCCCCAGAAATCTCCTCTTGTCATAACTGGTGTCCGGTCTTCTCTGGTTCTGAAGAGATGCAATGATATTTATTTGGATGTTACTGTGTATTGTGAGGTCTGCAATAGTGAGGATCAGGGTCAGAATGGAAAAGATGTTCTTATTGTACCCTGCCACGATTTACTCGGTATACTGCCCCCAAACAGGAAATGAGCCATACAGTCTCAGGATGGACTGCTCATAATGAAAGTAAGGATACTCCTGTAAAGTTTAGAATTAGAACTTGTATGGCAAAAGAGAAAAGAATAATGGAGCCATGTTGGAATTCTCCATTGAGTTACATGGGGGGAAAAATAGCATTTAGAAAGAAATACTGCTACAATTACCCTATCTCCACATGATACTACCTGAAGAAAGCTAAATGTTCTAAAATTAATGTGTTTTGTCTTTTAAGAGTTGGCCAGTTTTTTTTGCATTTTGTCACTGTAGATGATTCTCACTTTTGTGCCTCAAATCAAAATTGATACACACTAATCTAGTCAACTAATAAATGTCAAAACCATACAAATTTATATACAAGTTTATATGCAATCTCAACTAAAATCATCTAATATTTATAGCAATTTCATGGTTTGGGGATTTTCCTAAGGCCTCTGTGAACAACTGCAAGCTGCTACTGCCCAACTCCAGGAACACACTTCACATAGTCTTCATGTGGATGAGCCTTGATTACCACCCTGACGCTGTACGGTGCGGCAGCCTGTCTCTCCAGGTTGAAAAGTAACCTGTGCATATATTTCTTTTTATTTTTCCATGATATGACAATGCATCCCCAGCCAGACTGAGCTGTAAATAAGAGCACCGGCTACAGCGTTAGCTAACAAATTGCATTGCTCGTCACGAGCTAAGAAGTCATGGGCAAGTTATATAACCTTTCTGAGATTCTGCTTCCTCACAGTAAAATGGAGATAATACTACTACTTCATAAGGTTTTCAGAAGGATTAAATGAAATGAAGTCTAGCAAAGTGTTCAGCTCATAGTAGGAGTTCACTGTTTACTTTCTCACATTTCCATTTCAGAATTATGATTGCATTAGGGAAAGAGGTTTTTCTTCTATGTAATCGATGCTAGAGAATAATGCCACAGCCTGACTTCTAACTCCCTCTCTGGAAAATCATGTTGGCCATTTTCATTTAGTGCAGTGGTTTTTAAACATTTTCTTTAGCAGTAGCAAAACCTTATGGTTTCCAATTAAAATCTTAAACAAAACTCTAAAACAAAACAAAACAAAACAAAACAAAGATGCAGCCTTGTGGGAAAGACTTTAAATTAGAAGACCTAGTCCCATCTAACCTGGTATTGCTTGAACTTCAGAAAGTCACTTGGCTTTTTTGCATCTCTTTTCTCATCTGAAACTTTTGGATAATACCGAGTGCTGCCCTGCTTAGCTTTCAAGGTTACTGTGAAACCTGGACGAGCAC
The DNA here is from genome assembly GCA_004024845.1 of Tonatia bakeri. Classification (NCBI taxonomy): domain Eukaryota; kingdom Metazoa; phylum Chordata; class Mammalia; order Chiroptera; family Phyllostomidae; genus Tonatia; species Tonatia bakeri. Next base: position 14,684 of record PVIA01002856.1, on the reverse strand, counting down.
CTGTGCAGAACGCATTTTGAAACAGCGATGCGATGCATGAATCGACACTAGCTTTCTTATCACAACACAAGCTTCTGCATTTTGGCTCACCTATTTGATTTTTTCCCAACAGATTTACATCTCTAATTACAGGCAGTTCTCGCTAACAGGTGTATTCCAAAATTTAATGTGCTAATCATTTGTTAGGAATTCAGCACACATTCTCCCTTAGAAATGATGTTATAAAAGGAATAGTTCATATCTGAATCAATCTGAGCCCAATTCTTTAGCCCAAATGTAGCTCAAATATTATACATTTGCTATAAAAATAGTTGGAAATATTACTGTAATATAAGTAGTTCAAATAGTAAAATGAATGAGTTTAATTTATTTTTAACACTGGCATTTAATGACCAGCAACTCTATTTAAAAAACGGTGGACATTGAAGCTAGTGGAGAGCTTAGTGAGAATTTCTGAGTCCTACAAAATTTTTAGAAATTGGTATGACATGCTTTTGTGATTGAAAAATTTCTAAAACTAAATTTTCCCATTTATTTTGTAACTTTTAAGCTTAGAAATTACTATTGGGGTAATCAGCAGGGTGAGAGATTTAACAAAGGCAACACAGAGAGGTAAGAAAAGCATAGAAAGAGAAGAAGGATGGGGAGAGAAATAAAGATAGCAAGAGTCAGAAATTTAGGGTGAAGAGGAAAAATCTTAGAAAAAAGGAAAGATAAAGCATGTAAATTCAGTGAAGAAGAAAAAGAAAAAATGTTACGGAAGAATGTGTTCACCCCATTAAAGACCTACCGGAAGGTTCAGAGTCCTTGCATCAGCAATTAGATAAGGGTGTATGGTGCCTCCATGAGACAGAGGAAGAGAGGAAACAGGAAGAGATGCGGGTCTGTCCCTTGATAGAAATGAGTATGTAAGTGCAATCTTACATACTAATATGTAACTAAGTGCAAGGGACTCCTGAAGTCAATAGTTTAAATAATATTAAAATTATTTGAAGTAGGAAATTAGTATCTTATAGATAATTAGGAAAAATTAGCCAAAGAAGAAAATATTTAACTAAATAATCTACATGGTAGATTGATACACAATCATTTGAGAGATGTCTTTATGGTATAATGAGAAACTGTTTTCCACTCAAACATGAAATATTTATTACAACACCTGATGTTTATAAAAATCCTTAGGGCAGTGAATAAAAAGCTAGTTGTTAAAGTAAGGGCAAACTCTCTCTCAGACAAACCTGTTCCCATCTGCAAAGGTCACCGTGACTTACTCATTGTCACATGCGGTAAGCTACTATTCAGTAGCTACGCTGCCTGACACCACTGCTTCCTGATGCTCTTCATGTTGAGGATCTCACGACCATACCTTCCTGGGTCTTCTTCCTCCATCTCCCCAGCCATCTCTTTCATTAGCTTCAAGAGCTCCTCCTCCTTGTCCCTCTTCCTTCCCTTAAGTGTTGTTGTTCCTCAGAGTTCTTGTTTTCTTCTTATTTACAAATGTTCTGTAAATAATCTCACCAACTCCTGTGGTACCACCCACCGTCTAGAGACTACATTCTGCATGCCAATAAGTGTTCTCTCTGAGAGTCCAGACTTCTCCATGCGACTGATAGCCAGAACCTCTTATAATAAAATTTACTTTTCCTTTCATGTGCAATGCCATTTAATCATTTAAAAAACTGAAATGCATTAAAAAGGAGAGGCAATTTTATCTTTTATATCTTTTCATTGGTTCTCTCAGAAATTAAAATGATATAATGTATCTGACATTTAACCCTTTACATTTACTTCCCCATCCTTAGTACTATAACTTGCTATGATAAAGAATTTACAAATAGTTTAGAATCTTTCTGACAAAGGAAATTTTAATTGAATTTTGAAAGTTAAAATTTCTAAGGTCCAGAAAAAATTTTGTTGATATTTTTCCTGTATCTGAAATTCACATGGAATTTTTTAAAGAGGGAATTCATTAGGGATCCCTGTACCCATATTTTCTCTTTGTATACATAACCACCAGATGTACCTAATACGTGGCTGTTGATACTCTCCCAGTTACTATGCTAAAAGAACACTTCCTCCATTCTAATCTAGCATTGTTTCTTTAGCTTCCTTTCCTTTCAGATAATGCTGAACTTAGGGCAAAGGGATTTATCCTTTGAAATATCTTGACAAAGTTTTTTCCAA
>PVIA01002856.1:0-7500 GCA_004024845.1 Tonatia bakeri | reverse complement strand
TTATTTTCTTACTATACACAGTAATATAGTCTTTATGTAGTCTATATATACTTATATATAGTAAGTAGAAGATATATATAGTAAGAAGACTTCATTTCTTATTATATATACTCACTTTATATGTATATGTATATTATATATACATAGTACTCTATATACTATGTATATATAGAAGATACATATGTGCATATATATACCACCATACAGATTAAAAATATAAAGATATACATAACTTATAAATTTTATTTTATAAATGTTATAAATATATAAAATATGTATACATAAAATTCTCTGACATTTATCATCATTACTTTGCTTCTAAACCATCAAAGAAATGTGGGAACCCAAATCTAACAGCATAGGTCCTCAGGGAATTATAGGAATCATTATTGTGAACATTCAAGCTCCTTCAGGACAGAAAAGAACATGGTATTTGCATGTGTTTCTCCCATTACCCTCAATGAGAATTTGTGAGATGGAAGTGAATTGTGAGATGGAAGTTTCACTGTCTTAAGCTAGTGTCACTTGAGAAGCCCTCACTTACATGGGTCCCTTCCAAGCCCTTGGAATGTCCCCTAGCAAGGTATATCCTTATTTTTGCAATATTTGTAAGATATTTTTAATACCAATTCATTAAGACTGTGCCTCACTCTGATTCGAATATATGTTAGACTAATTGTAAACAGGGGCATCAGAGCAACCACAGCATTTTGTATCTTTACATTTGTATCATTTTTCTTAAACAGGAATACAATTTATAAAATTTATGGCCCCCCAAAATCTGGACCTTCTCTTACCTTTAAAGTAATCTGGCATAGAATATCACTTCTAACTCTGAAGGAGGAATCACTTAACTATATTTGTACATATGAAAAATGTGGACTCAAGTCAGCTTCCTAAAGGACCACAGGACTTCAATGGTTTATTTTTTTAACAATGAAAAAAACAAGTGCCCTCTTTACAGCATTTCCTTAAGGAAAGGAAAACTTCCCTATCTAACCCTAATGAAGTGAATGTTTTATAGATAAAATCTTACCATCTTTCTAAATTGATAAAAATGCTAAGGGACAAAACTTTTGAAGCTTGAATTAGAATCCTTGTCTATTCAAAGTATTAACATAAGTTGTATGTGTGTGTGTCTAATCAATTCTAAACTAAATTTTTTTGTCTTCCTAAACAATTTTAAAATAGTTTATAAAACCAAACAGCTTCTACAAGGACATCTTATTTGCAGACACCAAAGGTTAGGAAATGGCAGGCACTGAAGTAAAAACCTATGCCATAACATGAAACATTTTGTGCCCAGTTCATCTAGCAATGGTAGGTATAATGAAAGGAGAGCCGGAAAACCAGGGTAAACTTTAAGGACTCATGAAAGCCCAGAATACTTCTTATTAAATCTCACACCCAATATCAGGCACCTCTCCTTCCCAGGCAATATATCCCTCCATGGCATACTGCAGGCAATTTCTAGGAGACCACATAACCCACTTTCGAAAGGTCTTGGATTTTACCTGGTTGCAAATTGAAAAGAACATTTACCCTTTACCACAGTTGCAATCTTTTTCTTTGGGGGGAAATAAAAGATGGTGATTTGTGTCAGAATTAGTACTTTTCTTAAGGGAATTAACAACCATGTTTCCTTAGGGTTATCCAAGAACCTTAGACTCTCAGATTAGGTTCTTATAGGTTGTTAAGTGACTCATCATTACATTCAAAATGAGATGAAAGAAATTGTGTGAGGATACTAAAAGATTAAAATGGCAAGCTTAGCTATAAATCAAAGAGAGCACCCTTTCCTTCTCCAGAGTGGATGAGATCCTATTATATGAGAAGATATTGAGGGAGTCAATGACACAAAGAAACTCCTATACACAATCCAGACTTGGCTGCATTTATTGTTACTCTTTAGTGTTGTTTTCCACTTCAAAAGGAACAAAACTGCAGGTCAGAAAATGTTGAAACTTGGAAAAAAAGAAAAATTATCAATTTGATTGCACAGAACTACATTTACTTACTCACTTGTTGCCACATGTAATAAGCAATCCATATGTGTCAGACATTGTGCTATATCCAAGAGATATAAAGATGTTTTTAAGTCCTTCCTTCTAGGAACAAACAGTTTAATTGGAAAGATGAAAACTCAACAGTAAACAATTAAAATATAGTATCGTAATTGCTCTGAGAGATGCATACTCAGTGAATGATTTTGGTTTGTGCTGAGTTTCAGGAAATACAAGACCGCACAAGGGGTCATGAACCCTCGCTTCTGGTGTGGGTTCTGCCAATAACTAATTATGTGACAGATCTCTACTCTGAGACTCTTTTTCTTCATCTGCAAAAATGAAAGAAATTTGACCAGATATTCTTTCCATGTCCAGGCCTACATTATCTTATTTCATGGGAATTTCCCTAATTAGTTCCCTATTAATTCTCTTTTTTGTGGGTAATGTTTAGTAACTTATAATGACATAACCTGTTTCCCCTTTAATCAGTCTGCTCTTTCAAAGAGACCACCTCTATGTTTTTTTCTTTTGCTCTGTCTCTTACTGATTACCCCTTTTGCTTCTTCCTTCAGCAAAGAAAATGGAGCACTTTACAAGTTAGCATCCTTATGCTAAAAAAACAAGTAAACATTTTTTTGAGAAAAAATTGCTAAAATTTTCCTTTGTTTCTACAAAACTCTCAATGCCTTGAAAAATACTTTTGACTCCTAAAATGTAAAGATTTTAAATGTTGGAGGAGAGTGCTTTACCATAAGGAAGAATTGCTCTGTGTGTAAGTGGTAGAAATACCTATGATTATCTAGCATAAATAGAACTGCCATTTGCCTGGTTCCTGGGTAAGGGTAGGGGTAGCAATAAACCCCTTCATTGTACAGACCCCACTATAGAATTAGAAGTTTCTAGCATCAGTTGTCGGGTGTGAGGGAAGATAAGTGTCCATGCTGGGGAAGAGTACCAATAGAGAATGGGATCACTTGGGTAGACAGCTCTAATTCTCTTTTGCATCATCCATATTTGCCTATAGTTTTCTGAGCCCTAGACCAATGAGGATTAGAGACCTCCTTCTAGCTCTATGTTGTAAGTTTTAAGGTAGACTCATAAGAAGCCAAAAAACTAAAAGAGATTTGGTGATTTCTATTCGTTATCTATTAGTCAACTTCTAAAATCAGAAACTAACCTATTGTCACAAATCACAAAGTATTTGTTTTTCATTTAGTTAAATCTAAGAATGAAGTTGTTTCTCAGGTGACAATAAGAGAATCTTTTCAAAGAAAACCTAGAATAACTTACATAAATGTTTAACTGTAACATTTCATTGATCATTATCTTTTATGTACAAAATAAGGATCTTAAGCCTCACCTTCATATCTGAGCAAACTTTATACAAAAATAAATAAATAAAAAGGAGGAAGACTGATTATAGTTGATCCTCCTATAACTGAAGCCAGATATGTTGCTACATTTAATCCACAGATAGGAAGAGATAATAAATAAAAAGATCAGAATAGTGTATGCTCCATACTGAACCCCATTGAGTGGCACCTGTGCTAATCTTATAAACAAAGCAGAAAACTTTTTTCATAAAGGACCTAAGGCATTTAAGGTGACCATAACATTACTTCTGGGCCATGTCAAAGCTTTTCATGGAGTAGAAGATCTGCACATTCTTCTCACTGCATTGAAAAGCATAGTGGAGCTCTACAAAATGAGGACAACAGTGTTACAGTATCAATAGCCTGCAGAGCAGTGAAAGAGACCTTAGTGTCTAACAAATGTGTTGGTGCCTTGATGATAACCCCAGGAGACAGCAGATCCACAGCAGCCATGGATAAAGATAAAGATATATGTAGTGTATGACTAGCAGGAATTGATGAGCATAGATAGCATTTCAGCTATTAAATCCAGTGCTAAATGTATTTGTAAAATACTTAGTTCCCAAGAAACACTTGAGGAAAAGGATTGCAGAGTTTGAGGTGTTTACATACTGTATTATATGGGACTAAAAACCTGTATTATTTGGTTTAAGCACAGACTTTATTGTTAAAATAAAGAAAATTAAGGCTCCCAGTCAAGATGGAGGCGTAGGTAGACATACCTTGTCTCATTGTACAACCATTGGAAGGAACACAACTAATAATGAAAAACACACAGAACTGCAAAAAAATCTCCCAGAAAACCACCCAGAACTGTACAGAAGTCCAACAACCAAGGATTTAAAGAAGCTATATTCATTCAGATGTGTGGGATGGGGCATAGGCAGGGACTTGGGGAGGAGAGGGCTCTGTGTAATGGCAGAGAGACTGTGGCAGACAGGCAACATGGCAGTGGTGGATGGCCAACAGGGCAGTCCCATACTCATGTGTGGAGGATAAAAATCAGGGAGACACCTTGTGAGTGAGTAAGCCCAGCCCCCCCGGGCCAGGCAGTGCAGCTCAGGTCTCCAGCATCAGGAAACATAAAGCAGCATAACTTCTGGCTGTAAACCCAGTGGAGGATGGGTGGCAGAAGAAACTGCCAATACATACATAAACCCACCCACACTGGGAACCACAACTAGGACAGCAGGCAGAGGGGCACCAGTCATATAAGGGAAGTGGGTGAAGTGACTGGAAATGGGGAGAGGGCCAGGCAAGCACCAACAAGTCATGTGGCAGTGGCATTGTCCCCTCTTCAACCTTATCCCCACATATTGACCTACGGTTGCCCCACCCTGGAGAACACTCAGGTCTCTGCCCCCATATGACTTAACAACATGCACTAAAGTGAAATCAAACCAGCTCCACCACCAAAATCAAGAGAGAAAGAATTATGGCCCAAATGAAAGAACAGAACAGAACCCCAGAAAAAGAACTAAGCTATGCAGAGGTAGCCAACATATTAGATGCAGAGTTCAAAACACCAGTGGTCAGAATGTTCAAAGATCTCACTGAATACAGCAAAAGTATAAGGGAAGAAATGAAGGCTCTATTAAAGGAAATAAAGAAAAAAACCCCACAGGAAACTAACAGTGAAGGGGAGGAAAGCTGGGATTCAAATCAATGATTTGGAACATATGAAAAAATAAACATTCAACCAGAACAAAACATATAAACAAGAATTCAAAAAAAAGAAAAAAATGAGACTTTAAGAAGACTCTGGATATCTCCAAAATGGCCAACATCAGAATCATGGAGAAGAGAAAAGATGCCAGAAGGAGAAGAGGAAGAACAAGTAATTGAAAACTTACTTGAAAAAATAATGAATGAAAACTTCCCTAATCTGACAAACAGACATACAAGTCTGGGAAGCACAGAGAATTCCAAACAAGTTGGACCCAAAGAAGTCCAGACCAAAACACATTATAATTAAAATGCAAAAGTTTAAGGATGGAATCTCAAATGCAGCATGAGAAGGCAGAGATTTACCCACAAAAGAGTTCCCATAAGACTATGAGCTGATTTCTCAAAAGAAATTTTGCAGGCAAGAAGGGAATAGCGAGAACTATACAAAATGAAGGAAAGCAAAAACCTACAACCAAGATTAGTCTATCCAGCAAAACTACCATTTACAATGGAAGGAAAGATAAGGTGCTTCCCAGACAAGGTAAAACTAAAGGAGTTCATCATCACCAAGCCCTTATTACATGAAATGTTAAAGGGACTTATTTAGAAAAAAGAATAAGATAACAACTATGAACATTAAAATGACAACAAACTCACAGCTATGAACAACTGAATCTAAAAAACAAAAACAAACTAAGCAAACAACTAGAACAAGAATATAATTATTGATATGGAGATCATTTGGAGGGTTATCAGCTGGGAGGGGGAAGGACGTGAGTGGGAGAAAAGGTATAGGGAGTTAAAAGCATAATTGGGTAGGTACAAAATAGGCAGGGAGATGTTAAGAACACTATAGGCAATGGAAAACCCAAAGAACTTACATATACAACCCATGGACATAAGCTGAGGGCAGGGGTCACTGGTGGGAATGGGGGACCTGGGCAGAGGGGGGCAAAAGGGGAAAAACTAGAACAACTATAATAGCATAATCAATAAAATATATTTTAAAAAAGAAAAGTATAACAATTTCTTTAAGCACTCTACTTTGCCTTCAATTCATTTATTCATTCAACAACTATTTCCTAAGATCTCGCTATATCAGATAATGTGTTAGGAATACAGTATACTGTGGTAAACAAAATAGGCTTGGTTATTTTCTATATGGAATTTAAGGTCTAATCAAGGTCGCACATATTAAACAGGAAAATGAATTAATGTATGATTGCATTATGGTAAATGTTATAAAGGAGAATGTAGAGCTAAGAAAAAAATAATGGGGAGTTGAGATATACTTTTGTTTGGTGAGTTAAAGAAGAGCTTTCTGAGAAGATAACATTTAAGAGAGACTTGAAGGAAAAAAGAAAGCCATGGTCAAAGACACAATGGTGAGAGAAGGGTTGGCATGTCTGAGAACTGAAGTCAGGACAACATAGCTGGAGTTCGGTGATGGATTTCACCAAATTGTTTCTTAACTTGAACAGAAATAGCTTGTACCACTGTCTTAATTTCCTCCAGCATCACAAAGGGAGAAGATGGTTCTCAGGAAAAATGAAAGGATTGATGACATGCTAGAAGTACTTTATACACCCTTTCTCAACTTCTCATTAAAAAGTTGTGCTGGAGCCCTGGCTGGATTTGCTCAGTGGCTTGAGCACTGGACTGTGAACCAAAAGGTCACCAGTTTGAATCTGAGTGTTGGGCACATGCCTGGGTTGCAGGCCAGGTCCCCAGTAGGGGGCATGTAAGATGCAACCACACATTGATATTTCTCTCCCTCTCTTTCTTTCTCCCTTCCCCTCTCAATCAATCAATCAATCAATCAATCAATAAAATCTTTTTTAAAAAGCTGTGCTGGAAACAAAAGACAAGAGAGGAACTTATGTCATAAAGTAGAAGTTGTCACAGGGTAGGGAAAGTAAAATCATTCTATGTAGAGATGGGACCAAAGGTATTATTTTGTTCTTCAATATCATAATTAAAGAAGAATTGTTTTAAATGTATATGAGATAAACTTAAAGATATAATTGGTAGAATTTAAAACAGAAGTTCTCTCTTTTAAATCTCTTCAAAAGATAAAAGCAAACAAAATATGGTCCAAATATCAAGAGAAGAAACATAGAAAATGGCAAGGAAGCACAGAAAATAGAATCCGTAATACAAAATGACAGAAGTAAGACCAAACAGATCAGTTACAACAATGTATGTAAATGTGCTGAACTTCCCAATTAAAAGGCAAAGACTCTCAGATTAGAGTAGAAAACAACATTCAACAATATGCTGTTTACAAGAGACGATCTTAAAACAAGATGACTTGGAAAGGTTATAAATAAAAAATAGGCCAAGATATACTCATATAATGCAAACAAAAAGACAACAGGAGTGGCAATATCTGTATCAGCCAAATTAGAATTTAAGATAAAAACTATTAACAGTACAAAGAGGATTATATTATC
>PVIA01002855.1:0-191184 GCA_004024845.1 Tonatia bakeri | reverse complement strand
GCGGCGCTAGGGATGTGAAGGACACCCTTTAAGGTGCACGGCTGTTCAGCACAGACACTGCACTCCCAGAGAGTAATTCCGTGGTCATGAGTTTTTGTGTCCTCTCCCCGCATGAGGTAGCAATCCAGGAATTAAGGACTTAGAGTGTGTCTGTGAGATGAAAGGGAGCAGTGGATAATGAGAATTTGGAAGAATTGTCAAACTCAAAACCTGTAACAAGATCCACCCATCCTTGGTTGTAGACAAAGAAAGGGAGGCCTCAATATGTTAGGAGACTTACTGTAGAATAAACAGCACTTTCAAGTGGAAGCTGCATACCAGAGTCTGGTCCAAGGCTGTTTTCATGATCTCATGAAACAACTCAACTTCTCAGAAGCCAAACAGCATTTCAGCTCTGTATATTTAATTCTCGACTATGTTGCCAGCTTAGGTCCCACAGGAGAGAATACAGGTGCATAGCAGGAAAGGCACACAGACACTATACATCTAAATCATATTATCTCAGATACTCTGATGTGTTCACTATTCATGAATAATTTATTCTCTAATTTCTGCGTGTGATGTTGGTGTTATGAAGGGCGCCTTTCACGTTTTTTACTAAAATCTTTTGCAGCCTCCAATCAGAGATAAAAATACCAAGCTGAAGCTTTCTTGTTCTGACCCATGGGAGAGTGATTTAGTTCAAGTTATTTTATTAAGTTTCTAGAAAAACCAAGGGAAGGGAGGAGAGGTATAAAAAGAAAAAGAAAGATGGTTGTAGAAGGCAAATGGGAAATAATCACAGTCATGTTGTTGAAATATGTCAAGAAAATACATGTAATGTTATTATCCACTAGTAGAAATGAAGTATTTTCTAAAATATACTAGGTTCCTAACACTTGTCTTGAATTTGCTGTAACAGATACCTAAAGAAATAGTTTATAAATGTCAAGAAAATATGAGTAATAAACCTGAGAGCTAGATTTGACTGAAATGACTAACTGAAAGAAATTTACAAGATAAAGAGAAAAATGTATCCAAATGAGTTCTGTTCACAGAAAGGAAGAAAGTCTCCTCAGCAGAATTCAGACATTTAGCAACAAACTTGGCTGTAAACACTTGTCTAAATAGTCAACAGGACAAAGAAAATGCTCCTGCGAGAACAGTACCAGATCTGAAGGTCCTAGACTTTGAAGCTTGACATACTTCCACAGAAATGCCACATTCTTCCTTCTCTCCCACCCCCCTGGAGGAGCACAGAAATAAATTCTTGCTTGTTCCCTCTTTTTGTTATCCTGCCAAAAATATACACTCACTGATAAAGCCCACCAATGATTCATCACATACCATCATCCCAAGGTTTCCGGTATAACTGCCGTATTAAATGAGCTTCTTCTGTTTTATTAATGCTTAACAGACATTTAACAGTGATGATGCTGCCAAAGATTTGTATAGTATCATACCATTAAATCTCAGATATTTCTGTATGAAGCAAAGGCACCAGCCCCCAGGTTTTCCTCCTTCATTCTCATTTCCTTAGCAATGGCTAAGCTGAGATATATTTGGAAGCAGATATAGTGATATGGAGCAATTCTTTTAATATTTCAATTTTCTCAATTCCATTTTCTCTATTGCTCTACTCTTTATTGATGAAGAAAGAAGAAAGATGAGGAAAAACAGGAGACAGAAGAGGGAAGGGGGAAGTTCTGATAAATCAAAATTTAGATTGAGAACCTCTATTTATGTTTAACATGGAGTAAACGAACAAATACATTAAAATGATACACAGTTTATATAGTTCATATATAACTATCCTATGTGGTCCTTTCCCGAAGCCCTTGTCTTTCCCAGAGCCTTTATCAAAGCATAAATTCATTTACCAGTCAAGGAATGGAGTCAACCATGGTTGCTACAAGTCCTAGCACAAGTAGCTCCATCAACACCATTCACCTGTAACCCAGCCTCCTTTGCCTCCGACCTGCGATCATCTTCCTTACTTTGTTGTCTTATTCAAGACAGCTGGCATTTCATCCTTGCCATAATAGGTTCTTTAAAATCCTCCCAATGTGGTATTGTGGCATCAGTCCATATTTCAAACATGCCACAAGTATCAATGGATTTATTTACATAGTTGCCTCCTCTAATGAAACTTTGCATGCCCACTGTCTACATTAGGCCTAAAGCACAGCAGGGTTTAATAGGCATCCAATAAATGCTTATTAAATACATTTGGTAGAGGGTTTAATGCATGAGGGGTCTTCAGGGAAGTGGAAAAAGATGCCTTCCAAAGTCCTTTATAATTTTCATATTTTCATTTGAGAATATCAGTCTCCTCCATAGTTTTGAATATTGCCTCTATTCATAACCCACCCCCCACCCCCATAACTTCAAGGCACTCCTCATCCTAAGCTCTAGATCAAAATATCCACCTGTCTGTTATATAGCGTCACATTTTAGCGGAGTGGACAGCTGAAACGCAGTATGTCCCAAATTAACTCACTTTCCTACACATCCTGCTCCACCTTCCAGTATTTATTATTGAAATCATCCTCCTTAGAAGCCCATGTGGAAAACATCCAGGACAGCACCTCTCTCCCCTCTAAAACCAATCATCTAGTCCTGTGGATTCCCCTTTCCCAAAGACTAGTTCTTTTTGTCACTCTATCTCCTGACAGTCTCCGTCAAATTGTTTGTGACTCTAATTAGTATTTTTTATTCTGCCTTTCATGATGTATTTTTCATCTCTGCCCTAACATTAGATCCTAGAAGATGTCTGTGTATTATAGCTGCAACTCCTAAACCTCATAACACAGGATTTGCAGGTGCTCAACAACTCTAGAATGGCTGAATGAATTTACACTTTGGGGCATAGATCTTGTTATTTTTATTTTTTGTCCGCCGCCCCCGTTTAATATAGTAAAAGGCATTGGAAACAGCAAATACATATATCTTTTTAATTGAACACTGATCTGTTGTCAGTAGGAGTGGCCTCAATAATTGCCAGTAGCTTTTATTTAAGAAATAAATCCGCTCTGCTATTTTTTACAAAGAAAGCAAAAAAAAGTCTTTTAGACTCAGCTCCCAGCTAAAACCATCCAGGATCCAGGTTTCCCACCCCTTCCAGGGGCCTGATGCGCGGCGGGGGAGGAGCAATAAGCAAGTACAGCCTGAGGAGCGGGGAAATCGGGATGGGGGAAGTCCCGGAAGTCATTGACCAAAGCCAGCGGCCTGCCTCTGCGGGATCAGCTTCGGCTGTGGTCCCAACAATAACAAATCTCCGGGCCTGGCGGGGGCCGCTAGGGGCCGGAGCTTGGGGGAGGAACCCAGATTGGAGGAGGCGGGTGGGACGCTTCCCAAGGCCTAAGGGGATTGGAGGAGAGATAGGAGTTCGAGTAGCGGGGCAGCGGAGCTAACTGGTCTACGGAGGGGAGAGTGTGTTGATTGGGTGGTGAGAGGAGGAGACGGACCGGAGCTGACCGAGGATTGGCGGTGGCGGCCGGGGAGGCGTGGCCAGAGCGCGTTAGAGGGAGAGCGAGGGAGCCGGCCTGCCAGCTAGCTTGAGCAGCGGGAGAGCGAGGCTAGCAGGAGTAGGGTTGAGGAGCGGGGTGCTAGAGTCTAGTTTTTCGTCTTCGCCGCAACCATCCTTCGCGCCTCGAACACTGCGGTTCTTCCGCCTTGCACTGCGGCCTGGGGTCTCGAGCCGGGAACCCAGGGAAAGGACGAAGGAGGAGGCAAAAGCGGAGTGAGGGATAGAGGGGGTCCCGGCGCGGGCGAGGCGCGCGCTACCTCGCGCTCTATCTCTTCAGCCGCCGCCTCCTTGCTTGGTACCGCGGCCCCTGAGCGCGCGGGACCCACGGGGCGCCCGCACTATGCAGGCAGACTGGCGGCCGCCGCGATGGCGAGCCGGACGGTGGTGAGATCAGGGCGCAGCCCCCACAGTCCCCAAGTCCGGGCCGTGGCCGCCGCCTCCGTCCGGGCCGCGCTCCCTGATTCACACTCCTGCCTCCTCCCACCCCGCTCCAACTGCCCCTTATTCCCTATGCCTCTGTACCTTCTGCTCTTACTTATCCTTCTCTTGCTGCTTAAGAACGCTGGAGCCCAGCAAGGTGAGTGGTCCCCAGGGAATGCGCCGGTGCGTGGAGCCCCACAGGCGGCGGGGGTGGGGGCGCAGGGAGAGCCTGCGGGGAGCCGGGTCTGCGGGCCATTAGCAGACACGCCGCGGAGGCGCGGTGCGCTTCCGTGGCGTGGGCAGACCTGGCCGGGCACTCGTGAGGTTGAGTTGCAAAGGTGAGATCAGCCTGTCGTCCTCCAGCTTGGCGCGGATTTACTTTTTGGCAAGGCCATTCATTTTCCTGAAAAGAAGGAAGTGAGACCCTGCTATCAAGGCCTCCTTTTTGGTATTTGATTCTTTTTTTGGAGAAAATGTTTGGGAGGAGAAAGAGAAGTTTTGAAGATGTCACGCCTAAAGTAAAGCTAAAGGGATGGATAGACAGGAGGAAGGCAAGGTAATTAAATAGCATCTTAAATCTGTTACAGGAAATGGCGATAATTGTCTTTTGTGAAAGTGCTCAGGTTCGAAAGCGAGCGAAATTGATTCTGGTTATCTGGGTCTTGGATTAAGAAAGTGCCCTTTACAGCCCTTCTGTACCTGTTAGGATAGTGGTTTAGGTTGCCTGGGTCAGACGCTGGCTCTGACCCACTGAAACCTTTGTCGCCTAAATGGAACGTTCCACGTTAAAAGGGTTACCCCAACCTGAAAGGGACAGAAGTTTGTTGGGGTTTTTTTCCCCATCAATAATCCTTGGAAAACCTTTTCCAGTAGTAAACAAAACTGTTTAATGAATACCCACTGTGATGGAGAAAGAATGCAGAGCTGATTCCCCCTCCACCCCCGCCTTTTAGTTCAGGCAGTGACCCGCAATTTTTGAATGAGTTTGATGTCAGTTATTGAACACATTTCCTATCTTATTGCAGTGAGGATTGTTACTTTTTGTGGGAAGGGTTTGTTTTTATTTTTTTAATTGATCTCTACATTCTCAGTAAAGTATGGAATCGTGGCCACAAGCCTGTCATTATGATGATGCAGAAACTTTGATAAGCATATGGAAATATAATATCTCCTCCAAGAAAAAAACGTATTTGGTAAACAGACCTTTTTTAGATCTGGACCCAGTTCTGTGCAATGTAGATGTTTAGCATTCTGGTTTTAGTTAGATAATCTCCATTGAATTTTTGAACATCAGCCCTTTATTAATTACAATGTGAAATCCTTCCCTCCATTGAAGTTTTAGAGCCTGTGCTTGTATTGGGTTGGCCAAAAGGTAGGCTTAGTTTTTCCCCTAGGATGCTTGGGGTAGTGCTTAGTTGCCTTTAACTTCATTTGAAATGATTTTGTTAGATTGTATTGTGACAGGTATCATATCAGCATCCATTTAAAAAAAAACATAAAAATCGGTGAATTTTTGTGCAGCCATTTTAATATTGAAGATGGAAGAGAATACACATTTTTGGAGTATTATGCTTTATTACTTCAAGAAACGTAAAAATGCAACTGAAATGCAAAAAAAGATTTGTGCTCTGTATGGGGAAGGTGCTGTGATTGATGGAACATGTCAAAAGTGGTTTGCAAAGTTTCTTGGCACTATAGACATTTTGGCCAAATAGTTCTTTGCTGTGGGGCTGTCTTATGCAGAGTATTTAGCAGCACCCCTGACCTCTGCCCATGAGGAGCCAATAGCGGGAGAAAGTCGACATACTGAAAGTATCCAAATCAATAAAGTAATTGGTGAAAATGAAAAATGTATCTTTTATTTTATGGGAAAAACTAAACAGACTTTCTGGCCAGCCCAATATTTTCCTCCTAGTAGGAAAAAAGAAAACAAACAGGCTTATATATGGCTCACAGCTATTGGGGCTTATTTTGTGGCATGCACAGTACCAGTGTTTTACATGTGTTAGCTCAATCCTCACCACAGCCATTTGAGATAGATATTGTCCCATTTCAAATGTAGGAAACTGAGACAAAAAGTGGAAGGTAACTTGATGCAGAAAGGAGTATAACCACCTAAGCAGAACACTCTGTTTTGCTTATTTCCAGATCTGAAAGTGTTTATATCATGTTTTTTAAAAAAATCTTTTAACAGTATAGAATCTGTTATTTGTCTCCCTCCAGATGAGACAATTGTGTTGTTTTTAGCCTATTTCTCAAGCCTGGTCTAATTAAACATGCAGCATTATGCTTTTCAAAAGATTAAATTTTTGTTTTTACAAGAGTATTTTAACAAATATACATTTGTCTTTCACAGTGTCATCTTAATATAAACATCAATGTTGATTAAACACAAATAGAAATGATGCTGGTAATTTAAAAGGCCTGATTTCTAGATCTAAGTTGATTGGATAAATATTGTTGTCATTTAAATTCTTCATACCTCAGCTTTCTACATCTTTGATATGAGAATGTATACATACTTTTTAAATTTTATTTTTAATTACAGTTGACATTCAATATTATTTTGTGTTAGTTTCAGGTGTGCAGCATAGTTGTTAGACAGTCGTGTTCTTTACAAAGTGATCCCCACCCCATTTCCAGTACCCACCTGACACCATACACAGTTATCGCAATATTATTGACTATATTCCCTATGCTGTACTTATATCCCTGTGACTATTTTATAACTCCCAATATGTATTTCTTACTTCCTTCATACCTATTTTATGACTTAATGAAAACGAAATGATAGTACACAGGAGTTTTGCAAAGGGGCAAGCATAATACAGCTGTAACTGATTGTCATTGTTAATCTTGAGCCTATTTAATTATCTGATAAACTAAGGACCAGTTAGGTACTATCACCTGAAAACTCAGGAATTGTGTGAGATTTTAACACCCCGATTTTTATTTTTATTAAAAATATTTTTTCTTTGTTGATTTTAGAGAGAGGGGAAGGGAGGGGGAGAGAGAGAGAAAGAAACATGTGAAAGAGAAACATTAATCGGTTGCCTTTGTAGGCACCCTGAGTGGACCAGACTGTGAACCCAGGCATGTGCCCTGACTGGGACTCAAACCAATGACCTTTTGGTTTGCAGAGACATCCAACCAACCAAGTTACACCAGTCAGGGCAAACTCCCTGATTTTTAAAAATTATATTTTCTTACCCAGAGATGCTGATGCAGTCTGTGGTGGAATTTCTTTTAAAACAGTCTTCCTAGTCTAACAGATGTGCTGCAAGGATCCACTGATGTGTTTCCATGCATAACCTGAAAAGAGGTGTAATTTCAGACACCAGTAAAATTTTTAATAATGGCAATGTATAAATGTTATAATGTTAAGTTACAAACTGGAGTTTTTACTTTACAGTAAGTATTAGGAAAAAGACTGGAAAGAAATAAAAAGATAACAGTTGTCTTTTGCTAGTACGATTGTAGGCAATTTCTTCTTTATGCTTTTTCAAATTGCCTGCAGTTTGCATATAGTCAGAATAAAAAATAAGCTGTGTAAAACATTTTATGGTACAGTTTTCTTCTCAGCCAGCCTAGATAGGTAGAACGCATCTAATATATAGAGTGGGGCAAAAGTAGGTTTACAGTTGTTCATGTGGAAAATAATACAATAACTAATAAATAATAATACAAGATAAACTGTTTCACATACTCACAGCTGTAAACCGACTTTTGCCCCAGCCTGTAAATGTTGAGGTAGAATGGTGGTTCAGGTTTTTTTTATCTTTCAGATATCATTTTGAAATAGTAGATATTACCCTCATTCCAATTAATGCTATGCATACTATTCCTCAGCAGGTTTTCTGCCGACAGAATGATTTCTCTTTTTATTTCGCTCAGAATAAAATTTATCATTGGTCTGAAAACTTATCAGCCTTTCACAGCACAAATGTATTTTGACCAATCTCATAGGATTAATCTACTTATAAATTCATTCTATTTATTCACATCTATTGTACTGTTGTGGTATTTTAGATATGGCTTATATTTGTATACTTTTGATTTACAAATTTAATATTATCTTCAAAATTTTTATTGAAAACATTTTTTTTCTGTAAAATACATGTCTTTCAAAAAATTTAAGTTGGTGAAACTTAGGCTGATTGCATATTAGCTACTGTAAAAAATTTACTTAATAGGCAGTTGAGGGTCTCGTATGAATGAATTTATGTCTTTGGTTTACAGTATGACTATAGGAATTTGTGTCACTGTAGTAATTTGTGTCACCTCATTTTCAGGAGCTCAGCTTCCTCATTTGTGTCATGGATGCCTTAACTGCCTTTTGGATTAGAATTATATTTGAATGTGGAATCACTTTTAAAGTCCATTAGGACTGACTCGTTTGTGACTATTAGTGTAAAATGTGAAGATAGTGATTTTTGTTTGCTAATTTAATAAACCTATAAAACAAATAAGATTCTTTTGTAAAAAAATTCATTTCCACAATTGTATTTAGAATTAATGTGTGGGGAAAAATTATATTCTGTCAAGTCATGCTTTTATTTTCTAGTGACGTAGGGAAGTATTTTTGAACAATATTTGTGAATATTCAGAATTGGAGAGCACATCTCTTTCCGCATAGAACATTTGTAATTATTTGTAGTGTTAACCTTGTTAATTTAGAATTTTCTATTGTCTTTCTTTGTGTGATAAAACATTAAGATTCTTTATGTAGTTTTTTTCAGAGACAAAAATAAAGCATCTTATTTTTGCTGTATTTCTGATTAATTTTGCACAATGGAAATCAGAGCTATAGCATATATTTCATGTATGCTAATGATCAGATTTAAATGCACATTTTAAAAACTTGTAAATGAAAAATTAATTGTGAAATTACATGTTCATGATTTTTACATAGTTTCCTATTGTTATAAACAAAGTGGAAACATTTTTCTTTGGAGATATTTAATATGTTTGAACATCTGAGCTTCATTCTAGAGATCAACATAAAATCTTAAAATAGTGAAATTGGTATAAAAATAAAGTAGTCGTACTAGAAATAAAATAGCAAATGAATTAATTAATTTCCAGAAAGCCTGATGGGATTTCAATATGACGAGGAAAAGCTAGATTTACATAGAGGTAGATTTTAAATTTAGGACTACACTTAATAAAATGAACCTGGGATGTAAAAGCTCAGGTGGTAACATTGGGCATTCATTGAATGCATGCAAATCGTTTCTTTTTTTAATTTCTATTTTTATTTTATTTTTTAATATATTTTATTGATTATGCTATTACAGTTGTCCCATTTTCTCTTTATTCCGCTCTGCCCTGCACACTGCCTCCCACCTGCATCCTCCTTCTTTAGTTCATGTCCATAGGTTGGACATACAAGTTCTTTGTCTTCTACATTTTCTATACTATTCTTAACTTCCTCCTGTCTATTTTCTACCAACCATTTATGCTACTTATTCTTTGTCCTTTTTCCCTTCTCTCTCCTTTCCCCACTCATAACCCTCCATGTGATCTCCATTTCTGTGATTCTGTTCCTGTTCTAGTTGTTTGCTTAGTTCATTTCTGTTTTTAGGTATGGTTGTTGATAGTTGGGAGTTTGTTGTCATTTTACTGTTCATATTTTTTATTTTCTTAGATAAGTCCCTTTAACATTTCATATCATAAGGGCTTGGATGATGAGCTCCTTTAACTTGACCTTATCTGGAAAGCACTTTATCTGTCCTTCCACTCTAAATGATAGCTTTGTTGGATAGAGTAATCTTGGATGGAGGTCATTGCCTTTCATGACTTGGAATACTTCTTTTCAGTCCCTTTTTGCCTGCAAGGTTTCTTTTGAGAAATCACCTGATAGCCTAATGGGAACTTCTTTGTAGGTAACTCTCTCCTGTTCTCTTGCTGCTTTTAAGATTCTCTCCTTAATTTTAATCTTGGGTACATAATTATGATGTGCCTTTGTGTGTGCTTCCTTGGGTCCAACTTCTTTGGGACTCTCTGAGCTTCCTGGACTTTCTGGAAGTCTATTTCCTTTGCCAAATTAGGGAAATTCTCCTTCATTGTATTATCAAATAAGTTTTCAATTTCTTGCTCCTGATCTTCTCCTTCTGACACCCCTATGATTCAGATGTTGGAATGTTTAAAGATGTCCCAGAGGTTCCTAAGCCTCACCTCGTATTTTTGAATTCTTGTTTATTCATTCTGTTCTGGTTGAATGTTTATTTCTTCCTTCTGGTCCAAACTGTTGATTTGAGTCCTGATTTCCTTCCTGTCAGTATCGGTTCCCTGTACATTTTCCTTTATTTCACTTTTCATAGCCTCCATTTTTTCCTCTAATTTGTGACCATACTTAACCAATTTTGTGAGCTTCTTGATTACCAGTATTTTGAACTGTGTATCTGATAGGTTGGCTCTGTCTATGTCACTTAGTTGCATTTTTTCTGGAGCTTTGATCTGTTCTTTCATTGGGACCATTTTTATTTTCTGGTATGTACGTAGTAAGGGGCGGAGCCTTAGGTGTGTTCACCAGGGTGGGGCAGTCCACTTCGCTATGTTATGACACTATATGTGGGGAGGCGTCCACAGGGAACAGTGCTGATTGCTCAGGTCTCAACTGGGTTTCAGTCACTTACGCCACTACCCACAAGCAAATTGGGCCCCTCTGGTGCTGATTTCTGGGTGGGTGGTTTTGTGTACATTCTAGGACCCTGTGGGTCTCTCCAACGAACTCTCTTGTGAGACTGGGAGTTTCTCCCATTGCCTCAACCCTCACAGGTTTTTTCAGTCAGAGGTTTTGAAGTTTTATTTCTGGTTCCACACTGGAACCCTGGGTTGCACGGTCTGTCTCCCTCTCCAATTGTTCCTTCCAGTTTATCTTCACTCAAAACCAGGACCACCCGCTCCGCCAGCCACCACCTTGCCAGCCTGGGTCCTCCAGCTACCATCTTTCCCCAAGTCTTCCCCGCCTATCTTCGCCCCTCCTACTGGTCTGAATAAATGTTTCTTAACTCCTTGGTTGTTGGACTCCCATGCAGTTCAGTTTTTTGTCAGTTCTGCTTGCTTTTTTGTTTTTAAATTTGTTGTTATCATTTTGGTTGTGTGAGGAGGCACAGTGTGTCTGCCTATGCCTCCATCTTGCCCGGAAGTCCAAATAGATCAAGGATGTCAAACTGATTTTCACCAGGGGCCACATCAGCCTCACAGTTGCCCGCAAAGGGCCGAATGTAATTTAGGACTGTATAAATGTAACTACTCCTTACCAGTTAAGTAAGAGCTCAGCACTGCAGCCAGGTAGAAACAAGGTGCCAGGCCAGATAAAACAAGGTGGAGGACTGGATTCGGCCTGTGGGCCTTGTGTTTGCCACCTGTGAAATAGATAGTTTCTATTTCTGCTTTTTGATTAGTTGGAAGGGTATGGAATGATGACATAAAACTGAGAGGATTAGGAAAAGCTCTATAGAGATCATGATATTTACTAAATGTGATTGTTGAAGTACGAAGTAGGCAACTTGGTAGTATTTCTTGTGTGGCTCATGAATTTGCTTTATTTTAGAACAATGTTATGTCCTAAGCACTTTATTATTTAAAATATTATACAGATAACAATGATCGTTACTCAAAACCGAAAACTCAAATGATAATTATTCACAGTTCTACCCCCTATCAACCTATAATTTTTATGTCTCTTTCTATTCTATATTGACACACCTACATAATCTTACATGGTTGTAATTTTAATACTCTTGTGTTATGTTCTATAGTTTTAACATGTAAAAATTAATTTATAAACTAACATAAGTATACTTAGAAAATACAATGTAAAAACTTCAAAATGTAAAAATTTCTCATGAGACATTTATTATTTATGAAATAATTAACTGTGTTGTTCAGAACTGCTATTATGTTATTTTCTTTATTTCATTGGATTAAATTCTTCAGGATAAGATCTTTGAGAAAGTACAATAAGTCCTCAAGGACATTGATAGATTCTGCGACTTAAAGCAAGACAATGTATTAATGAAACCAATTTTACCATAGGCTAATTAATATAGACAGTATTAAGTTCCTATGACATCTCATCAATGTTAAAATGATGTTGAATGAAAAAATGTTATTTGATGATCTGCTGTTTTCAGCTCAAAATATTAGTTTAGAAACTTATCATGCTAGTTATCCAGATTCATAGATTAAATCAATATAATCCATGAGGACAGAAAATACATATAAATACTCAAATAAACTAGTATTTAATTGATGCCAGGGTCCATGAAGCACATGAAATAATGGGGTGATTAATTTAAAGACTGCTGAAACATCACCTGTTAAGTCAGCTTACACTCTGAAGGGTATCTAGTTGGAGAAGAAACTTTAATAATCTGCTGGAATTGTGGGGAAGACCCCCAAGGTGCAAGCTCTCTCCACTGCTTTCTAACGGATTGGGGTCCATAGTTATCCGGGAGGCTTTTGCTGAGTATAGTGCATGCAAGTTTGCAGTCCAAATGGAATTGCTTGGGATCAAAGAGAAGATTCTGGTACTCTGTCATTCTCTCATGAAAAACTATCAGCATGAAGGGGTATCATCAATTATGAGCTCCCAGAAGAGTGCTCACATATGTCAGTACAGACCAGGGTTATTTAGAGAAGAGTGAAACATTGTCATTGTCTTCAGAGAACCTGTAGTTTAGGAAATAATCTCCAAGTTGGAATAGATATGAAAATAACCAAGGAAGACTGCACATGTTGTGTTTATAATGGAAGGAGAGGTCACAACACCTAGGAAAGTAGAAGCTTTGCTGATAAAGAGGTTTTTAATGGATGAGTTCTAAAGAATTGCTAGATTTCTAGTCCACAGTGATGGCAGGCATTTGAATAAAGAACACATCTTCAGAACAGCAAGGAGTCGGGAAACAATGAGAGTTTAAGTCCTGCCTTGTTGCAGTGAGTAGCAAGCCTCTGGTCTTGGGCCACTGCTTTTTCCTTGAGCTCTGTACCCTTGCCCAGTCAATCATTAGGCGAGTGTTGAATATTTGTGGGCTATGGTTCTATGCACTGGGATACTGCCCTCCTGGGGCTAAGTTAATACTACTGTAGTGTGGCCAACAGCCTCCTTATCACCTATTAGATAAAATCCAGGCTCCTTTGCATGTTATATATATATGGGGTGGGAAAAGTAGGTTTATAGATGTTTGTATAGAAAATAATATACCCCGCACCTCTGTAATTTTTTGTCAGTCTGGTCCCTCTCTTCCTCTCTGATTTATTAATACCACGCCAGCACCCCTCATGCTTTATAGTTCAGGTGTAAGACTGAGCTACTTTTTTATTCTTCTAATATGTAATTTTATGCTTTTTTTCCTTGTTCCCTATACCGACCTCTTTACATATGCTGTTTTCTCCACTTGAAACGTCCTTAATTTGTTTCATTGTCTACTCAGTAAACTCTTTTTTGTTTTTGTTTTTTTGTAGTTTATTTTTTATTGTATTATTTTCTCCTATCATTTGTCCCCCTTATACCTCCCTCCCCCCTCCCCCGAAAATCACCACACTGTATTCCACGAGTCCTTTTTCCTTTTTGTTTGATCCCTCCACTCCTTAACCCCTCCCCAGAGTTGTCAGCCACCTCTCTGTAAGTCTGTTTCTGTTTTGTTATTTCAGTTTGTTCATTAGATATCACATATGAGTGAAATCATATGGCATTTGTCTTTCTCTGACTAGCTGGTTAATTTCACTTAGCACAGGGGTGTCAAACTCATTTTCCTAGGGGCCACATCAGCCTCACGATTGCCTTCAAAGGGCCAAAATAATTTTAGGACTATATAAATGTAACTACTCATTAACTGTTAAGGAGTTGAAATTACATTCAGCCCTTTGAAGGCAACTGTGAGAAAATGTGGCCTTGGTAAAAATGAGTTTGACACCCATGATTAGCATAATGTTCTCCAGGTCTTATCAATACTGTTGCAAAGGGTAAAACTTGTTCTTCTTTTTTTTTTTTCTTTTACAGCCAAGTAATATTCCACTGTGTAAATGTCCCCTGTTCTGTCCGCTGACCTACTAAGGGACACTTGGGATGCTTCCATATCTTGGTGGTTGTAAATACCACTGCAAGGAACATAGGGGTGCTTTGATACACTCTTAGTCATCCTTGAAAGACCCTTCTTGGGTGTCATCCCTTCTGTGAAGAGTTTTCTAACCATCATCAAACATTCATTTCCAGATAGTACTTTCCACTTAACTTCTGTTCCTTCATTAATCACACTATTTAAAATACTTGTTTCTGGCAGAGAGTTTTGTTCATTTTCTTATTTGTAATGATTAGCATGATGTCTGTCATTCAAAAAACGTGTATTAAGGGCCTATTTCTGGAGGGAATCGGCTGCCCCAAGCACATTTTTTGGTGTTAGTTGTTGGGCATCTGCATATCTTTCACACCATCATCTTTTGTCTACTCTCCATATTAGTGTGCAGTCCTAGAGCCTGGGCTTCTCAGTCCCATGGGAATAGAGCCATTTCTTCAGCCTACTTGTTCAGAATCTAACATCTACCCAGTATTTCTCAGCCATTCCCTTCACAGAGGCGAGACCTCTTTGCTGCACCCCCTTAATAAGAAGTCCTCCTTTATCTGGAGCTGAACATAGCCATGGCTACTTAGAAAACACTACTGGGCCCACTTGTCAGATTGTCCATAAGAGCAGTGACAGCCTAAATTAATGTCAGCAAGTTGGGTGCATCCCTTTGTTCTCTCAAGTTCTCAGTTGAAGAGTCACCTCCACCATTATAAAAGTCACCCAGTTTTGGTTCCAGTAGTTGCCTGCCTTCATTTTGGTCACCAGCTGCAATATCTGGAGAGCACTCAGGTAGCTTTAATAATCTGGTGCCAGGAAAATAATGAGAAACAAAGGCTGCAAAGTTCAGTGGGAACATTATTTTGGAGGGCTTTCCATTATGGGGCAGACTGAGGAGTTTGTACCTGAGATATTAGGCATGGCCTCAGCCTTAGGTTCCTCCGTCTTTATCAGGTCCATATGTCCATCTGCTGGTTTAGTTGTCTCTTACCAAGCCCTGGCATCCTGGTCTGTCATCTCAGTGATGCATTGCCCCTGTTCCTTGACAGATTCCACACAGGCTCATATGCCAGTCCCCAGTGTCTGCTTTCTCAGGTTCTGGATATCTGAAGATTACTGGAGCAAGTCACGTGTTCACTGTTATTAGATCTGTCACAAATGAGGACTAATCAAATCTCAAATGGGAATTACCCCTCAACAGCAGCATTATGACTGGCTCACTTTGTACAGCTGAACTCCTGCCCTTGTCTTCATCCATGTACAATATAAATTTGCCTCCTGCCTCACCCTTCCTTCTTCCTGAAACTCTCTCTTCCACCTTGTCCAGAGCATAGCTCCATCAGAGAATATACATTGTGCTTTAGTATAATTTAAACTTATGTGGTACTTCTTAGTCTATGCCTGGAAATATGCTCAAAACACCACTGGCATTTAATACATCTTTCTTTTGAACTCTTTGCTTTTCAGATACTTTTTATCTCAGCTTTTTTCAGTGACATACTTTCTAAAAAGTAGGCTACACTTGTGCTGTACTTTTGTTAGTGTCTGGCACACAGCAGGTATTTGTTATTGATGATTTCCTTTTTAACCCTTGAAGTCTAGCTATTGCTATACTGAAGCCGTCATTTGAACTAGTTTTGTTTGTTTCACTTTCCAAAACCTGAGAGCTTTGTTTGTCTTCACTTTTTTTAGCCCTGGTGGACTTTGAAAGTATGGAGACTTTGGATTCAGACATGCCTGAATTTAAATACTAGCCATGGCAACTTTGGGATTCATTTACCATTCTAAGTGTTATTAAATATATAAGACAGCTCTCTTTCTAGAATGTATGAGGACTGGGACCAAATCTGAGTAGCTGGTAAATTTTGTTCAATGAGTGAATCAATGTGTGAATGAAAATTTTGTTTCTGTTTTTCCTGCTCTGCAGTTAAAATATCCGTCTTCAAATGTTTGCTTTCTACTGAGATCCAGTGCTTTTCCATCATTCTGCCCCTTAGTTCAGAGAAAGGGGCCAGATTGCAGTAGAGGATTATGACAGCAAGGCATGATTGTTCATGTGAGCTATTTTTACGTCGCTTCTAACCCACCTAGACCTGAGTGCTGATTTTGACCCTTCCTTTTGACCTCTGCTTTCTCTCTCCAACTTCTGTTGATATGTTTCAACTGTCTTTGATCTCCATCCTCTCAGATCATTTTCAGGTTAATGGTTTATCTCTTTCTTGTACCCTTGTTTCTAGTTACTCTTTGGATTCTAGAAGCAAATTTTATATGTTTAAGACATTCTGAGAGGTGGGGGGTAAAGGCAGACAACTATACTTGAACAACAATAAAAAAAAGTGAACAAAGAAATAAAAATAAAAGAACAAATGAGCAAAATCATAAAAAAAGACACGTTCTGTTGCATGGGTGGAGGAAAAGTATTTTAGTTAGAACTCCAGAGGTTGTAAGAAACGGAAGTCTAAATCTGCTTACTGTAGAAGGGAAAAGTATTTGGAGGATTCTAAGATTACTTGTGGAGTCTTGGGAAGAACTGAACCAACCTAAGCCAAGGGGGAAGCAGGAATGCAGGTGGACCTCAGGCACTAAGGATTCCGCTTAATTTTTCTCTCTTGATTCACTCTGGCTTTCAGTGGACTCATGGAATAATGGCTCTTGGTGATCCTCAAGGCTGGTCACCTCAACACTGGGGAGATTCTGGAATTTTCCCTAATGTACAAGATCCAGAAATTGGAGGGAAGCGTGAGTTAGCCTCAACATTGGCCCAATGTAAATCAGAGCCTCACTTGAGCTTGTCAGCCAAGAGACTTGACATATAGAAAAACTTGGAAATGCAGGGCAGTTCCTGGAAGGATAAGAAGGGTACTAGATAGACAGAGGCAGGCATCATCTTTGAGGAGGAAGAGGTTCACATTTATAGAGTCCACTGTATTTTACATAAGTTATTACCAAACCTCACAAGTACCTTGGGAGATGGATGGTGAGGAGATGGAGGCTTTTAATGGTTAAGTGCCCAGGATCTCAAAAGTTGGCATGGCTAAAGTTTAAATCTAAGTCTGTCTAACTCCAAAGCCTATGTATTGTGTGCTTTCTACTAAATCACTTGCCTATCAAGTACCTACCACTGGCTAATTTGCATTTATTATTTTTTTGAAATTCAGCAGCATGTGTTAAGAGCCTACAGTATGCCCTATTTCTATGTGTATGCCTGCCTTGCGATTTTACAACTTGGTATGGTAAACTGACATAGATGTGCATGTATAATTAAGCACATTAAGTACCGTAAAGAGATTTTGATAATAGAAATGAAGAGAAAGACCAGGACTTTCAGCATATTTCACAAAGGAAGTAACACTGAATTTACGAGATGGATGAGAGGAGGAGGTAGAGTGGAATAGCATGTGCAGTGGCCCAGAGGAGAGAATGTGGAGCATGCAGGGAGGCACCTGTAGTTCGACAGCTGGAGCAAAAAGGCTGTGGGGAAAGTCTGAAAATGAGACTGAAAGGGGATTTGAGGAAAGATTGTGATAGGTTTTGTATCCTTGCTGAAGAATATGACTTTCATCGTATCATCAATAGGAAATAGTGGAAGGAATTTTAAATATGGGACAGGACCCAGTTGGTGTTTCAGAAGCACTGATAAGAGTGTGGACAGTGGATTAAGGGGAGGAAAGATGTGGAAACAAGGGCACTTGTTCAGAGGGACTAAATGTAGAGATATTGAGGAGATAGAAAGTATAAAATGTAATGACCAGTTAAATTTGAGAGAGCAAAGGTTAAAATGCTTTTCTAAAAATATCTCTGGAATCCTGTTCTCCCTGCTTCACCAACCAGGATTTCTGTCTAGTTAACTACAGTTTATCCTATACACACATACACACATCCATAAAGTTCCCATTACTTCCCCATAGTATTCAACATCCATGAAATGACTTGCTGTATCTATTTTACTGTGTTGTAAACTGTAAGGGCAGGGTCCTTGTCTGTCATTTTTGTTGTTGTTGTTATTGTGTTTGTAGCACCTAATACAGTGCCTGGCATATGGAAGATGTTCCTTGAAACATTGAGTTTGAGCAGTGGAACTGCTTAGCAGAGGTGCTTAATATAAGTAGGTGACAAGTTTGAGGATTAGGAGAATGGTTGGTGGCTTTGGAGCTTTCTCCATTTCACTGAAATCATAGGAGTAGATGAAATTTCTCAGGTATAATAGTGTGGGAAAACAGCTCTGAAGAACAGCAGCATTAGCAGTAAGAAGCCAAGACAGTTAAGATACCAGAGAAGTTGTGATTAGAGAGCTGAAGAGCTAAGACAGGGAAGGAGAGTTTTAAGAATGAGGGAGGGAAGATATAAAGGAAGATAGAAAAATGTGAGGGCAGGAAGGCCTAGCAATACCAGTTGCTGTAGAAAGGTCCCAAATGATAAGGATAGAAAAGTATCCATTGTATTTGGCAGCTTAGAAATTGACTGCTTTAGCGAATGGAGTAAATGTTGAGAACCACTGCATAAGACACAACTGAGAACCTTTGGGTACCCATCTGAGATTGGAACCCATTACTCTAATGACACATATCCCTGGATTTTGTAATTTTTTTTCTCAGTAGTGCTTAGCTTCTTGGCAAAGAGATAATTTGATTTGGTGGGGAGGGGAGGGAGGATGTTGCCAGGATACTCAAGAAGAACGCAGTAGCTAGGAAGTGAATGTACCAGAAGAGTGTAGTTAATCTGGTGTACATGAGGTCTGTAAGGGAGCTAAAAGTTCAGAAGACTGACCAGTAGAGTAAGACATTAAAGTTCTGGATATTTTGGTAGTGGGAACAGTCGATAATGGTAAAAACAAAGTCCAGGTTATGGTCCTAAGTGAAGTAGAGGTCATTGGATAGAAGATTAGTGAGAGTTATTGTCTGATGGATTCATACTTTTCACAGGACACACTTGAGGCTTTAAAGCCACTATAAGTTTTCTAAACTAATGGGCCACTGTTCTTTTACCTCCGTTAGGTTGTGGCCAAGTGCACTGGCTCATCATATGGTGGGCAAAGCCTTTCTGGCCTTTTATGATGGTAATAGAATCCTCAGACATTTATTGAGCACTTTATCATGGATTAGGCTCTCCATACTAGGTCTTCTCATATGATACCTCATTTGATTCTTACCCTGTCTGGTTTGACTTGTTAGTGACCCCATGTTATAAAACTGAGGTTTAGCAACAATAAATTACCTTCTCAAGGTCACAGTACATGGTAGCTAGGACATTTAAGTTCATTGTATGAAACCAAAATCCATTTGCTTCACATTATGTTCTAAGCAGAATATGTACTTAGCAGGGGTTGAAGAGTATTTATACACCTCACATTCCTTTACATTAATCACTTTTGTAAATTGTCACATATAGAGAGATGAAGTTCGGCTTAAAAAAGAATGAGGCTGGGAGCTACTCTTTTTTCCTAAAAAATATCCACAGTGACCCTCTTTAGGCCTCCGATGCATATCCATCCTGTGCAGTATTGGACAACCAAATTCCTAGAAACATACAGTCTTCCTAAACCAAATCAGGAAGAATGAGAGAATCTGCATAGATGGATTACACCTAATGAATTTGAAGAAGTTATAAAATAAAAAATTTAAAAAAACTACCAACAAATAAAAGCCCTGGATTGGATGGCTTCACAGGTGAATTTTACCAAACATTCTGAGAACTAACTAACACCTCTCCTTCTCAAATTATTTCATAAAATTCAAGAGGAGAGAATTTTATGAGGCCAGCATTATCCTAATTCCAAAACCAGATAAAGACACTACAAAGAAAGAAAATTACAGGACAATAACCCTGATAAACATAGATGCTAAAATCCTCAACAAAACATTAGCAAACCAAATACAGCAATGCAGCAAAAAGATCATAAACCATAATCAAGTGGGATTTATTCCAGGAATTCATGGTTGGTACAACATTCACATATCAATATGTATGATATGCCACATAAACAAAACAAAGGATAAAAACCTTATGATTATGTCAGTAGATGCAGAAAAAGCTTTTGATAAATCCAGCATATGATAAAAACTCTCAGCAAAATGGGATTAGAGGGAACTTACCTATACATAAAAAAAGGCCAATTATGACAAATTCACTGTAAGCATCATACTCAACTACAAAAATTGCAATTGTTCCTCTTAAGGTGGGGAAAAAGACAGGGATATCTGCTTTCACTTCTCTTACTCAATGTAGTACTGGAAATCCTAGCCACAGCAATCAGACAAGAAGAAATAATAAAAGGCATCCGAATTGGAAAGGAAGAAGTAAAACTGTCATTATTCACAGATGACATGATATTGTACATAGACAACCGCAAAGATTCTACCAAGAAACTACTAGAACTGATAATGAATTCAGCAAAGAACACAGGATACAAAATTAATATCCAGAAATCAGTTGCCAATAACAAACTAACAGAAAGGGAAATTAAGAAAGCAATCCCGTTTACAATTGCTACAAAAATAAAATACCGAGGAATAAATCTAACCAATAATGTAAAAGACCTGTACTCAGAAAATTATAAGACACTGAAGAAAGAAGTAGAAGAAAATACAAATAAATGGAAGCACATACCATGTTCATGGGTAGGAAGAATTAACATCATTAAAATGTCCCTACTACCCAAAGCAATCTACAGATTCAACACAACTCCTATCAAGATTCCAATGATGTATTTCATAGAAGTAGAACAAATATTTCAAAAATTTGTGTGGAACAGAATAGAGAATCCAGAAATAAACCCACACCTTTAGAGTCAATTAATATTTGACAGAGGAAGCAAGCACATACAATGCGTTAAAGATAGTCTAGTCAATAAATGGTGTTGGGAAAATTAGATATGTGCAGAAAAATGAAAGTAGACCATCTTCTTATACCACACACACAAAAGAATTCAAAATGAATCAAAGACTTAAATGTTAGACCTGAAGCCATAAAAATCCTAGAAGAAAACATAGGAAGCAAAATCTTGGACATTGCTCATAGCAATATTTTCTCTGATGTATCTCTTCAGGCAAGGGAAACAAAAGAAAATCAAACTAAAAGGATTTTGCACAGCAAAAGAAATCAACAAAATAAAAAGCCCACAGAACAGGAGTACCTTTGCCGATACATTTTGTAAAGGGGTTAATATTGAAAATTATAAAAAAATTTATGAAATTCAACATGAAAAACAACCCAATGAAAAAATGGGAAAGGACCTGAATAGACACTTCTCCAAAGAGGACATAAGGTTGGCCAATACACAGATGAGAAAATGCTTAATGTCATTAATCATCAGAGAAATATGAATTAAAACCACCATGAGATATCATCCCACACCTGTCAGAATGGCTATCATCAGTAAATCCACAAACAACAAGTGTTGGCGAGGATGTGGAGAAAGGGGAACTGTTGATGAGAATGCAAATGGGTGCAGCCACTGTGGAAAGCAATGTGGAGGTACCTCAAGAAACTAGAAATGGATCTGCCCTTTGACCTAGCAATCCCACTTCTGGGAATATATCCAAAGGAACACAAAACAATGAATTCGATGAACACGAAATTCAAAAGAACATAAGCACCCCTATGTTCCTTGCAGTGGTATTTACAGCCACCAAGATATGGAAGTATCCCAAGCGTCCCTTAGTAGGTGTGTTTATAAAACAGGGGACATTTACACAGTGGAATATTACTTGGCTGTAAGAAAAAAAAAAAAAAGGATGAGGAGGAGGAAAGAAGAAGAAGAAAGGAAGGAAGGAAGAAGGAGAAAGAAAGTTTTAGCCTTTGCAACTGTATTGATAGGACCTGGAGAACATTATGCTAGGTGAAGTAACCTAGTCAGAGAAAGACAAATACCATATGATTTCACTCATATGTGGAATCTATTCAACAAACTAAGCTAACAAGGAAAGTGGACAGACTTTTAGATGGAGAACAGGATGACAGCTAGTGAGGGTATTTGAGGTGGTGGAAGGATTGAGAAAAAAGGAAAAACAACTCATGGACATCAGCAACAGTGTGGGTATTGCTGGGGGTTGTGGATATAAGGGGACTAAATGGTAATGGAAAAAATATAATAAAGATGAAATTTTAAAAAAGTAAAAATATCGAATGAAATTAAAGTGCATTGAATTGTCTAAGATTTGTAGTGTTAATAATACTGCTGGTCTAAAAATTTATAGTACTGAATAATACATTAAAAATATTTACTGTAGCCCTGGCCAATGTGGCTCCGTTGGTTGGACATTGTCCAGCAAACTGAAAGGTCACAGGTTTCATGCCTGTTCAGGGCACATCGTGGGTTGCAGATTCCGTTCTGGTTGGGGCTTGTGGGAGAGGCATCCAATTGATGTTTCTCACATTGATGTTTCTCTCTCCCTCTAAACTTTGTGAGCATGTCCTTGGGTGTGGATAAAAAAAGTCTTCATTGTAGTCAAATAAAATATAGGATGTATTAGTTAAGACTCAGAAGTTATTCTTTTAAATCCTTTTCTATACTCTTAATTGTGTTTTCCAGTTGAGTGTAAGATCTCACAGGTGTATTACAAGATAATGACAAGAAGTAACACTTATTTAGAGGAAGTTGTCAGATGCACCAGTTCACAGTGATGAAGTAATCCTTGAAATCTCACGGAAAAAGTATAAACCCTTCATGCTTATAATGACTGGTGACAGTTACGTTGCTGTACAGTTTTGACATATTTCTGCAACTTTCTGCATTTGTGTTTCCTGTTAAGTAAAGTTTTTTAAGAAGGTGCACCATGTTCATAAGTAGGAATTTATTAGTTGTAATGTGATTAATATATGGGGTGACTGAAGGGTCATATGAAATCAGCATCACAAGTACATATTTATCAAAAAAACTCCAGTTGATTTGAAGTTTAGAGCATCCTAAAATAAGCAATGCATCCTCTGTTGTATTACATTCATTGTCATTTAAATGTTTAATATTCCTTTTATTTTCTCTGGGGATAAGGAGTAAAAGAAATTACTCAGTTACTTTCCTGGAACAATATCAAAATTTGTGTCTGGCTTAACACATCTGACCTTACGCTCCTCAGAGGAAGTGAACACATGTTCTATGAGTAATCCCCTAGATAAACCTGCAGCCAAGCAAAGGACCAGTAAGATCAAATTCCAGTGTTTTTTCTCCACTAAAATAAAATTTAGAAATTACATTAAAAAGCCTCTACTCTTCATGGTCAGTCATAGTCTGGTGGAGACCATCTGGGGAGAAGTTGACAGTGGAGGTGGTGGTGACTGAATTGGAGAAAGAGTTGGTGATGTTGGACTTGTTGATGAGAATGTCTGAGTTGCTCCTGTGATACCCATTTTGAAAGTTGTGTTTCTAGTAGTAGTTATGCTCTTTTTGTCAATCCACCATTTGAAAGTGAGCAATAGTAGGTAATGCAGACTGGCCCTGGATCATTATTATTCTTTCCAGTATACAACTGCTAAGTAGAAAATTTAGGGACTGTTACTCATGACCCTATTAGCAACATTTCCCCCTAAATGTTAAGAGCACCTGAATGAGAAAAAAATTATTTGAGGGCTGTAGACTAATAAAAAGGATTTTTTTTAACTTAAAGAAAAAACAAAGCATTCCATTTACTTGTTTTAAAAATTGGAAATTGGAA
Source organism: Tonatia bakeri (assembly GCA_004024845.1). Classification (NCBI taxonomy): domain Eukaryota; kingdom Metazoa; phylum Chordata; class Mammalia; order Chiroptera; family Phyllostomidae; genus Tonatia; species Tonatia bakeri. The sequence continues at coordinate 167,536 of PVIA01002855.1, read as the reverse complement.
ACATAAAACTCTTTAGTGTAACTGCTGACCTTTGAAAGGAAACTATTCCCTAGGTTGTACCCATAACAAATAGAATAGCATTACCCTTGGACCAAATGAAACCCAGCCAAGAACTAACCCGGATCTTCTGTTTGAGATAGCCTAGCTTTTGCTCTCTCACTACTTCTTAACCTTGACACTTGTTGACATTAGCATGGATCAGCCTGTGAGGGGGAGGGGCTGTCCTGTGCATTGTGAGATGTTTTAGCAGCATCCCTGGCCTCTACCCCTGGATGCCAGTAGCATCCCACCCCCTCTAGCTGTGACAACCAAAAATGTCTTCTTCAGACATTGCCAGCTGGGAGGTAAAAGCAGGCCTGTGGGATCCTCCCCCTACTCCATTGTGCATTTGTGTGTATGTGTAACAGTTATTCTTACATTATTATTGATTAATTATTGTATTATTCCATATGAACAACCGTAGGCCTAGTTTTGCCCTACCCTGTGTTTTAGGTGATTTGTTGATAAAGAATATTTTCCAGATTTTTGCTTTACTTGGAAATATTTTGTCATATTCTAAGTATTTTGGTGTAGAATAGGCTTTACTGTTAAGAACTATAAAAATGAATGGGGAACACATTTTCTAATTTGGGAGTAAAAGTGAGGACAGTCTTTAATTTGATAATTAAACATCATGACCTTTGTGTGCCTAGTACAGTGTTTTTCAGACTGTATTAGGTAGGGGCTCTTTACTATGTCAGGAATGTAGAGCCAAGACCTATACATGCTGGAGTGTATAGGGTTACAATGTAAAATAACAGAGAAAAGCATTTGAAAACTGGCCTACTGCATATATGTAAGCCCAGCGTTCCCTTTTGCACTGGAATTTTCTAAACATATACCTCATAGCAGTAGGTGTTAGGCCAGTCCAGCTAAGCTGTTTACCTAGTCAGGTTAAATTTACCAGATAGTTTTTGAAATATGAAACATTCAAACTTGGCACGGTGCAGTAGATTTGAGACTTCCTTTTAACTTTGGTATTTGGTGTGTATCATATTGTTTGCAAGAAAAGGAAGCTCTGAACTCCATCACATTTTTTAAAACATTCTTGGCACATTACTTGTGGACTGCCCATGCCCTCCCCCTACACAAAATACTGTTAAAAAGAAGCCCCATTTTGTTTTCTTTATCGGCTTGCACATTCAAGTCCTGGTTTTCATCAGTTAGTATTTATTGTGTTAACTTCTGTAGAAATTACGCTTTATGGAGGAAAGGGCAAGAAATGTTTTGTGTATTTATTGAGACTCAAATGTAATATGTACATAAAGACATGTAAAAAATTACTACTAACACTCTGCATCTACTTTCTATGATAATCATTTTAAAATCACAGCCTTAAGTAACAGCCTATGGGGAATACATTAAACATGACAACCTGCCATTACTAAGTCAAGAATTCAGATGTTAATGGGAAATTCTTGGGTTTCTGAAATCCATCAACACTTCCAGTCATTTAAAAATCTGCCTTAGTTTCTGTTTACTAAAGAAAATGCATTTGTATTCTGATTTATTTTATTTATTCAATGGCTACTCTTGAAAGATTGAAACACTTATAGAAAGCATGTTTTTATGTTCTCATTGGTAAAAGAACATCTTAGACTAATTTCATAATGTTAGAAACTCTATCTTAGTATATCTTTTTTTCCTTTGAGAAAAAATGTTAATGATTGTTTAGAAGTTATTTATATTGCAATTCATTTATTTTCACAGCGAAGGTTGTATACCCCTGTGTTTTCAATTTAGATGATATCCAACAGAGATATTCAAGGTATTTTTGGGATAGTTTCAGGGGAGATTTGTGGGGGTTTTTTCCTCTGAGTTGTATAACATTCTAAGTTTTATATTTGCAAAATGTCAGTGGGTGTATCACAGAAACTCATGTGTTTACTTTATGGCACCCTTACATATTATATTATTGAGCTGCTATGCCTAGTTCTTGTGTGGGGGGTGAAAGCAGGTGTACAAGATAGGTCAAGTTCATTAAAAAGCTAAGCTGTACGTGAGAGAGATGTTTATAAAGCCAGGTTGCTAGTACTGACTAACCTTCAAAAGTAGACTAATTAACCGTACTCACATGGATCTGAGAATTAAAATTTTTTATCAGCAAAGGATTTAATGTATTGTTATCAGAATCTAGGTTAGTTGTTTCTTCATTAAAGTTACTTTTGAGATGAGTTTGAATTCTTTTTGCAGGTTAATAAATATTTATTTTCCAAGTACTACTTGCTAGATGCCAGGTTAGGTTCTTATTCATAGGCCTTTAAAGCTTTCATCTGTTCTAGTAAATGATAGCAGCACTACATCATTCTTAAAAATAATTCAAGATAATAGGAAATTCTGTTACAGCCCTCTGTATACATATTAAGGTTAAAACATAGCAGTGTCCCTTTCAGTATTGTTTTGTGTGAGTACTGAATTATTCCAAATGATGATTATCGATAGTTCTTTTGAAGGGGAAAATACTATCATTTTAAAAGGATGTCTTAATCTTCCTTTAGAAAGAATTTATTTAAATCCTGTCATCAAGGAATGTTAAACTGTACAATTAGAGCAGCAGCTGAAACCTCTTAATCAATATTACATGTCTCCTGCTCAGTAATATGACATTTTATAATAAAGGGAAGGATGCCCATTTCTTTATTTTTACAAACAATATGTTATCTGAGTTTCCACATCTCGTTTCTGAAAAAAATTCCTAGAGCAAACAGTGCTGCTTACAAACACATTTTTCCTAATCTTTAATAAGCATTTAACTTAATTTTTTCTTATCGTTTTGTAGGGAAACAATGAGACTTTGGAGAAGGATTACTAAAAAGTCAAATTTCAGTATAATATAAAATTAAACTTCAATAACTACTGCTTTAATGCCTCCAAGGAGTGCCTTGCATGTGTAATATGGTCAGCAATTGCATAATTTTTAGTATATATTGAGTGCTTTTAGAAATCATTCATTTCACAGATTTTAGAAGGGGTTTGTGATATTTGTAAATAAATAGGTAAAGCCAATCACATGCTTTCAGTTTTGTATTTTACATTTACTTGAAACAAGTACTGTGAATTGATACTCTTAAAGATTGGATTTATGACTTGTATATATATAACTTTTTTGATAAATTATATTCCAGTTGAGATTGGGAGGTTTTTTGAACTCATAAATTATAAATATAATCATTGATTATTTTGACCTAACCTGGCTTCTTTTGGCCCCTGTGCATAGATATACTAAGAACTGTGTTCTGTTTTTATCTTGTGTAAGGAGTATTAGTGGTATAAAATATCTGATGTCATACATATTTTAAAATCTTCACACAAGTCCTAATTATATACAGTGTAAGCTAAAGATGTAAGAATAATTTGTTGTTCTTTTAACTCTTTTTAAAGGTGATGGATGTGGACATACTGTACTAGGCCCTGAAAGTGGAACTCTTACGTCCATAAACTACCCACAGACCTATCCCAACAGCACCGTTTGTGAATGGGAGATTCGTGTAAAGATGGGAGAGAGAGTGCGCATCAAATTTGGTGACTTTGATATTGAAGATTCTGATTCTTGTCATCTTAATTACTTGAGAATTTATAATGGAATTGGAGTTAGCAGGACTGAAATAGGTAGGAAATTTTCTTATGAATGTACATGTAATACATTATTGCCGCAAGTTTTAAAACTGAAGCAATTTTTGGTAGTTAATGTTGAATAACTATGCTGTATGGATGATACATGGGAAATTATTGAAAGCATGTGTGAAAATCTCAAATTTGAATCTTTTGGGAAGAGAAGATTCTTGTCTCTTCATTTACTTTTCTTACAAGTCTATGTTCATACCTTTGCAACAAAATGCCACTTAATTTATTTCTAAGAAGGAGACAGTTAATTATCTCACTTTTTTTGTTTTTCTTTGATCGTTTTATTTGCAGTTAAAGAATATAAGTATAATTCATACTTAGGAAGCAGTGTATCATCATCATTAAGGGCATGGGCTTTTGATCCAAACCTCTTGGTATTTAATCCTGACTTTGCTTTTAGCTTGCTCTGTGGCCCTATGCAAGTTATCTGACTTCTCTGTTTCCTCACTTGTAAAATAGGAAATGAACTTATATGCACTTAGAACAGTACATAACATATAACACATATGCTTAGTAAATATTAGCTGTTACTGATTTTACCCTTAGCTAAGAGCAGTGGTTCTCAATAATGGCTACATATTAGAGTCATCTGGGAAGACTTTTAAATACTACTCCGTATATACCTGATCCTTACCTTAGACCAGTTGAATCAAAAATGTTTGGGTGGGACCCATATGCCTCAGTATTTTAAAAGGATCCCAGGATCATCTACTTTGACCTTTGGCTTAGAGAGCAGCACCTTTCTCTTAAGCAAGAAATGTGGAAAATTTTGTAAGGCTGTTTTGGTGAACCATTGAATTCTTTGAGTTTGTTTGGAAACATTTATTCATACAAATGTTTAAAGTGTCTTTTTAGAACTGTAATTGGAACCTAGTATCTTGTTCTTTAAGCATCTTATTCATCCTTTGGCTTCCTCTACATCTGTAATCAAATAATTATCTCTTCTCTACTTCTCTAATTTGGCCTCTTATCTACCAGAGTACAATTCCTGTCCTGCTTCCCTGACTGTTAATTGATAACCTCTGTTGTGTCTGAGTCAATTCTTGATTAACCTGGTACCTTAATCACCATGTGCACATTGCCCTGAATATGTGGTATTGGATAAGCTTTTAGGAACACAAATACCTGAGGACCTAGAAACACTAGTACTATAACGCTAATAGAAGACAAGTGGGTATCAAATGTCTCCTGAAGTGATGCAATAGAGAGTAAATAGTACCACATGAGCTATCTTGAAACAACAATGAAAAAAGGTGAAACACAATGTGATCAAACACGTAACAGTTTACAGGAAATAAGAGCTAAACAAACACATTATATCAATCCTGAGGCCTATGTAGGCATGCTTCGGTTTATTGCACCTCACAGATGTTGCATTTTTTTTTTTTTATTTTACAAATTGAAGGCAAGAATCTCTACTAGCAAAAAGCTTATGACTCACTTTAGGGCAATACTTGTTTATTGCAATGGTCTGGAACCAAACTTTGAATATTTCTGAGGTATGCCTGTGTGTAAATGGCAGTTAAAAAAAGAAAGGGAGGAAGTAGAAGAAACTGTCAGACATTGACATACGTCTTCCAAAAGTAATGTGTGGACCTTGTTTGTATCTTAATTTAAGCTAACCAACTGAAAGAAGACATTTTTACGATAATTAGAGAAATTTTAAGAGGAATTGTGTATTCAGTGATTGTCAAGAATGATTGCTTTTGGTGTGGTAAATGTTATTTTTTAAGATGTAATTTGTTAAGAGAAATTTTGAAGCCAAATATCTTGGATTTGTTTTTAAATATTTCAGGGAGAAAAAAAAGTAGGAAGAAAGGTAGGGGAAACAAGAATGACATACAGATGAAGCTGATCCATGGGCGCACACACAGTTGTTACACTCTCTTCTGCTTTCACATACTGCATTTTGCCGTGTATAATGCGCACCCACATTTTGTGCACGTAACCATTGTTATACCCACTGTCTATAATTATTACACCCAGTATAACGTGCATTCTTATTTTTCTCTCAAAAATTTGAGCAAATGAGTGTGCATTATACATTGCAAAATACTAGCATTCTGAAAATTCCATAGTGAAAAGTTTGTTTTTGTAATAAAAGAAGAGGATTGTACACATATATTTGGACAATAATTAGTGTTACTGGAAAGCTGAGTGTCATGAGAAAAATCTGAGCACAGGTTTTAAATCTCTCCCTGGGCTCTCATCACAGCTCCAGGATTTACCAGGTACGTGCTAAAAGCCCTTTTGCAAGTCATTGGCCCTGTCCGTAATTCAAAGTCATCATCCATATTGTAGGAAGATTAAATGCAATAACACTTTGAAGTGCTTGGGATATAGTAGGTATACAGTAAATCTCAGCTTTCTCTTATTTCCATTGTTTTTGGTTTTCCTTAGTCTCTCTTCACCTGGGCTAATAAAAAGCCGCAGAAAGGCAAAGGGCACTGAGTGAGGATGGTTCCTGTTGGATTCAGTTTGCCCCCTTCTCATCACTTCCTACTGTAGACCCCTGGTCCTCCATGTGGGTAGCAATGTATGATCAGTAGGAGAAAGGTAAACTATCTTGGTGTTGCACAGAAATAAGGATCATGTAAGAACAGTTGTTTAATGTTCTGGTTAATATAGGTATACAGAGAATTACAGAATAGAAACAAATACATTGTGGACGTCAAGATTCCAGTGATAATGGTAATGAATCTTCTTTTTCCTCTAACATCTTTTCTTCGTGCCCTTTTCAAAAAGAGGCAGGACCAAGCATATTGTATTTGCCCTATAAAAACGGTTGCCATTTTAAGTGTAGATTTGGGAAGGTTTGTCTGTAATTGTTCATTTTAGGGATTTTTTCCCCTGAGAGACAATATTATGGAATAATGAAAAAAAATGAAAGGGAAAAAACAGTTTCTCAAGGAATTATTTCTTTAATCCTAAATTCATTAGAATGTTTCAACTGATAAGGCACTTTTGGTTACTTAGCAGTTGGATAGTTTTTTTCTGTTCTCTTAGAAATGTGTAATATTATTTAAATGTGTTATTAGATTTTATATAACTACATTCTAAATTACTTAACTTTCCAGAAATCTTTGTGAAATTAACTCATTGTAGTGACACTACACTGTAGTGACTCATTTCACTGACAGATAAGATTGGCTCCATAGATCTGAATTCTTTTCCTTTTAAGTCAGATTGTATGGAAATAAGAATATTCCATTGTGCCTTCAATATTATTATTTTTAATTATTCTTTAATACCTGGTATATGAGACATAGCAGTTGCTCTATAAAGATAGAAATTGAAGTAAAAAATCCATTTGCCATTACTATGAACCTTTTTTATAGATACACATATATCTCCAAACTATTTTGCATGTTTTTTCTTTCACTATTTAGATTTTCATATTGATCCATAGACATCTTCTAATATCATTTCCCCATGGATATTTTTGACAATTAGCCCAAAGATAAATTTTAAAAACAAATATTACTAAAAAGAAAAGCATTTGCTTATTTGTAAACTTTTCCTACTCTATGTATTTTTTTCCTATATTGTGCTGAAAATTTTCATTTTAAACAAACTTTTTTTGGGACGCATCTCTAAAAAGAAGCTAAATATTTTAAAGCCTAGTAGGTATTAAAGAAAAATATATTTTATAGAAGAATAAATGTAAAAGTACATGTATCTATATATTCAATTATATTTAAAGATATACATTTTGTCTTATACATACTTCATCGAAGGTAGCTTTTCAAGTTACATCTCTTAAGTCCTCAGATGATATTTATAAAGAGGAAAACTGAGGGCCTTTGAGTATTTCATAAACGATTCCGTGTCTCTTGTATTTTCACTTTCTCTTTCCATATTGTTTGTTGCTTGTCTTTATAATGTGTTTAGGTCTTCCTATTTTAATAGGAAAAATAAATTTTCTTCTCTTTACCAGCAAACTTCTTGAAAAAGTTGTATTGATGATATTACATACTTAACAATGATAATGATTGCTAACATTTTCAGAATTCTTATTCTGTAGAGCCCAGGCTGATGGCGAAAATAATTTACCTTGAATGCAATGCTTGCTGTGTGTCAGTTACTTTTTCAGTTAACTTTTATCAGTTAACTTACTTAGTTTCCACAAGAATCCTTGAGGTGGATATTGTTACCACCCTCATTTATGGATGGCAAAATTGAGGCACACAGTGATTAAGTAACTTGTTCAGGGTCACATAGCTAGTCAGTTGCTAAGTGGGAATCAGACCTTCATAGTCTGGCTCCAAAACTGATTCAAGTTTTTGGCATGCTTAATTTCATGGAATCCTATAAGAATTCTATACATTATTCCCGTAAAACACATACAGAAATAGAAGATCAGAGAAAACAAGCAACTTGTCCGAAGTTACATCGACTAGCCCTGGGACTTGGACTGAGATCTGGCTGACAGCAAAGTCCATAACCTCAACCACTAGGCCTTTTAGAGTGATAGGTACCAGCTATTACTTCTCAATCTTTTACTGTATGACTGTTGAAACTAGCAACTTTTTTCTTTACATGTTTATTTTGACATTACTTCAGACAACATATTTTGACATTATTCAGACTTACAGAAAAGTTGCAAGAATTGGATAATTTCCATTTTTTTTTTACCAGGATTTTCCAAATGTTACCATTTTACCACATTTTCTTTATACCCCCCCATTTTTTCTAAACTGAAAGCAAGTTTTAAACATAATGTCCCTGACAGCCCGTTTAATCCCTAGAAATTTAGGACATTCTTTTTACATGATCACAGAACAGTTATAAAAATAGAAGAATTTAACATTGATGTTATACTAGCCTGCAGACCTTATTCAGATTTCTCCAGTTGTCTAAATAGTGCCCTTTTATAGCGAAATTAATTCTCAGATCATGCATTGCATTCAGTTGTCACGTCGTCTTTTTGTCTCCATTGTTTTTGGAAATTAAAGGCAATGGCAGTCTCTGTGTTTCTCCTTGATTTGATGATGTTTACATTTTTGAAGTTTATGGGCCAGTTATTTTGTAAATTTCTAATTTGGTTTGTCTGATGTTTCCTCATGATTGATTCATGTTAAGTAACTTTTGGCAGGAAAACGCCAGAAGTGATATTCTCAGTGCATTGAATCAGGAGGCACACAATGTCCATTTGTGCCATTACTGGTGATGTTTTTGATCTCTTGGCTAAGATGGCATCTCCCAGGTTTCTATGCTGTAGCTGTTTCCCTTCATCAGTACTCATCTTATGGGAAAGTCTCCTTGAAATGATGTAAATATCCTGTTACTCATCAAACTTGTACCCATTACTTTTGACATCCATTAATGATTCTTGTCTGAATCAGCTGTATTATTACAATTCTCATCAAGTGATTTTCTAATTTCATCATTCCTTCTGTATTTATTAGTGTTTTTCTGCTGATGAGCTTTTTTTTTTTATGTCAGTGTGGACTCATGGATTCCTATGTTAGTCCATGGTTTATAATCCTTTACTTATTATTTATTTTGATTCTCAGATTGTCCTGATTTTCTGGTGGGAGGCTCTTTAAAACTTTTATGATGTCCTCATAATTTTTTGAGTACTCCCTTCTGGTCTGGCATAAGATATTCTAGATTTATCATGTACTTGCCCTATCCCAGCCCCCAAATCAGCCATTTCTTCAAGGAATCTTTGTTCTTTTTAGTGGAAAATTGTTATTAGAAATCTGATCTCTAAGTTTAGACCAGTGAGCTATCATGCCCTATCAGTAAACAGATTTAGTAAATAGATATGTATATATAAAATATATTGGGTCCAGCAGAAATAATGCCTTTTTTATACAAAATCCTGTATTACAAAATCATAAGCATGAAATTCTGTAACATAACAATATCACACTCAAGCATACAATACGACATTTTATGTCATAGGTGAAATGTTTAAATTAAAACTCTAAATTATTACACCCATATTATTACCCTACCAACCACATTCACATGGGCGTTACTTCTGCCAGACCCTGTATACAATACCGATAGTATATCTATTTTTATAATTATCTACCAATATTTATTAAAAAGCATATTTCATACTGATAACATTTAATTCTAATCCAACATCACAGGGTTAGAATTAAAGGTATTGGTACCTTTTTGTATTGATATTGGTAACCACTATGTTGGTGAGATATCTAGCTCCTGTTTATCTACATTATAGGTACTTATTTTATTTACTTGTTTAGTGCTGTAATACACAGAAAATAGCTTCAGGATAGCTAGCCTATGCTTCTTAGTCAAGGAAGCCTGCTGCCTGTAACTGAAGACTTAGAGTCTAAACACCGTGTTCGGAATTGCCTGGGTTACTTTTCCCTACCACCTCCCACCCTCCAGCGTGGTTACATTATCCATTGCTAATAAGTTTTGGTCCATTTACTTTTATGCATGTTCCATTTTAGGTTTTTTCCTCTATTCTTGGTTTTCTTTTTCCTTTGTTGAGTTTCACATTAACATGGTTCTCAAAGTTAGAACTATGCAATAAGATAGTGACATCACAACACTATTTTTTTATCTTCACTCGAGGACATGCTTACTGATTTCAGAGAAGGAAGAAAGGAGGAAGAGAGAGAGGGAGAGGAATGTTGATGTGACAGAGAAAAATTGGTTGCCTCTCAACACGTGTACTGACTGGGAACCGAACCTGCAGCCCAGGCAAGTGCCCTGACCTTGAATTGAACCTGTCACCTTTTGGTTTACTGATCAGGGCTTCAACCAACTGAGCCACACTGGCCAGGGCTGCACTAGATTTCTTCTTTCCCACCTCCATCCAACCCTTGTAGGTAACCAATTCCATTAGTCTTTGTTTTTCTCCTTTTCTGCGTTTCTTTTTTTGTATAAACGATACATTTATATGATTTTATTTTTCTCTTCTTATACAAAATGTAACATACTATTGATATTCTTTTCTACTTCCTTTCCCCCACCCTTCAACAATGTATGTCCTATAAATCGTTACAGTTCATAGAGATAGTCCTCATTCTTTTACAGCTACATAGAACTGCAGAGTGTGGATATACTAGTACAGTTTATTTAACCATTCTTGTGTATATGGGTATATAGGTTGCTTCCAATATTTTACAGGTACAATAACTCTGCAATAAATAACTTTATACATACATGTTTTATTTTATTTTTTTTGTACTTTTGGAGATGTATCTTCAGAGTAAATTCCTGAAGTAGACTTAGTGGTTCAGAAGGTTTGGCAATTTGTAGATATTGCCAAATTCCCTCATACAAGGGTTGTGCCAATTTGCATTTCCACCACAATACAATAAAATGCCCATTTCCCATAGCCTTGCCAGCAGAGTATATGGTGATGATTTGCCAACTGATAGATAATAAATGTTATCCCAGTATAATTATATTTCTCTTACTATGAGTCAGGTTGAGCTTTTTAAACAAATATGTTGAAGGTCCATTATTCCCCCCTGTTTTTGTCTGTTCATACCACTTCCCATTTTTCTCTCAAGTTCTTTTGGTCTTCGTTTCTCCAGTGTATTCAGAACCTTCTTACTATCTTTTAGTGATATTAGCCTTTGTGTGGTCTGTGCTGCAGTTTCTCTTAGTTTGTTTCCTGGTGTTTTCGACTTTGTTAATGGAGGTTGTTTACAAGTGGGATTTCTTTTTTGTGGTCATGCAAACTTTTAAAAATGTAGTAAATGTATCAATCTTTTACTACATCTGTATTCCGAATCATAATTGGAAATTGAAAAGCCTTTTCCTACATCCTAGTTAAAAATAAATTTACCCATATATTCTTTTAGTACATTTAGATCCCTAACTTTGGTTCATTTGGAGATATTCTTTTAAATCATATTGATGTGTAGATCTAATACTATTTTTTCCAGGTGGCTTATTTCCTGTCCAAGTGTCATGGGTTTAAAAGTCTATCTTTGCCTCGATGATACCTATATGATACCTTTGTCATATACTTAGTTTTGTATGTACTTGGATCTATTTCTGAGCTTTCTGTTGTATTCCAGTAATGTATCTATTCATGTATCAGAACCTCACAGTTTTAATTATAAAGGCTCTATACTGTTTGAATGTCTGATTGGGCTAGCTGCATCTTCATGGGTGTCCATTTTTAGTGTTTTCCTGGCTCTTCTTGCTGTTTTTCTATATGGAGTTTAATATCAACCTGTCCAACTTCATTAAAAAAGTTTATTGGTATTTGGGGGGGGGATTATGTTGTTTATAAATTATTTTTATAATGTTGAGTCATCCTGTTCAAGAATAAGAGCTGCTTTTTTCCATTTTTCAAATCTAGTTTTGTTTTTCCAGAGTATGTTCAACATTTTCTCATATAGGTTTTACACATTTTTGTTAAAATTATTTCAAAATATCTTCTTTGTTGCTGTAGTGAGTGGTGGTGTTTTTGTTTTGTTTTGCCATATGTCCTCTAATTGGTGTCAACTAATGATCATTGGTGTCAGTTCAGTGCCAACAGGAATCCCCAGTTTGGGGTGCAGTGAAGAAGGAAACTATTCAGTGCACACAGCCGAATTGTAATAAAGCATGGCTGTGAAAACAACACTGCTTTTAGGTAGCCCTGGGGCAAAGCATACTTGAGGCCATGGCCATTTTTGGCTAGACAGCTCTGCTCCCCTCTGCCCTGCTCTGTGTCTGAGCAACCCTGCTTCACTGTACTCTGGTGAGACCTCTTTGGTGTTTCAGCTCTAGCCAGGGTAACACAGTCTCCAGTGTTTGATGGAAAGAGAGTGTGCTCCCAGAGCCAGAGGGGAGCTGGTATATATAGACAGAAGTCCTTGCCCCAGTCCCTGATTGGTCCATCCTCATGTAAATGAGGACTCCAAATCCTCATAGCTTGAATGGTCCAAAGCCACTGTCCTGATTGGTCAGACTAGATGTACTTTGAAGATGTTGCTGGGGTTATAGGTACACGGCCCCAGTTGTTGGAGAAAGCCTCAGTCCTATTGGTTGAAACAGGATCCAGGAACTTTTTTTATGAGGGCTGGTTCAGATGGCAGGAACAGAGTGCTGGCAGTTTAGTGCAGGTTTCTCCAGAAGTGCAGTTTGCATGAGAGACCCCTGTGTAGAAATGGCTGCTAGGTTATTACATGTGACCCAGTTAAGCTACCAGGAGTCCTTCTCCGTAGGTGCCTTCTTCCTCAGAGTCCACATTGGTTACTAACGTTCTGAAAATTTGATTTACATATCTTCATTTTGTATTTTAAACTCAGCAACTTTACTGAGTTTATTATTTCAGTTTGATCATTCGCTTTCTAGGGATTTCCAGGCACACCATCATATCTGCAAATGGAGATAGTTTTACTTTGCATTTTTTACACCTGTGATTGATTTCTTTTCTCTAATTATATTGACTAAACCACCAGTGAGTACTGTGTGTAATAGTAGTGTAGGTAGCGGACACCCTTTTTTTGTTCTTACTTGATCTTGGTAGAAATGTTAAGGAATTGTCTTCGTGATTAGTTTAGGCTACCATAACAAAACATTATAGACTGGGCAACTTAAACAACAGACATTTATTTTTTCTCAGTTCTAGAGGCTGGAAGTCCCAGATCAAGGTGCCAGATTTAGTTCCTGGTGAGGGTTCTCTTGTTAGGCAGACACCTGTCTTTGTCCTCACATGCTAGAGAAAGGGAGGGGGAGGAGTAGGGGACAGGAGAGAGGGAGGGTGGGGGAAAGAGAAAGAGAGGAGCCAGTTTTATTTTCATATTTCTTATTTTAAGAACACTAATCCTATCAGAGTAGGATCTGTATGACCTCATTTAATCTTAATTGCCTCCATAAAGACCCTGTCTCTAAATACAGTCGTATCTGGGGCTGAGGCTTTAACATAATGAATTTTGGGGAGGATACATTTAGTCCATAACAGAAAGTATCTCTTGATTTCAAATTTATTGAATTGGTTTTATTAGAAAAGTGTATTTTGTTGGAAAGTTTTTTTTATCACCTATAGATATGATTATATTATTTTTCTTATAATTTGTTAGTATAAGTGTTATGTTAATAGATTTCCTGATACTGAACCAACTTCACATTCCTAGAATAAATAGCACTTGATCCTGGTGTTATTCTTTTAATGTAGCATTAGATTTGGTTTCCTGGTATTATTTCATATTGCATAAATACTTATAAATTTCAGTTAGTTAATAATCAGCTTTGCATTGTCTTTATTAGGTTTATGTATAGATGTTACATACATGAATAAAAGGAATTAGGAAGTTTGCCTTCCTTTTCACTTTTCCAGAAAACTTTATAGAACATTTAAACAAGCTAGACTTTGAAGGCTTCAGTTTGTGAAACCATCTGGTCCAGGTGCTTTCTTAGTAAGTAGTGACTGAATGACTTTTATTTCTTCTTAGGAAAATTATCTGTTTCAGCGTTATTGCTAAGGAGTTCAGTTTTAATAAACTTTATTTGATAAATTACCCATTTTACCTAGGTTTTTAAATTTATTTGCAGTGATGTCTACAAAATAGAATATTATGATTTTTCTCTTTAGTGGTTATTTCCCTCTGATTTCTTGTTTTGTATATTTGTGCTTTTTCTTTTTTCCTTTGGTTAGCTAGTGGTTTGCCTGTTAATTTATTCAAAAACATAGATTTTGATTTATTAATTATAGTCAGATCTACTTTTTTTCTGTTCTCTAATCTCAGTTTCTGTTTTCTTTTTGTCATGTTTTCTTTTGGTTTATTTTGTTGTTTGTTTCCTAGCTAAATGCTTTTAGCTAGGAATTTAATTCATTTATATTTAATCTTTTATTGATATTTATCTCTTTTATTAAATTTATTCCTAGGTATTTTATGCTTTTTGATGTAATTATAAATGGGATTGTTTTCTTAATTTCTCCATAATTGGTTATGAAAATTAATCAGATACCTGCACATTTATTCTGTATCCTAAAACTTCACTAAATTCATTTATTCATAATAGTTTTTTAGTGGAGTCTTTAGAGTTTTCTATATATAGTATTTTGTCATCTGTAAATAAGGGTTTTACTTCTTCATTTCTGATTTGAATACCTTTTATTTCTTTTTTTTATTTTAATTGTTGTTCAAGTACAATTTTCTATCTTGTACTCCCATCCCAGACCACCCACCCAACCCTCCCCACCTCCCTCCCATTTCCACCTGCCCCTAGTTTTTGTCCATGTGTCCTTTATACTTGTTCCTATAAACCCTTTTTCCCTGAAATTTTCTTCCCTCTCCCCTCTGGACACTGTCAGCCTGTTCTCTATTTCAGTGTCTTTGGTTATATTTTGCTTGTTCTTTGTTTTGTTGTTTAAGTTCCTGTCAAAGGTGAGATCATATGGTATTTGTCTTTCGCTGCCTGGCTTATTTCGCTTAGCATAATGCTTTCCAGTTCCATCCATGCTGTTACAAAGGGTAGGAGCTCCTTTCTTTCTGCTGCATAGAATTCCATTGTGTAAATGTACCATAGTTTTTTGATCCATTCATTTATTGATGGGCACCTAGGTTGCTTCCAGCACTTGACTATTGTAAATTGTGCTACTATGAACATTGGAGTGCATAGATTCTTTTGGATTGGTGTTTCAGAGTTCTTAGGATATAATCCTAGCAGTGGAATTGCTGGGTCAAAAGGCAGATCCATTTTTAGTTTTCTGAGGAAGTTCCATACTGTTTTCCATAGTGGTTGTACCGGTCTGCAATCCCACCAACAGTGCACTAGGGTCCCCTTTTCTCCACAACCTCTCCAACACTTGTTGTTTGTTCCTTTGTTTATGATGGCCATTCTGACTGGTGTGAAGAGGTATCTCATTGTGGTATTAATTTGCGTCTCTCTGCTAGGTAGTGATATTGAGCATGTTTTCATGTGTCTCTGGATCCTCTGTATGTTCTCCTTGGAGAAGTGTCTGTCCAAGTCCTTTGCCTATTTTTTAATTGGGTTGCTTGTCTTCTTAGAGTGGAGTTGTGTAAGTTCTTTATATATTTTGGAGATTAAACCCTTGTCTGAGGTAGCATTGGAGGTAAAAGACCTGTGTGCAGAAAACTACACAACATGTTTTCATGGATCGGAAGAATTAACATCATCAAAATGTCCATACTACTCAAAGCAATTTACCCATTCAGTGCAATACCTATTAAAGTACCGACAGCATATTTCATAGACATAGCACAAACACTTCAAAAATTTATATGGAACCATAAATGACCCCGAATAGCTGCTGCAATTTTGAGAAAGAAAAGCAAAGTAGGAGGGATCACAATACCTGTTATCAAACTGTATTACAAGGCCACTGTAATCAAAACAGCCTGGCAGTAGCATAAAAACAGGCACATGGACCAATGAACAGAACAGAGCCCAGAAATAAACCTAGATCTCTAC
Source organism: Tonatia bakeri (assembly GCA_004024845.1). Classification (NCBI taxonomy): domain Eukaryota; kingdom Metazoa; phylum Chordata; class Mammalia; order Chiroptera; family Phyllostomidae; genus Tonatia; species Tonatia bakeri. The sequence continues at coordinate 151,504 of PVIA01002855.1, read as the reverse complement.
AGTCAATTAATATTTAACAAAGGGGGCAGCAACATAAAATGGGGTAACAATAGCCTCTTCAACAAATGGTGTTGGGAGAACTGGACAGCTACGTTCAAAAAAATGAAACTCGAGCACCAACTTACATCATACACAAAAATAAATTGAAGTTGGATAAAAGATTTAAATATAAGCCATGACGCTATTAAAGTCCTAGAGGAGAACATAGGCAGGAAAATCTCAGATATTTCACACAGCAACATTTTTACTGAATGCCTTTTATTTCTTTCTCCTTTCTGATTGCTATGACTAGAACTTTCAATACAGTGGTGAATAGAAGTTATAGTGGGAATCCTTGTCTTATTCCTTGTCATAGAGGAAAAGCTTCCAGGTTGTCACCGTTCACTATGTTATTAGCTGTGGGTTTTTCATGTATGCCCTTTATTACATAGAAATATATTCCTTCTGCCCTGGCTGGCGTAGCTCAGTGGATTGAGCGCGGGCTGCGAACCAGGCATCGCAGGTTCGATTCCCAGTCAGGGCACATGCCTAGGTTGCAGGCCATGTCCCCCAGCAACCACACATTGATGTTTCTCTCTCTCTCCCTCTCCCTTCACTCTCTAAAAATAAATAAATAAAATCTTTAAAAAAAAAAAAAAAAGAAATATATTCCTTCTGTACCCACTTTGTTGAGAATTTTTTATCATAAAGGGATGTTGAATTTCATTCTTTTTCTGCATTTATGGAGATGATCATAAGGTTTTGTATCTTTTATTTTGTTAATGTGATATATGACATTGATTCACAGATGTTGAAACATCCTTGCATCTGTGGGATGAATCCCATTTGAGCATAGTATATAATCCTTTTAATGTATCGTTTAATCCAGTTTGCTAATGTTTTTTTGCAGAAATTTAAAAAATTTTGATCTGCATATTGTGTGTCCACCACACAAAGTCAAGTCATTTTCTGTCACCATATATTTGGCACCCGCGTGTGCTAATATTTTGTTGAGAATATTTTCATCTATGCTCATCAAGAATATTGGCCTATAATTTTATTTTTTTATTTTTATTTTTTGTAATGTCTTTTTTTGGTTTTGGTGTCTGGGTATTGCTGCCTTCATAGAATGCATTTAGAAGTATTCCTGTCTCTTCAATTTTTTTGAAAAAATTTGAGAACAAAAGGTGTTAATTCTTTGAATGTCTGGTAGAATTCACCTGTGAAGCTCTCTGGTCCCGGACGTTTGTTTGTTGGGAAAATTTTTTATTGTATGGAATCTGCTACTATTCTCTTTATAACCTAATATACAGTCATTTTTGTAAATGTCCCCATGTACGCTTGAGGAGGTTTATTCTCTCAAATTTAAAATGTAAAGTTTGATAGGCATCCAAAAGATCTGTCTTATTTACTATGCTGTTTAGGTTTTCTATATCCACATTTTTATCCACTTGATTTCTTATTAGTGTTTCTCTTTTTGCTTTACTGCATCTCCTTGGGTTTTTGTTTTTGTAAGGAGGATGCCATATTATCACTTGGATGTTATTTAATATCTTCAATTCAAATTTGACTTCTAGCATTAAAAAGTTTCTCCATTGTCAAATGTGGTACTTTTAAGTTTGAATTCTCATTTGTCTGGCATCAAGATCATACACACACTGTTCTTATTTTGCTTTATATACCTGATTTTGCTCATCCTTTTATTTTTAGTTTTTCTGAATTATTTTGTTTGGGGTATATTTCTCAAATATAGTGTATTTTTTATCTTATTTTATGAACCAAGTTCATTAAATGTTTTTAATAAACATTTTATTTATTTATTTTTAGACAGAGGGGAAGGAAGGGAGAAAAAGAGGGGAAGAAACATCAGTGTGTGGTTGCCTCTCGTGCGCCCCCTCCTGATGACCTGGCAGGCAACCCATGCCTGTGCCTTGACTGGGAATCGAATAAACGACCCTTTGGTTCACAGGCCGGTGCTCAATCTACTGAGCCACACCAGCCAAGGTATGAATTTTTTTTATAATAGCTAAATTAATCCCATTGCATTTATTTATGGTTTAATTCCCAGTTAGGGTACATGCCTGGGTTGCGGGCTAGGTCATGTGAGAGGCAACTACATATTAATATTTCTCTCTTTCTCCTTCCCTTCCCTATCACTAAAAATAAATAAACAAAATCTTAAAAAAAATAAGATAAAATTGGTTTTGTGAGGCTGAACAGGGAAGAAGTAGGAGCATGGAGTGGGAACATGTAGCAAGAGAGAATACAAAATTTAAAATGAAAATAATGAGAAGAAAGAAGGTAAAATGGGATAAGAGAAGAGAGGGGCAAATATGTGAATTGAAATAAACTATAGTATAAAATCTAGTGACTTAATATGCACAAACGATGGACAATAAATGAATCAATAAAAAAAAGTAAAAAAAAAAAACTATGCAGGAAAGAAAATATCGCAAATCGTGGAGAAGACCACAGTGGACTTCGTCTCAGTAGCCTCTAGTGGTTACCACTGATTTTTCTTCCTGGATCCGCCTCTGGTGATGTCAGATGTTGACCCTGTCTGGCCTTAGGCAGCCTGTTTGAGACTTCCAGGGATCTATTGTCCATGGCTGTCTCCTTCAGTTGTTAATCTAGTCATTCTGTGCTCAGTACCATAAAGCAGGCAGAATCCCTCTCAGGGTTGGGGCCATTGTTTCCCCTCAGACTGCAGCCACTCACAGGGGAGTCTGCCTGAACAGAATGGCTGCTGTGTGTGGGTGATGACTCCGCATCCAGATCACACAGCTACTCTCTCAGCTCTCTCCCCAAAGCTTCTGTCCCCAATCTCTCCCCAGGTGTCTCTAACCCACTCTGACCACGCCTTTGCTGAAGCCCCAGGTAAGTGGTTGCAAATGCAAATTCATGCATTAGCCCTTTAAATGACTCTTTGTGTCTTTGTGAGAGAATAACCCTGCCTCTTTTCCTCGCAGGTTGTTATTTGTGTATTTTTTGGTCTCTGGTGCTCTAGGCTGTGGATCCCAGCTTAGGGTTTAGACCCCACTCTTCTCCAGGACATCCAACCATCCGCTTAACTATCCCTCCAGTGCTGCCACCTGTTGGCTCCCAGCCAGCTTTCTCGAGTCTCCACCACACTCCCTACCAGTCAAGTTGTGCTGAAGCTGATTCTTTTGTCTATCCAAGGTTATAAGGCTTCTCTCTTACTGTTGTTCAGTTGTTTATTCTGGGTGATTTCTCCACAATTTAGTTATAATTCCTGACTGGTACTGGAAGGAAGTTAGTGTGACTTGCATTTACTCCTCCACCATCTTTCGCCTTCCTGCTCCTTGTTGTTTTTCTGTCTGGAAGATATATCCATTGAAGTCAGTGGGGTGTTAAAGTCTCCTGCTATGTCTTTGTTTCTGTCCACCTGTCCCTTTATGTCCATCAAGATTTGCTTTACATGTTCAGGAGCTCATATATTGGGTACGTAATTGTTTACTATAGTTATATCCTCTTGTTGGATTGTTCCCTTTATCATTATGTAGTGTCCTTCTTTGTCTCTTACTATAGCCTTGATTTTAATGTCTATTTTGTTGGGTATAAGTACTGCTACCCCAGCTTTTTTTTTCCTTTTCCATTGCGTGAACTATCTTTTACCATCCCTTTACTTTCAACTTGTGTGTATCTTTTGATCTGTGGTGGGTCTCTTAGAGGCAGCATATATATGGGTCTTGTTTTCTTATCCATTCAGCAGCTACCCTAAGTCTTTTGGTTGGAGCATTTTAGGCATTTACATTTAAGGTGATTATTGATAGATATATATTAAGAGCTATTTTTTTTGTTAGACACTTTTCCTCAGGTTTCTTCCTCCCCCTTCTCCTCGTCCTCCTTCTTCTTCTTCCTTCTTCTTCTCCAAGTAAGCCCTTTACCATTGTTGTAGTATTGGTTTGGTGTTAATTAACTCCTTTAGCTTTTTATTGTCTAGGAAGCTCCTTACTTCTTCTTCAATTTTAAATGATAGCCTTGCTAGGTAAAGTAGCCTTGGTTGTAGGTCCTGGATTTTTACTCCCTTTTGGCCTGAAATGTTTCTGATGAGAAATCAAATGACAGTCTAGTTGGATTTTCCTTGTATGTAACTACCTGCTTTTCTTTGGGGACTTTTAGGATTCTTTCCTTATCTTTAGGCCTTGCCAATTTAATAATGCTATGTCTTGGAGTGGGCTTCTTTGGCTCCAACTTGTTTGGGACTCACTGAGCTTCCATGACTTGTGTGTCTTTTTCCTTCACCCAATTAGGAAAGTTTTAGTCATTATTTCTAAATAGGTTCTCAATCCCTTCCTCTCTTTTTTCCTTCTAGTATTCCAGTGATGTGGATGTTGTTATGCTTCATGTTGTCCCAAAAGTTTCTTAAGCTCTCCTCATTTTTTAAAAATTCTTTTTTCTTTTTGCTGCTCTGTTTGGGTGTTTCTTTCTACCTTGTCTTCCAAATCACTGATTCAGTTCTCCGCTTCATCTAACCTACTGTTTATTCTTGCCAGTGTATTATTTATTTCAGGCATTGCATTCTTTTTTACTGACTGGTCCCTTTTTATGGTTTATATGTCTTTTTTTCATGCTATTAAATATCTTTATAATCATTACTCTAAACTCTCTATCTGATAAATTGCTTGCCTCCATTTCATCTAGGTCTTCTGGGGAATTCTCTTGTTCTTTCATTTGGGGCTTGTTTTTTTTTTTTTTGTCTTTCCATTTTAGCTGTTCTTTGTGTTTGTTTCTGTGGATTAGGTAGATCCTGCTGCATGTTTAAGTCAAGACCCTCAGTGTGCCTGGCCCTGGGCAACCTGTTTAGATCTATCAGTGATCCACAGCATGTGGCTCCCTCTGCTGGGCCTGTTTATGTGCAGAAAGAACCAACCTATTCACCAAGGCTGGCTTTTTCAGCACTGGGCCTGAGAGAGGGGCAGCTAAGTCTCAGAGCTCCCTGAGATCAGACGCTGCCTGCAGGCTTTCTGTAGTGTTAATCAGTGAATGTCTTCCAGCCTTACTCCTTAGCAGTGAGACTTAAGCACCATAGGGTGGGGCTATTGCTTCACCTCAAGCTGATGCCATTCAGAGAGGAGTGCTGTGCCTAAAATCAATGGCTCCTGCAGTATGGAGAATGACTCAGCACAGGGATCCTGACAGCTGATCCTTCAGCTCTCTCCCCAGAGCTACCAGCCCCAAACTCTCCTCAAGCATCTCTGCTCCACTCTGCCTTCCCTCCGCAATGGATGCAAACAAAATTTTTCTGCATTGTCCCATTAAGAGGCTCTCGGCCTCTCTAGCTGTCTCTTCCTGGTGGATAGAAAGCCTGCACTTTTTCACAGCTGGATGTTATTTGCATTCCTTTCCTGGTTCTGATGTTGTGGGCTAGGGAGCCTAGCTTGGGGTTTAGAAGTATAGGGAAGCCCCATACTTCTCAGAGGGAACCCCCTTGGCCACTGAAATATCCCTCTGGAACTTCAGCTGCTCCAGTGGGAGCCCAGCCAGGCCTCTTGTGCCTCCTTCCCACCCCTTACCAGTCACATTGTAGTAAAGTGGTTTCTTCTGTCTGTCCATGGTTATACAGCTTCTCTCCATCTAGTGTTCAGTTGGTTATTCAGAATGATTTTTCTATAATTTAGTTGTAATTTCAGTTTGTCCTGGGAGGAGGTTAGTGTAACTTCCACTTACGCTTCCGCCACCTTTAATCCATCTCTAACTTTTCTAAATCCACCGTGAAACATATTAAATGTTCTCTGCCAGCCTTGCTGCTCAAGTTCTCCCAGGCAGCCTTGAATGGATGAAGTTCATTTTTGAATGGATTGATTCCTTAAGAATGTCTTATGAGTGCAAAGTCTCTTACATGTTTAAAATTATTTATTTTTAAGTTTTTTATGATTTTGAGAGTCAGCTTGATTATATATATCCTTGATTCACCTCTTCCTTTGATGTTTTGAAAAATACTTTGATTATTGTCTTGCTTTTACATTTATCTTTGAGAAGTTGACAGCAGTTCACTTCTGTTTCCCTTAAAGGTATTTGATCTTTACATAGAGGTTGTGAGACTTCACAGTTTACCTTTAATTAAGTCTAATAGTTTTACAGGCATTTATGTTGAAGTTGATCATTGTGGGCTAGTTTTCATTGGTTTCCAGTGAGTGCTTTCAGTATGCAAATTCAGATCTTTTAGAACATTTGCTTGGATAATAGCTATAATATTACTTCTGTTTTGTTATCTTGTATATCTTTTTTGGACATCTTAATTATTAGAAAATTGTGTGTGTGTTTGGCAAGGTACTATCTCCCCTTCTTGCTTTATTTTTAACCCCTTTACCATGCAATTTCCAAAGTATGTGTACCTACTTCTTTCACCAAAGTGTTTGCTTTCCAAAATTGCCTGGTCATGATTTCTGCATTCATAAGTTCCTTCCCTAAAGTCATTATTCTCATCTATCAATGTATTTAAAAAAATATTTTCTGGTTGTCTACAGGATTATCTTGGTCATCTTTGTCTCACCCAAAGATGAGGTGAGACACCTCATTAACTGTGCCACATAAGTTACTCTTAGACTCCATGAATTCCATTGATATACTTCAGGGATCTATGAACCTAATAAAAACAAAATATATTCTGTTCTCTAGTTTTTTCTTTTTTTAAACTTTTTTTGTGAAAAATAATTATGTCAGAGTGTTCGGTATTGTTTCATTTGAAAGAAGTGAGGTAGTTCACAATATTATCATCATTGTTAACATTTTACATTTAGAGTAGTTCCCCCCCATGGTCAGAAATTAAAGAAGCAATATCTCATCTTAATCATTATATGTATCTTGCACATTTAGTATGAGCCACAGAGGTTCATGTGAGATACATTCCTAACCTATGAAAACATGAAGTTAAGAGGATAAAGGATCTCACATCTGCTCGTCATGAAAACACAGTGATTACTGTGAATGTTTTTCATGAGAAGACTTGATGGGAACTTAAACTTACCTTGGATTTTACCCTTATGCAGAAGCATCATATGAGGTTGTTTCTTGCATTGCCATATATATTCAAAAGATGTTAGTGAGTCTTTGTGCCCTGGAATAGTTAAGCTGATTTGTGGACTGGAACAGAGAAGAAATATTAAAACTTTGTCTTTATAAATGATGTCATCACTTCAAAATGTTTCTTCTAATGCTAAGAGACAGGTCAATGACAGATTGACATCTGTCCCATTTCTCATCAGTATTCAAATGGGTGAAACTTAATCTACTATGTGATACTGTCTAGAATTCCTATTTGTAAGCTCTTGTAGAAAATATGAAAAGCATTTTAACATCTCATAAGTGGTGAAAAGTTTGTTTTTCTACCAAAGCTTTGAAAGACATTTCTTGGTGTGTTGTGTATGTCTCACCTGTGATGCTTGGCAACACATCTGGTTTTGCCAAAGACTACACATTATTATGACTCATTGTGTTTACAGTAGTACAGTTGGCATGAGAAACTCTGCCAGCTATCCTGAAAAAAGTTGTCAACTTAATAAGAGCCCGGGCTTTGAGTCACCATTTTCTTTTTTTTTTTTTTTTTTTAAGTATATTTTATTGATTATGCTATTATAGTTGTCCCTTCTTTTTACTCCCCTTTATTCCCCTCCACCCTGTACCCACTCCCTTCAGGGTTCATGTCCTTGGGTCATACATGTAAGTTATTTGGCTTCTCCACTTCCTGTACTATTCTTAACCTCCTCCTGTCTGTTTTCTACCTACCAATTATGCAGTTATGCTTCTTATTCCCTGAACCTTTTCCCCCATTCCCTCCCTTCCTTCTCCCTTCTGATAAACCTCTATGTGATCTCCATTTCTGTGATTCTGTTCCGATTCTAGTTGTTTGCTTAGTTTGTTTTTGTTTTTTAGGTTCAGTTGTTGATAGTTGTGAATTTGTTGTCATTTTACTGTTCATAGTTTTGATCTTCTTTTTCTTTAGTAAGTCCCTTTAACATTTCATAGAATGTTTTATTTCATAAAATAAGGGCTTGGTGATGATGAACTCCTTTAACTTGACATTGTCTGCGAAGCACTCTATCTGCCCTTCCATTCTAAATGATAGTTTTGCTGGATAGAATAATCTTGGATATAAGTCCTTGCCTTTCATGACTTGGAAAACTTTCCAGTAGCTTCTTACCTGCAAGGTTGCTTTTAAGAAATCAACTGATAGTCTTAAGGGAGACTTATGGGAATTCCTTTGTAGGTAACTTTCCTTTTCTCTTGCTGCCATTAAGATTCTCTCCTTATCTGTAATCTTGACTAATGTAGTTATTATGTGCCTTGGTGTGTTTCTTCTTGGATCTAACTTCCTTGGGACTCTCTGAACATCTTGAACTTGGATGTCTGGTTGTTTTGCCAGATTAGGGAAGTTCTCCTTCATTATTTGTTTAACTAAGTTTTCCATTTCTTGCTCTTCCTCTTTTCCTTCCCACACTTTTAGGATTCAGATTTTGGAATGTTTAAAGTTGTCCCAAAGTTTCCTCAGCCTCTCCTCATTATTTTGAATTCTTGTTTTTTCATTCTGTCCTGGTTGGATGTTTGTTTCTTCCTCTTGTTCGAAATCATTGATTTGAGTCCCGTTTTCCTTCCCTTCACTGTTGGTTCCTGTACATTTTCCTTTATTTCACTTTGTATAGCCTTCATTTCTTTATTTTTTTTTACCATACTCAGTCATTTTTGTGAACATCCTGATTACCAGTGTTTTGAACTCTGCATCTGATAGGTTGTCTGTTCCTCGCTATTTAGTTCTTTTTCTAGAGTTTTGATCTGTTCTTTCATTTGGGCCATGTTTCTTTGTCTCTGTGCACTTGTTATGTTGTAAGGGGCAGAGCCTTAGGCATTCACCGGAGCTAAACAACCCACTTTGCTGTATTGTGGCACTGTCTATGGGGGAGGTCTGAGAGCAAACAAGGCCACTTGCTTAGCTTTTGCCCTACTTTCCATCCCTTCCTTCCCTTCCCCCAAGTGGACTGTGCTCTTTCAAGTGCTAATTCCCAGGTGGGTGGAATTATGTACATTCTAGGACCCCATGGACCTCTCCAGCGGACTCTCCTGTGAGACTGGGCATTTCTCCCACTGACACTGCAACCTCCTTAGATTTTTACAGCCAGTGGTTTCGAAGTGTTAGTTTCCCTCGCAGGAACCATGGTTGCGGGGTCTATTTCGCTCCCCAGTTGTTCCTCCTGGTTTATCTGCAGGCAAATATGGGAAATCCTGGTCCAACAGCCTCCATCTCACCCACCCCCATCTGCCAGACCCTGCTTTGTGATGCCCTCTCCACACTGACGTTCCGTCTCCACCCCTCCTATCAGTCTGGATGAATGTTTCTTTAACTGGTTGGCTGTGACTTCCATACAATTTGATTTTCTGGCAGTACTGGTGGTTTTTTTGTTTTTTAATTTGTTATCCTTTTGGTTGTGCAAGGAAGCAAAGCATATCTACCTATGCCTCCATCTTGGCCAGAATTCTAAATTCCTTTTAAACACAGGAAATATGTGATTGTTACTTGTCTTTTTAAATACATAAGCAAATAGTCTAATAGTTTAAAAGGAGTTTAAATTTGTAGCCTCTTATTATTCTCTGCAGGTTAGTCTTCATTGAAGCACTAAAGCTAATGCTAAATCCATTCAAAAACAACAAATTATTGTTGGTCACAGTATAAGAGAAGTCAGTACACAAAGATATCTTAGTCATTCAAAAAGAGAATATGGAATTCTGGTCAGGGGGCTAAATTTTACAACTCCATCTGGCTGTTGCCCACCAAGCACAAGGCAGTGATCCTTGAAGCCTAGCTTTTTAAGGAAACTGTACTGATGGCTGCTATTTAATGACAGCATCTTCTCTAAACATTTTCTTGGTATTATAATGGCTTCCTCTGTACTGTAGAGGCTCTAACTGTGTGCCCTGTCCCACCACACTGAGCTTTCTGCGGGCAACACTGTAACTATCCAGTTTCATCACTGAATTCCCAGCATACACCTAGCTCTGACTGGATGTTCTGGGACTTGATAATATGTAATCAGTAAATGAATTCCTTTGAAAATTCCACATTTTGTTTTTGAGATTAAAGGTGCTTTTGTATATAGGCAACAAAAAACTGCCCCTAAATCTGTAAATTAAGTGACGTTCTCCAAGCAAGCTCCATTTCCATCTGTTGGAGGTGGACAGCCTTGATGAGCTTTTGCTCTAGCAAACAGCTCCCCACTCTCTACTTTATCTTTCTGACTTGCACATTCCTAAGAGAAGCACTGTTCCATGGCATGCCTGTCAATAGTTTAATTGATCTTCCATTTCATTGAGAACATAAAGTGTGTTTCATGTTTCACTACAGTATTAGCTCCACATGGTAGTCTCTTTGAAATTAGATGTATCTCATCTTTCTATTTAACCTCTTCCAGGATTTAATATGTTGTTCTTCATCATCTACTAAAAGCACTTTTGATATGGATATAGGAAAGAGGCAGAATACAGAATGTTTCCATTTAACATCTTTCAGAATTTAATGTTGCTTTTTATCATCTACCAAAAGTACTTTTGATATGGACATAGGAAAGAAACATGATAACCTTAAGATCTCTAATCTCTGTGCAAGTGGATACAAACTCATTACCAATAGTGGTGAGACAGGTAAAATAAGTGACTGAAATGGACTAGATGTAGTAACAGCATTACCATAATGAAAAAAATCATAACTAAGCTTAAGGATTAGGGGCATTAGGGAGTACTGGGGACTGTGGCAAATGGGAGCATGACTTTTTGTTTCAAAGAGGACAACTACTACTTAAGTACAACGATTTAGAAAACTGGCCCAGGTTTTGTTTCATTTTTTTTTTCTTTTTTGATTTTCTAAGAGAAGTGGGAAATTCAGGATTGATATGAAGTTTCCAGATTTTTAAAAATTTGGCAACTAATTCAAGCATTTTTGAAATGGCGCATGGCCCAAAACTGCTGGCCAAGAGGCCAAGTAAAATACATCCGCCTCCTAATTTATATTCTGAGCCATAGATTCCAGCTTGTGCCCTACACTTCTTTCAGATTTGATCACGCATAAGCAGTGTATTCTTACCATACACCAAAGTAAATTTTTGGTTATATTAGTTTTTGATTGTTTCATAACATTACCACAGAATTAGCATCTTAAAACAACACAATTTAGTATCTGAGTTTCTGAAATTCAGAAATCCGGGCATGGCATGACTGCTCAAGGTCTTGCCTGGCTGAAATTAGGATACCAGCTGAGGATGAAGGTTCTCTTCCAAGCTCACTGGTGGTTGGCAGAATTCATTTCCTTGTAGTTGTAAAACTGGGGTCCCATTTTCCTGCTACTTGTTGGCCAGGGACGGTTTTCAGTTGCTAGAGATAATAACTAGAGATAGTCACCGGGAGAGAGAGTTCATGACTCCTCCTGTTTCTAAAAGATAGCATCATTCTTTGAGATTCATCACCACCTCTCCATGTCAGTTTATCCTAGGAACTGCAGAATGCTGGCTAGGTTGTCTGTATGTTTTAGCGATTATGAATAATGTTGCAGTGAAATATGATGTACAACTGTGTGTGGACATATGTTTACACTTGTCTTGAGTATATGCCTAGGGGTAGAATTGCTGGGTCATATGATAGCTCTTTGTTTAACTTTTTGAAGAAATGCCAGACTGTTCTTGAAAGCAACTGCACCACTCTACAATCCCATGAGCAGGGTATGAGGGTTGTAATTTTTCAACCTCCTTGCCAACACTTGTTATCTGTCGTTTTGATTCTAGCTATCCTAGGGGGTGTGAAGTGATACCTCATTATGGGTTTGATTTGCATTTCTATGGCTAATTTTTTTTTTGGTGTTGCACATTTCGTGGATTTGAACAAATATAGAATGACATGTATCCATCATTGTAGTATCATACGGAGAATTTTTCACTGCCCTAAAAGTTCTCTGTGCTTCATAGTTTCACCTTTCCAGGAATCAAACAATCCGAAGCCTTCTCAGATTGCCTTCTTTCACTCAGTTATATGCATATGAAATTCCTTCTTGTCTTTTCATGACTGGATAGCTCATTTCTTTTTAGTGCTGAAAAATACTTCATTGTCTGGATGTACCACAGTTTGTTCATTCACCTCCTATAGGACATCTTGGGTACTTCCAAGTTTTGGCAATAATAAATAAAGCTGTTATAAACATATGCATGCAGGTTTTTGTACGGACATAAGTTTTCAGCTCCTTTAGGTAAATACCCAGGAGCACAATTGCTTGATTGTACAGTAAGACTACTTAGTTTTCTAAAAAATCCCTAAACTGTTTTCCAAAGTGGCTGTACCATTTTGCTTTCCTACCAGCAATGAATGAGAGTTTCTAATGATCTACATATCTGCCAGCATTTGGTGTTGTGAGTGTTCTGGATTTTGGCCGTTCTAATATTTTATCATCGTTTTTAATTTGCGTTTCCCTGATGACATATGGGGTAGAGGTAGAGCATCTTTTCATATGCTTATTTGCCATCTGTATATCTTCCTTGGTGAAGTCTCTGTTAAGATCTTTGGCCTATTTTTAAACCAGCTTTTTTTTTTTAATTGTTGAATTTTAAGAGTTCATTGTATAGTTTGGATAAGAGTCCTTTATCAGATGTGTCTTTTGCAAATATTTTTTTTTTTTTTCAGAAGTCCAGCTTGTTGATTGTTTCCTTCCTGGATCATACCTTTGGTGTTGTATTTAAAAAGCCGTAATCATACCCAAGATCATCCAGATTTTCTCCTATATTATCTTCTAGAAGTTTTATAGTTTTGCATTTTACCTTTAACCGTATTACCTGTTTTTTAGTTAATTTTTGTGAAGGGTATAAGAACTGTGTCTAGGGTTTTTTTGTTTTGTTTTTTGTTCTTGCATTGGGATGTCTAATTGTTCCAACACCATTTGTTGAAAAGACTACCTATGCTCCATTGTATTACCTTTGCTCTCCTGTGCTTTCAGTTAACTATATTTATGTGGATCTATTTCTGAACTCTTTGTTCTGTTCCATTGATCTGTTTGTCAGTTCTTTTACCAGTATACTGCCTTGATTACTATAGTTTTATATAGTATGGAAGATAGTGTTGGTCCTCCAACTTTGTTATTCAATATTGTGTTGGTTCTTCTGGGTGTTTTGTCTCTCGATATAAACTTAAATTTAATCAATATACATAAAACATCTTCGTGAGGTTTTGACTTAGATTTCATGAGTCTACAAATTAAGTTGGGAAGAATTGACATCTTGATAATATTTAGTACCCCTGTACATGAACATAGAACATCTCTCCATTTATTTAGTCTTTTGATTTTGTTCTTCAGAATTTTGTAATTCTCCTCATACAGATCTTATATTTCATTTGGGGATGCTAATGTAAATTGTGTTTTAAATTTTAAATTTCACGCAGTTGACTTTTGCATACTAACCTTGTATTCTTTAACCTTGCTCTAATTACTTATCAGTTACAGGAGCTTTTTTGTCAGTTCCTTTGGTTTTTCGACATAGACAATTATGTCACCTGTGAATGAAGACAGTTTTGTATCTATTTTCCCAATCTGTATAATTTGTCTTACTGTGTTAACTAGTATTTCCAGTATTATGTTAAAAGAGTGGTGAGAGCAGATGCCTTGCTTTGTTCCTGATCTTATTGGGAAAGCTCTAATTTCTCACTGTTAAACATGATGTTAGCTGTAGATATTTTTGTAAATATTCTTTATCACACTGAGAAAGTTCCCCTTTATTCCTACTTTACTGAGAGTTTTTATCATGAATGAGTGTTGGCTTTGTCAAATGCTTTTTGTGCATCTATTGAGTTGATCATGTGGGATTTTTTTTTGGCCTGTTGATATGATGCCAAATGATTGCATTAATTAATTTTCAATGCTAAACCAAGCTGCATATGTGAGATGAATCATACCTGATCGTGGCATATAATTCATTTTATACATTGTTGGATTTGATTTGCTAATATTTCATTAAGGAGTTTTGCATTTTCATGAGAAACATTGGTCTGTGGTTTTCTTATGTCTTTGGTTTTGGTCTTAGAGTGATGGTATCATAGAATAAGGAAGTATTCCCTTTGCTTCTCTCCTCTGAAAGTGATTGTAGAAAATTGGTATAATTTCTTTGTTAAATGTTTGGTAGAATTCACCAGTGAATCCATTTGTGCCTGGTCTTTTTCTTTTGAAATATTATTAATTATTGATTTAATTTCTTAAATATAAGCCTATTTAGATTGTCTACTTTTTGTTTGTTTGTTTCAGTTTTGGCAAATTATGCCTTCCTAGCAACCTGTCCATTTCACTTAAGTTAGCAAATTTGTGGACATAAGAGTTGTTTATAGTATTTCTTTATGATCCTTGTAAAAGTCCATGGGATCTGTAGTGAGGTGTTCCCATTTTCATTTCTGATTTTAGTGACTTATGCTCTCTTTTTCTTTTTTTTTAAAGATTTTATTTATTTATTTTTAGAAAGGGAAGGGAGGGAGAAAGAGAGAGAGAGAAACATCAATGTGCGGTTGCTGGGGGCCGTGGCCTGCAACCTAGGCATGTGCCCTGACTGGGAATCGAACCTGCGATGCTTTGATTCGCAGCCCGCGCTCAATCCACTGAACTACGCCAGCCAGGGCTTATGCTCTCTTTTTCTTATTTAGCCTTACTAAAGGCTTATCAATTTTCTTTTCAAGTAACCTGCTTTTGGTTTTACTTTTTTCTATGGATTTTCTGTTTTCAATTTTATTGATTTCTGTTCTAATTATTATTTGTTTTCTTCTACTTGGGATTTAATTTGCTTTTCTTTTTCTCATTTTCTAAGGACTAATAATTTTTAAACATTTTTATTTTCCTGGATACATGGATTCTCTTAGACTATAATCCAGAGTTTCAGGGGTATTATGGTGATTAAGATAATAATTTGTAATTTTTTGTATGTATTAACAAACTGTGTTTTGAAATATGTCTCTATTCATGAGAATCTCAGTAGATATTTTGGCTGACTTTGAGAACCATCAGCAGAACCTATAATTGTTGTCTGTTAAATGCTTTATTTTGATTTAGGAGTACCTTTGAATGACCAAACTGGGGAAATTGTATTAAAGACTTAACAAGCATATGAGAAGGAGACCCCAAAAAACTGGAATTGTCTTCTGGAGGGTGGGTCCCTTGTAGTACAAGTTTTCCCCACCGGGTGAGTGTTCTAGGAACCCATCTCTATCAGTGCAGCAGCCGGTGTGGTTGTGAGAGACTGCACTCAGCTTCAGTGAATTTTTTTTGAAGGCTCTTTCAACAGATTTACCCATTTCATGATGGTGATTTACAAGCACACCTGCCCACACCACACTAAGTGTTCATCAGTTTTTGATCAATAATGTCATGACCCCCATGCCCCACCCTCCCTATTTACCTGATCTTGCCCTGAGCAACTTTTTTTTGTTTCCCCCAAATGAGAAAAGTCCCAAAAGGGAAATGTTTTGCTGATGTGGAAGAGGTGAAACTAAAATCAGCAGAAGCACCTGATCCTAAGTGTGTGCATTATTTGTGTAATGGGTGAAACCTATGATCAAAATCGACATCAAAATCGACAAGTTCAAGAAATGTTTTGAGCAGTGGAGAAAACATCTCAGTAGTGTGTTGCTTCAAATGGAGAGTACTTTGAAGGTGACTGGAATTTAAACATGTAAGAATAAATACACAATTTTTTTAAAAGATTTTATTTATTTATTTTTAGAGAGGGAAGGGAGGGAGAAAGAGAGAGAGAAACATCAATGTGCGGTTGCTGGGGGCCGTGGCCTGCAACCCAGGCATGTGCCCTGACTGGGAATCGAACCTGCAATGCTTTGATTCACAGCCCATGCTCAATCCACTGAGCTACACCAGCCAGGGCAATACACAATTTTTTATAAATAAATTCTAGGTTTTGGGGGTCCCCCTCTTGTATTGGCCAGATTAGGAGTGGTTTTTCTCCTTCCTTTCCCGGAGTATTTTGCTAAGTGTGTGCATTATTTGTGTAATGGGTGAAACCTATGATCAAAGTAGAGCCAAGTGAGAAGAGGGCGAGTCAGGTGTGAATAGCAGGTGAGGGCAGGTGTTTATCTTGTACGTTTTGACTCATTTAAGCACTTGCCAGGTCAGTTGTTGTGTTTTTCTTCCTCTGTTTTTGAAATTGTGATTATCCATTCTTTAGCACTGCCTTTTGAGTTTCACAGAATAGAAGTGGTTTAAAGTATGTTTTGTTTCTACCACAGATTGAATTTACTCACATTTTGGAGGACAACATAACCTCAAACAAATGGTGAAACTGGCATGCTAATAAAAAATACTTTTATGGTTCTATCCATATTAAAGGCATTAGAAAGTTTTTTAAAACATTGTTTCACATATATTTTATTATTTTTATAGACATTTTTATAAACATGTTTGTAAGGCATGACAGGTATTCCTTAAATATAATCTCCTTTTTACCTAAAAGGATCTGAAAAGTCAGTATTTGTACTGAGCACCTTAATTAGCCTTGTAATAAAATCACGTGTACATACGTATATACATCCTTACATGGCAAAAGACAGCTAGTGCTGATGAACCCAGATGAAACTGTTGTCCACGTTTACAAAAGTGAGTCTTGTGTAAAGATGCTGGTTGACATAATTTCTCTTGCATCTACCTATTCCCACCGGGCTGTCAGATGTAACGTGATAGGCACTGGCTCTGCACACATTTGGGTTTGCTAACAAGTTATATAGCACTCAAAAATATTACCATGTGAGTTAATATGTGGAATAATGTGAAATATATATTACTCTGATTTTAAATATTTCATATCCAAAAATAATATAATATTTAATATTTATCCTCTTAACTAGATTATTTCTGAGTTACTTGATTGTAAAAAACAAGTCTGATGATTTAATCATCTTTACTTTCTACATATTCAGATAACTGGTAGGGTTCTTTGATAATGTGTTATTTTGCTTGAATGTTAGAAATATTGATAACTATTTTTAAATTACATTCTATATTTAGAAATAGAAGGTGTGTTGTTTTTTTTTTTTGCACAGTTGATGTTTTTAAGGAAGAAACAGATGAACAACATGTATTTTATATTGAAAACCATAGCAACTAAGACAAGTGTATTTGTTTACCTTACTGTTTGGTATTTATTCATTAAATGCTAAATAAATTGAGAAGTGTTTTTTTTTAAAAAAATTTCAATATAAATGATTATCTGGAGGGATTGACCAAAAGTTCAGCAGTCCTTGGAAGAAAAATTGAGAAGGTTCATAAAAGGTTTGAGAGGTGCCCCAAGGCCAGGAATCTAGGTACACCGGTGGGGAGCATGTTAAGGATGTTACTGATGACTGTCAATTTATTTGTGGGCCACCTGCCTGCATGAAACACATTAATTTTTTAAAAATTTGTTATTATTTTAAAGAGTATAAAACTGTATTTCACAATAAACTGAATCTTCAAAAGGTCAGTGATGTTTGTGCTTGCTGTGGTTTTTGGGTTTTTGGTTTTTTTAAATCACTTGAACAGTTACTACTATTTTTTTTTACCCTCCAGAGCAATGGGATTTTTAAACACTAAACATTCTAGTTATTTTATACTGTTTAGGATGCCATTTCGCATATTATTCTTACTCTCTTTTCTACATTGATTTTATGGGAATCACAACAAATATCTGTTTTTAATTTTTAGGCAAATACTGTGGTCTGGGGTTGCAGATGAACCATTCAATTGAATCAAAAAGCAATGAAATTACAGTGCTGTTCATGAGTGGAATCCACATTTCTGGACGAGGATTTTTGGCTTCTTATTCAGTTATAGATAAACAAGGTAATTTTTACTTTATACCATAGCTCCTGCATTTTATAGTCTCTAAAAAAAAAAAAGTGTTTCTTTCAGTACCTGTTATCTAAATTTGGAATAGAGTAGAAAGACTAAACAATTAATAACAAGTACATAAATCTGACAAATAAAAGTAAATCAGTTTTAGAGTCTAATAATTAAAAATATGTTAACTTTTATATATAAAAGTCCATATATTTCCTTCTCATTAGTAGAGGAAATACTGATTTTCTACTCTTTATAATATTGCAACACAAACAATAATAAGTTGTAAAAACCTGTCAATTACTGAAATGTAGTATATCAATTTAAATCTGTATTATCTACATGTTACCATTTCATAGTACTGTGTTAAAGACAATGTTACCATTTTCCTCAAAGAATACAATCTCATATCACCAGAAATACACTGGCCGGTATCTGTGTCATTATAAAATAAACATGAAATATTTTCCAAAAATGTAATGTTTAGAGTCTGAAGGATGGGCGAAAATCAAGGTTATTACGAGGAATAGAATGCACAGTTGATCTGAATCTCTAAGACGAAGTGCTAGACTTGAATGAAGTTTCTTGTGTGTTCTGGCTGTTGGTGTGTATTCATTCCCCTCTGACGTTAAGGGTACTGTGGTGAGGAAAGTCAAGAAGTGTTGCTAGTGCAAGGATATATCAAAACAGTTATTTCAGTATTCAACAATCATTTACGCTTACTACTTAAAATTAAAATTTTTTTTAATTGTGTAAGTGAGAAAATTGTCAAGAACCTCCCAGGTATGAAAATGCTAGGCCCTGGGAATGACCAAGGGAAATGCAAACTGCTCCTTCTCAGCTATGGTAGGTTTGAAATAAATACTATGTATTTCATTAAAAGTTTTGTTTAGAATGTAATAGAGAAGAAAGTTGTTCTTTGTGAGGAGGAGCTGCTTCCCTTAGTTTTTAAGCTGTGGAACAAGGTGTGGAGGCTAATCCCTCAGGGAGAATGAGAAAGAAAACTCATTGGATGTAATAATAGAAGGAGAAGAAATTTATGCTAATGAACAATTAATATCTTTGACAGAACCAGGATATCTAAGGGAATGTAGTGTTGTAGAAGGGGTACTAGGTAGCCCTGGAAGTAAAGCCAGTGACCTCTAGCCAGTCATTTGACCTCTGTGAACCTCGTCTGCAAATGGATTAATTGGCTGTGAGGAGTAAATCTAAATACGTGTATATTTACACGTATTTAGTGCCTGTAGGCACACAGCATAGTAGGCACAAAACAAATGTTAGTCACCCGCCACCCGTTCGTTCACCACTGTACATGCACACACATACTCATTTTCCTCATCCCCTAACATCAAAACAGTAAGATAAAAAAGAATATGATGATTGATTTTCATCCTTTCAGTTTTATTTCCTGAAAGTCTTTGGTGAGAGGATAGAAAATAAACGTTTAGTTGCTTCTTATTCTTAAATTTCTTGGTCTTAATATCACATTAAATTGTTATTTTGCTTGATATTTTCCCCCCTCTCTCTTTGTTATTTGTTGAGATGAAGGTTTTTGGAAAATAAGTATTGTCTCTTTAAAAAAAAGAAAAGTTGTTACATTGGATATTTAAATTATGGAACTTTTTGGTCCATAAGTGTTCTGCATTAAAGTTTCTTAAGAATTGACGATGATTTCAGATAACAGAATCAGTATGTTGTAAACTTACATACATTTATGCCGAATTGATTCCAAGTAGCTATGACATTATTTTACATAAATCCTCGCTTCCATAGCTTTTAAAAGAATTTCCACCATAATCTGGAAGTTTTTTATAGTAACACTTTCATATCTTACAATCATCTTGGGAAGTCCTCATTCCACAGCTCTCTCCTAAGGTTTTTGTTGTTGTTGTTGTTGTTGTTGTTTTTAATATCCTTGTTCCATCCAATCAGCATTTGTTTTATTTGAAGTTGAGTGAAGGCTAAATTCAAGAGAAGGTGAGTTAAATTTCTTAGTACTGCTGCTTGGGTGGCTTTTAGTCACAATTTATTATAATGACTCATTCATTTGAAGGCTGGTTGGTCTTGGTTGAGAGCTTCAGTTTATTTCCACCCAGGAAACTTAATGCTGCACTGAATTCCATGAATATTTTCAAGGAACATCACTACAGGTCCCCAGTTTAGCAACCTAGTTGAAAGTTTAGAGTTTTTGAGAATGAAGGTTGTAAAAATTTTGCTTCAACAGTGTCTTCATTTGTTAAACTCTCACAAAGACTTGTTAATCTAATAGGATTGTGATAGAGTCCTGATTTGTTTGAAATAGACTGATTTTTATTACCTTATGCAGTAGCCCATTGCAAAATTCTATTCCTTTTAATGCCTTATTTCCTGCTATATGATTACCATTGAGAAAAGAGCAGTAAATAATACAGATGCAATCATATCTTCATGGGCTTTACAGCACAGAGCTGGACAAAAGATCTCAAACACATGGTTACTTAATTGTATTTGTGGTATAATGTATAATTAAGTCCAGTAAGTACAGTGAAGGATACATTCACCAGATAGGGGCCAGAGAGGAGTGGGGAGTAGAAAATTGATAAAGAGTCAAGTTCTCCTGAGGACATCACTTTTAAGTTGAGAAATGAAGGGTTAACCAGAGGTTCCAGACAGACAAGGAATTAAAAACAGTCTAGAGGAGAGAACAGCAAGTGCAAATGTCTCGTGGTAGAAAGGAGTTTGGAGAACCAGAAGAGAAGCCGGCACAGCTGGGGTGAAGTGAATGCATGGCGGGTAGGTCCCATTATTCAGGACTTGGTAGAAAATGTAGGGGTTGAAACTTGACTGGATTTATGTTTTTTATAGCTTTGATGGTTTTATTCTTCTTTTATTTTTAATGATCTTTGAGCAGTAGTTTCTACTATTTTCTATTACCAGTTAGGTATTTTTTTTTTAAATTTTCACCTGTGAACATTGTTTTGAAAGATTGTGTCTACCAGTGAAAGGGAAAGTTTTCCCATTTCCCCATTGGGTAGCAAGCAGAGACACGTAAATATTAATCAGCATTTTCAGTGATTATGAGAGGATTGGGATTTCGACTTGGAGTTAGTATAATTCCATCAGATTACAACTAGACTCTATGAAATTGAGTTTTTCACCTGAAAATTGAAGGTATGTGTGTACCTTAAAGATAGTCTGGACATCGTATTAACAACCACTATTTAGAGTTCTATAGAGAGAAACTCCTAAGTTACTCCTAGTCTTACTGAGAGGCAGAAGAACCAGCCTGTTACTCAGAGGTCCAGACTCAGTAACTCAGATCATGTAATCTAGTATGCTAATGAATGCTACTGACATTTTCATTCTAAAATGTAAACTTAAAAACAGAATTTACCAGTAACCTTGTAAACTAAATTTTATAGGTAAGTGACCTAAATTTTTAGTTTTGAATCTGTTTAACATTGACCATTTTCTAGAAAATGCTCAGCATTTCTAGAATCATTCTGGGCAATGATTTTTTAAGTTATTTTAGTTTTAGAACAGATTGCTCAGAAGACATACCTGCATTTGCATGAAAGCTTCAAGTCCTTCAGGTTTCTGTTTTGTGCCATAAATTGGGTGGTGTATATGTGCACAGTTGAAAAGTAATAGTCTGGTATTTCTTTTGTGGAACATGAAATCGTAACTTAGCATTACTTTAGATTTCACCAATCCAGAGTGTATAGTTGTCAGTCTAAAGTTTGCCTTTGTTTTTGTGAGGAAAAACTCTAAATAGTTTTAATTTCCTGTGAAATAAAATGATACAGTGTACATGTTAACCTACTTCTTAATTGGAACTCATAAACACTTGTTCATTCATTGCCTGCTGACCCCTCAGAATCTGAGGGCAGTGTGCTTAAGACTTGTGAGCAGCTGGGCCTGGGAAATATTTCCATTTGACAGTGTTATTGTTGCTATATGTTAGATTATTTTTAGAGTTAACACCAACAGTATAACAACTTTCTGATTATCACATTCTTTTACCACATTTTTTGCAAATATTTTCCATTTTATATCAGATTATATCAACTTATGAATGAAACATAGGGCAAAACAGAAAATTTCTTTCTAATAGAGTCCAGATTCCTGTAACTGGTTGTGTGTGTTTCTTTTTTCCTTCATGGAATGTTTTTGGTTTTGAAAGTAGAGCATGAATTCCTTAGATTGTTTACTGCCTTAATTATATAGTAATTTTATAGAATCCTTTGTTTTGAGTACTACGCTTAGCTAGGTTTCCATTTTTAGTTTTTCTGTTGTCTTCCTAATTTTTGTTGCATTGTATCTGGCAAACATTTCAAAACTTTTTTAAACTATCTAGTAAGATTTTTTAAATGCATTCTCAGTTTTTATACATCTTTAGATTTATCCTTATTTATGCAAAAATGAATGTATGTAGTGTTTATGCATAATATAGTACACATGTAGAAAAATGTCTGTATTTTTGTGTCAGTTTGTATAAAAAAGGTGATGATGAACATAGTGTTACCAATTTTGCAGAGAAAGTATTTACAGACAGAATTTGTTAAAACAGTGGTAACCCAAAGAAGCAATTCAACTTAAAGGATAGAGTTTATTCCAAGCTGACAAATAACCTGAGAGTACCTTATTGATTTTAGTGTTTTCTACGCGTTTCACTTTTTTAGTCCATTAGCAATGCTGTGATGGGACTGGATGTTTGTGCGACCCAGTGCATGTATTTGTTCACTGATGCTCTTACTAATGTACTTATTAGTGTCTGAGGCACTATGTAGGTCACAAAAGAATTGCTCAATCTTTTAATGTCTTATATTCACTTCTTAGTGTATGGATTTTAGGTGTTGACAGGGTTTGAGTTACCTATCTGACCATTGGGTTGAGAGTAGACTCAAGGGGAGAAAGGAAAGAAACAAAGGTCAGCAGGAAACCTGTTTCCGTCACCGAGTTAAGAGTTTATGAATACTTGAACTAGTGTGGTGGTAGTGGAGGTGTCAAAAACAGTCAGATTCTGATGTATGTGCAGATACGTTCTGAGAAGAGGCTAATGGACATGAAGAAGAGAGTCAAAGATACCTAAGGTTTCTGACGTGAACAACTTTAAAAAAGATGAACTTATGTGTAAAGTGCTTAGGCCAGTGATTATAACAATAAATACCAATAAAACTCTTATTTGTCAACTCAGTCATCTTGGCGGATCCACTTTAACGAGTCCTACAATACCAGAAAACTGGAGATATGCTTAAAGTGCAGGATAGTATACAATTTACTCCATTAGTTTTTTAAATAATTTAAATCAAACATTTAACACATACAAAAAAATATTTACCTTCCCTGGACTGTGTTCTTAGTAGCTGCAAGCCTTATAGTCATAGTGGTTTTCTGGACAGCTGTTTACTTGGGGAGAGATTTCAAGAAAGACACATTTTAAGGCTTCTAAAATTCCTGGATTAATTGATGTTTTCTTTTCCTTGCTGGAGTTGTAACGGTCAGAGTCTATAATCATGATTTGCTTTCTCTGTCTTTAGTCGTCTTGGCAATCCTAGTAGCTGTCCATTTTGAATTACTATTTTTTTCTATGGAGCACTGTTGAGCCCCCATGGAATTTTTTTAAGGTAAATCATCCAAGTGCTTTTTGTTCCTTAAAATTCATAAATACACAACAGCAGTTTCATTAGGGATCTCAGTTTTCCTCTTCAGTTTGAATGTGGAGTGTTAGGAGTGTTTTGCATGGCAAGGTACAGAAAGCAGAGATCACCCCTGCACTGCTACCTACATTTACCTGCTAGAAGTAAAAAGTGGAAATTATTATCATATATATCTTTCTCTTATTTTTGAATGTACAAATGTAGCAACAGTGACAGACCTGAAATTACAATCACCAAATAAACCCAAGATAGTTGTCCACTTTCATTGGCAAACTCAGCACAGAGGACATTGTCTGAGAATTGGGATGTCATCAAAGAGGAGGTGGTGGAGGCTCCTTGTCTTTATTACCTTCTTTTAAATATAGGTTTTCTAAAGCAACATTGAAAAGCATAAAATAGCTACACAGTCTATAGTACCAAAACTGGCCATCTCCCCTGTTCACCCTCACCCGAGAAGTTCTCTTCACGCACTGAAGTGGACAGAAGGAGCCTGTGCACAAACAGGCCGTGGTCTCTGCTCACTTTCCATGGTCTGGCACTCGGTTTCAGACACTTTAGGATTGTTCAACCTTGTTAAAAGAAATCGGGAGTCTGGATAGTTTGCTGACTGCTCTCTGTGTTAGTGTGTTGGCTGTTGCTGTGGATTGTGTGATTGTGATTGTAGTGGTGACATTGTTAGTGCACCAGCTTGTGTTGCGTGTGGTTTTCAGGTGCTGCTGTTGTAGCTCCAGCTGCACCTGCAGTTTTTGTAACTGAGAAGTGCAAAGGCCAGAAGAATTAAGCTGTGTTCCTAATAGAATGTCTCACTCCTGATAACTGAGATAAAAGTTCAGCCATAAGATTCAGTTTCCCTATTGCTTGGAGAATGAACTCTGAGGACAAGGCCTCCAGTAGAACTGCTGCTGGTAAAGTGCATGTTTGATCTACGAGCAGCAGGACCTCCTAATCCCCGACCGGGGTAAAACATTCATTGTACGTGTCAAACACCACTCAAGTCATAGGGCCCTGGGTTCAAGGGTAAGATGAGCTGCACAGTCATCTGTGACATGATTAGGATCACCTCCAGGTAATGCCGGGCATACAGGATACATCACTTCTGTTGATGTTTCTGCATGTTCAGGTGTAACATGTTCTTGAAGAGATAGCCCATTTTTTTCCACAATAGGGGCAAGTAAGAGACTGTGGCTACTCCGCAGTGAAAGCTTCCCCACCATGGTAGAAATCAAATCTACCCTTGTTAATATGCACTGCATTGGGGGGTCAGTTGCATGCATTGCTACTGTTGTTATACCACTTTCATTGGAAGATGCACAAAAATCATAGCAAATGAAACACTTAGATCTGCAACTTTGAAAATTTCCTTTCAAACATGCATCATAGCTGACACATTCATATTAGGATATCTTAGTTTCGACAGTGGTAGCACAGCCCCTCCCAGTTAGTCCCCAGAGAATTTGAGAGCAAGGTCAAGTGAGTTGCACACATTTGCATGGCGTGACTGGAGTTTCAGGACTGCATGGATTTCACAGTAAAGCCCTGTTCTGATCAAGTGTATCAGTAGTCGACCAGTATCTGGCATGTGGCATGAGGGAATGGGGCCAGCTGGCAGGCCCCTTGTGGCTTAAATACCGTGTTGGACCACAAAGGTACCTTTTAATCCCAGTCTATTAATCTTTTCTTTCTAAATTTAATCTTTTTTCCCATTACCGTTTAGTCCCCTTATTATGCCCTCCCCACCACCCCACCCAGTGATTTGAACTTCTGAATCACTTAGAAGTTCAGTTTCTAATCTCAGAAGCAGTAAACTCTTTTGGTAAGGCAGGAAAGTGGAAAATTAATTCCTATTAATATAATGTAAAGATTGACGGGAATAACTAGAGTATATACAATTCAGTTTGCTTTTCCCAGTCAGTAAACCTAGTGGTGGTGACCCTTATCCAAGCATCTATCTTCTTAAATTCCTGAAAAAAACACATATTTAACCTAATCACCATCCAAATGTTGGTGATATATAGATATTAACTCATATAATCACTCTGAAAATACCACTTTTCTATTGGCGTAACAGGTGTTATGCTCTAGTTCTTTCAAGAAACTTTTTAGTTGAATGACAAACACATGATTTCTTCAGAATTGTGGAATAGAATCATCAGTTATCCTATTGTTGCTGTGGTGGCCACTAATTCAGCAAGTACTTGTTTACCACCAGTGCACCAGGACACATGTGAGGCGCTGTCTCCGTCAGTGTACTGGTCACCCTCGACACAGTTGTGAAGCCAAGCATTTACATGTGGAGCTAGTTACCTTTGTGACTGCCTCAGGATGGTCTTCCAAGTTTCCCTCCCTACTGGGTCAGTACATGATTGGACTTAGCCAAACATTCTAACAATCAGATACTTACTCATCCATGTATTCAGTAAATGGTGATTAAAAGCCTCTTGTTATGCCATGTGCTGGGATTGCTGCTGGCGACACAGAGGTGAGGATGAATGGCCTCAGTCTGTGTGTAGACCAGGCATCATCTAACGATGTTGCTCATAACTCTGTAATGCATCAACAAATCATGTTGGCCTCTCTGGTACCTTAATTGTTGGAGTCTTGTTAGTGTCCTCCCTGGCTTTCAAGAAATGGAGATGTGTCACTCAGATAAAATGTGTTAATAAAACTAGGATTCACTAGCAAAAAAAATTGTTCACATGCTACTATGAGAGTGTGATAGTCATCCATTCACTAAAACAAACACAACAGACTTAAGTGCCTACTGTGTGCTAAAGGTGTTTCATTTGCCAAGGTCAGGGGCAGCTTCCATGAGGAAATGGTAGTTAATATGAGATCTTAAAAGGAGTCAGTTTATCGAAGGGACCAGTGAAAAACCTTCCAGACTAAGAGAACAGCATGTTCCAGAGAAGACCAGTGTGGCAAAAAGCCAAGATGGATACAAGATGAGGCTGAGGCAGGACCAGGCACTTGACCTTATGGATCGTGTTGAAAACTTGTCCTATGTCCTAAGAGCAGAATTTTTTGTCACTGAAATGTTGAAACCAAAGCCACCTTGTACCTACCCTGTGAACTAGGTCTTAATTAGACAGCTTAGCTTTTACCCAGATTTGTTGCTTCCTAGATAGAAAATTTAAAATTTTAAAGTTTTATTGCATTTAGAGCACTGCTTCTCCAACTTTAGTGTTTAAGAATTACCTGGAGGACTTTTTTAAAAACAGATTTTTAGGCCCCACTCCCAGAGATTCTATAAGTCTGGATGGGTTCAAGGATTTGAATTTCTAGTTAAGTTCCCAGAAAATGCTGCTGCTGCTGGTGCTCCTGTGGACCAGATTTTGAGTTGCAGTCATTTGAATTAACTCACCTCTCTTCCAGCATTGTTTTCCTGATGTGTAACCAGCAAAGGACCTTTTTGGTCATACAATAACTAAAATAGTTTTTCTTTTTGGAGGGAGCTATACCTTATAGAAGCCATTTATAGCCATAAATTATATTTATTGTGTGCCTTCTGTATACAGGGTGGGGCAAAAGTGGTTTTACAGGGTTTTTTATGGAAAGTGATACAATAATAATACAAGAATAAACTCAGTTTCATATTCTCACAACTGTAAATCTACTTTTGCCCCACTCTGTATATACATGACCATATGAGGTAGTATGGTAGTAAACTGCACTGGGGAGACATAACCCAGAAATGAAGATATTTAAAATCTTGATTTTAAACCAAGAAATGTTGATTAACAAAAGTTTGTAAAATGTTATTAGTACTATTTTGACAGCTGTTGAGATTTTGAAATTTAGAACAATATTATTTGGGATTTGGAAACAGTGTTTCATCAAGGGTAAAACCTGTGTATTATTAAATCAGTTTTTTATTTTTGTTTTTCTAGATTTAATTACTTGTTTAGACACTGCATCCAGTTTTATGGAACCTGAGTTCAGGTATGAGCATGTTTGTGCTTTTTTTTCCTTCTTAAATTTACTCTTCATTTACTTCATCCTCATTCTTTATACCCTTAAGATTAATGCACATGGTGACACATAGGAAGGGGAACCTCCCCCCAAAAACAGGAATTACCTTCTGGAGGGCAGGCCCCTTGTAGTATGACCTTCCCCCTCTAGGTGAGTGTTCTGGGAACCCATCTCTACAAGTGTACCAGCTGACATTGTGAGAGGCTGCATTTGGCTTCATTGAATTTTTTTTTGAAGGCTTTTTCAACAGATTTGCCCATTATATGATAGGTGATTTTACAAGCATACCTGTCCACACTGAGGTAAGTGTTTAGCAGTTTTTTATTAAAAAATGGAATGATGCCCATGCCCCACCCTCCCAATTTACCTGATCTCACCCTGAACAACTTTTTTTTTTGTTTCCCCCAAATGAGAAAATCCCCAAAGGGAAATGTTTTGCCAGTGTGGAAGAGATAGAACAAAAAAAAAAACAGCAGAAGCACCTAGCATCAAAATTGATGAGTTCAAAAAGTTTTTTCAGCAGTGGAAAAAACTTCTCAATAGGTGCATTGCATCAGGTACAGAGTACTTTGAAGGTGACTGACATTTATACATGTAGGAACAAATACATGATTTTTTACAAATAAATTGCTAACCTAAACAAGGTATTCTAAGACCTCAGTCAATAAACCAGTCTATTTAAAGCCATTGAGTTGCCATGTTTAAATTTTGCATTACTTACAGCATTTGGATCTTCTTCACAAAAGTGAAACTAGTTGCTCTTCAAAATATGACAAAACTGCTAATAAAAGTGGAAGAATTCTTTATCTTTTCTTTTAAAAGAGAAGAGTGTGGTTTAAGCTGTTATGGAATTTCAGTGTTCTTACCCAAATAGCCTTGCTACAATGATTTCCCTGCTTTATGCTCTTGTCTCTTGCCTAGACTAGAATCAACTTCTCATGATTTCCTTTCCATTTCTGACCTTTGCTGGCTTTATTCTGCTGTTGCATTGCTGCCAGGTTGTTTCCTAAAATACATACCTCATCATTCCCCTGCTTACAAATCTTCAGGTGTGCCTAATTAGGACAAAAAGTCATCCAGATTCCTTAGCTTGGTTTTCAGGATCCTGTCCCAGGTTCTTATGCCATTTTTCTAGTTTTATCTCCTGCACTCATGTTAAAACAACTCTGGATTACCCAAACTGCTGTGAGGTCTATGATCTTTTGCTTAGAATCACTTTACTCCTCTCTGCTTGGCAAAATCATTTTTATCTTCTAAGATCATCTCACTACCCTGCAACTTGCTACCTCTTCACAAAGAACCTTCACTTTGTCTTCAGAAACAGTTTTGTCTATACAGGATGGGAGCACTGGTTGGGGATCCTGGTCTGCAGAGGTAACCCTGGCATCAGTGTATGGCACACAGCCCTGCAGTGGGTCGGATGTCTGGGGCCCTCCCCTCTCTAGCTCCACTGTTACCACCCAAATACAAGGCACTAACATTCTCACCTGGACTACTACACTGTCTGCCTGATTCTGTCCCAGCATTCATTCATGGCTCCTTACAGTCTCTTTTCTTCCCAGGAGTCACAATACTCTTTTTTAAAAATATGAATCAAATATATGTATATGTATATGCATATGTATATACACACATACAATCTGATTCATATTTTCATATATATATATGAAAATTTTCACACATATATTTCATATATATATAATCTGATATACACACACACACACACACACACACACAGTCAAAATCCTTTATTGACTTTCTATTTTTATTCAGAAATATATTCCAGGCTCCTCATCATAGCCCATGAGGCCTCTGCATGATCTGGCCCCTGTCCACCACTTTAGCCTTCTCTCGAAAACTAACCTTTGCTGACTACAGTCCGCCTGCACCAGTGGTTCCCAGTTCCAGACACACACTGGCCGTCCTGCCTCCCGGGCGTGGTGTTCCTTCCACTTGGGCTGCATTTCCCTCCACTTGCTCCAGTGACTGCCGTTAGTTCTCTGCCGAAGCTGCACTTCCTCAGCCCCATCCCCTGACTAAGGCAGTGCAGAGGCCTGTGTATGAGCACAGACTCGAGCCCGTCTGCCACTCAGCAGCCACATGACCTAGGCACACATTTCCTTGGTTTCCTCATTTATAGCATGGGGATAATAATAGTACCTACCATGTCGGGTTCTTACATGGATTAAAGTACTTAGGATGCTGCCTGACCCAGAGTGAGTTTACTGAACATTTGTATGCCTTTTATTAAGTTAGATTCCTCCCAGTTATTTCAGAGAATCCCTTTTCTTCATAGTGGTATCATAGTCTCTAATTATTTGTGTATCAGTTTAATGTCTTCCCCCACCACTGGCATGTAAACTCAGTGAGGACAGGGGCCATGTTCATCTGGCTGACTTTTGTAAATCTAGTTCCTGGCATAGCCCAGCACTTAGCCCTTCGTAGACATTCGAGTAAATGTAATGTCTTTGATCTTTCCTCCCCAACACTACAGCGGTATGTATCCTTTAACTTGTGTTTTGTTTCACAGTAAGTACTGCCCAGCTGGTTGTCTGCTTCCTTTCACTGAGATATCTGGAACGATCCCTCATGGATATAGAGACGTAAGTTGGATATGGACTTACATAAGAGTTGTGATAGGACTTTATTTTTTTAAACTTCAGAATAGGTAGATGTCTACCTATTGTATGGCTTTGATATTTTTTTCTAGGAATTCCTTATTTTTAGTAATAGGTAATGTTTTATTCTTTTTCTTCTAAAAATTTGTTCTGTTACAGCATCAATAATCTGTCCAATGTTTATTGAGAAAACTGCCCAGATAAACTACTTTTTTGAGGAAGTGTAAGTCTTATTTGTAAATTATCAAAAGAAAATGAAAAATTGATCTTTTCTTTTTCCCTCCTTCAAGTCCTCACCGTTGTGCATGGCTGGAGTGCATGCAGGCGTAGTGTCAAACACCTTGGGCGGCCAAATCAGTGTTGTGATTAGTAAAGGCATCCCTTACTATGAAAGTTCTTTGGCGAACAATGTCACTTCTGTGGTGTGAGTATATGCACTGTTTATAATGAGCATGCTGAGCAGAGGTGGGATAGGGATTCATGAGACCTCAGCAATGCAAGTTAGTGGTGTTCAAGAAATACCATGTGTGCAGTTAGCACTTAACATTCGTGTGTCCTCCTGCCCGAGTATATTGAAGAGTACAGGCAGGGTCAGACTACTGTGGCTTATTCTCTGTGAGAACGGTAGTCATTTGTAAGTGTGATGAGTTTGTTTCTTCTTTTCTAAGTATTGAGAAAACCTGGAATAAAAGTCTGGAAGTATGTTGTCAAATCTTCACTTCATATTAAAGGTCAGACGGTGTAAACTACTCTGTTCCTTATAGTCTCTGTGACCCAAGATGAATTGAGGATAATTGAAACACTTTAAATGTAAATTCAGTTTTGAAATAAATCAGAGGTTGGTAGTATTATGAATCCCCCTACCCATCCCCAGAAAATATTTTCAGAATGTATTTTCATGGTCTCTACTACATTCTACTATTTTACAAAATTTAGACTAAGCATAAAAAGCAGGAGAAGTTCAAACATTAAATAGAAATGCAATACCCCTGATCTGTTTTTGTAAATCTTGCCTCTTAGATATGCCCAGTCCTACACACTGGACTACACCTGTTTGAAACGAGCATCTCTTCAGGGGTCCTAGGCCAGTTTTCATTCTGAAGACAGGAGCGTGATCCACAGCCACAGCAGTAGATGCAGGAGTCAGCAAACTTTTCTGTGAAGGACCAGCTAGCAAATATTTTAGGCCTTTATGGGCCACATGGCTCTGTCACTTCTTTAAGTCATTTACAACTCTTTAACCATGTAAAAACCATTCTTAGCTCACTGGCCATAAAAAATCAAGCCATACATGGGCTGTGTGCCCATCGCTAGTATGCAGCCAGCTACCTTTCCTTCTTTTGGTTTCTTTTAGATGCATTTATGGTAATCCTCTATTCTTTTCCCGAGTTCTACCTTTAGACAGATATTCTTTTCCATGAATTCTCTTTTTCATACTTAAAAAACAAGGACAAGATGCATATACTTGTAATGATTTGAATGTTGTGCTAAAGACAGGAGCACACACTGGTGATTTCCATTCCTCCAAGCTCCTTAGAGTCCTGTGACTTACCCCATGGCGACCTAGTCACTTGTCCCACCCCTGCGTTTTCCCCATGCATTCATCCATGCTGCCCCATACTTTCAAATCCAAAAGCTGCACACGGAAATGCAGTCTCAGTAGTCGTTAGCTTTTATGTTGTTGTCTATGCCAGGACACCAGAGCCTCTTTGTCGAGAATTAACACCTTTCAGTGTACCTCCACCAGAAGCAGTGCCACAGAACAGGTTTAGGAGTCAGCTTATTTCGTGGAAAAGATAAAGCAAGTATATATTCATGGTTAGTGGACACATTTGCATGGTCATGTATGAAACAAGGAGCTAGATACTTGTAGAGAAAGTTATTTATGCTGACTTCAGAAGTTCTGCTTAGGAATGAGACTTTTTTTTATTAACTAAGAACATTATCAGTCATCCGATATTTAGCCGGAGAATAGTTTTAGTTGTTTATACAGCAAAATAAAAACAAGAAAAGCTTTATTAGGACAAATATGGGGAAATATGTGTTATGTGATATGTCACCAAAAAGAAACTTTCTCTCTTTCAGGGGACACTTATCTACAAGTCTTTTTACATTTAAGACAAGTGGTAAGCTTTTCATGGACTTTATAACTTATTATAGTTTGTACAGTAGCTAATATTTTTTGTACACTGGATGTCAGGCATTGTGCCAAGTGCTGTTTCCTGTACTTTCTATTTAGTTGTTACAATAACACTGTGAGGTAAGAAGGGCATTTAATATGTAATGAATGAAAAAAGCTGGATGGTTTATATTAATAGAAAAATGATCATGTACACAAGGAAAGATTTTTGAACATGTCTAAAGAAGTAATTTATTCAATTGACTGAAAATATTTATTGAGTGCCACCTTTTTATTTGTCAGATATTCTGGTCTAGGAATACAACAGTGAGCAGAATAAGTAAAATTCTGCTTTCCTGGAGCTTACGTTCTGGTAGTGAGAGATTGACAATAAACAGTGAATAAGTCAATTATTGTTTACAGTGGATTGTTTATAATATAAAGGATGTAGAAAATAAAACAAGGAAGACTGGGCAATGCCGCAATGCCAGAGGCGTCATGGAGGATGTGATGTTTGAGCAAACACCTGAAGACGTGGTTAAGGGTGTAAGTCACCCAGTGACCTGGGAGCTTGTCCCGGGGAGAGGATATGTATTCTCCATTAAACTAATGGTTATGGCCCTGGCTGGTGTGGCTCAATGGATTCAGCATTAGCCTGCAAATCAAAGGGTTACCAGTTTGATTCCTGATTGGGGTACCTGCCTGGGTTGTGGGCCCAGTCCTCAGTTGGGAGCGAGAGGCAACTAATCCAGATGTTTCTCTCCCTCCTTTCCTCTCTCTCTAAAAATAAATAAAAACGAAATCTTAAAAAAGAAACCAAACTAATGGATATGGCTCATGAATAAATATATACAGTTCCTCATAAGATACAAAACATAGACTCCAGAAACACTTGCCTAGTTTGGAAATTTTGTTATTACATTGTATTATTTGCATAAAGGTATGTTGATTAAAGGTACAATAGAAAGTTTGTAATGAACAAGTTTGTGTAGAGTTTAAATTTATAGCCAGAAACCCAGTTACTTTTCTTCTTTTGTTGCTGTTTCAGGTTGTTATGGGACGCTGGGGATGGAATCTGGTGTGATTGCTGATCCTCAGATAACAGCCTCATCTGTGCTGGAGTGGACCGACCACACGGGCCAAGAGAACAGTTGGAAACCCGAGAAGGCCAGGCTGAAGAAACCAGGGCCTCCTTGGGCTGCTTTTGCCACTGATGAGTATCAGTGGTTACAGATAGATCTGAATAAAGAAAAGAAGATAACAGGTTAAGAAGCATAACTTTTTAGAATAATTTGTGATACTGATTTTATTTGAAAACATAGTGACATATAAGATTTTTATAGAAAATTAAGTCACTGCAAATTTAATTATTGGTTTTAAGGTTTCTTTACTGGTGTTAATATTACTGAAAATGGTTTTATAAAAAACATGACAGAGGAGGGACGTTGATATTTGAGTCTTACTATAGCTTTCCTTATTGTAATAAGATTTCTTTCAAGGTAGTGTTTTACTAAAGTGGTCTTGAGGCATCTGAAATACCATCTATTTTAGTCACTAAGAGAAATTTATGTTGAAAGAGTCTGAGTGCTATAATTAATATTCTGCATGAGCTGAATATGAATGTAATTATTTAAAGCAGTTTAGCAAATGGTCACAATAATTTGTTGGGATTGGTTTTGTTAAAGATATATTTAGCTTTGGTACTGAAAATAATACCACTAATTACCTTTAATATGTTCATTTCTAGGAAGCCATTCTTACCCATAGGTGCAATATATTTTACAATGATATGAATACAAGTTGCTAACATAGAATGGTCCTTACCTTTTGTGTGCACATAATCTCCTGTCTCCACAAGGGAACAAAGCCAAGGATTCCATTATTATTATAACGAAAGCTTACACTTAGATAGGGTAGTGTGTCATTGGCAAAAAATGTTTGAACAATGTGTCTTAGGTGTTCATGTTTCAGTAGTGAACCAGCTTCGAAGATCAGAGTGTGTGCACTATGAAAGCAACTCTCCATTCCCCACCAGGCATTGTGACCACTGGCTCCACCATGGTGGAGCATAATTACTATGTGTCGGCCTACAGAATTCTCTACAGTGATGATGGGCAGAAGTGGACTGTGTACAGAGAGCCTGGTGTGGAGCAGGATAAGGTAAAATGATTAACGGTGTATTTTTTAAAACGTTTTTTTAAAATGAGCCTTTGCAAAAAGTCACAGGAACACTCCTGTGTAATTTAAAAAGTTAAATGTCATTTGGTCTTACTCTGCCCTCTTCTGGTTATTTTAGGCAGTGTTAGTTATTGACCTTAACCCTTCTAACTTCTGGATAAGAAATTTTCAGTAGTGGTTCTAGGTCCCTTTTGAAGATTGTAGGGGTTAAGTACTTTACTGATTCTTTTTGTCACCACATCTTAACTCATTTTTTTTACAGTAGATAATTTATAAGAAAATTCTAAAAGGGAACTTATCATTTCTTGTCTTTAAAAAGCTTTTCTTTTCAATGCACAGAATGATGGGGAAGCCTAATTTGTTCCCAGATTTCTATTTTGTAGACAAGGGGGACAAAAGAGCTAAAGACAAAATTGCATTAATTTGTAGGATATTTTAGACTTGAAAGATCATTTCAAGATCACCTCAGCAACTTCGTCTTAGAAAAAAGTTCACTATTTTTGTACCTGAAGAATTTTATTAACTCCTGTAAGTTTTCCTATCTGAAGAATTTCCTTAACTTCTGTGGTCATTATGCAATTGGTGTTTTCGTTAACAAAACATGACAGTGCTGAAATGCGCCAGATCAGATAAGGGGCTGAGAGGAGGCGCAGGTGGCTCTGGTCCAGATGCTTATCACTTTCACCTGGGCTCCCGGCCCTCGGCCTACCACAGGGTCTTGTAACTGGGAGAGCCCATGTCCCGAGGAAGATAGATTCCTCTCATCTAGAACTGAAATTTTGAGCATATATTTTTAATGAAACTTCATTATGAGTTTTGTTTTAGTTCTATGGTACTATCAGTTCTCTACCATATATAAGATTTACTCATATATCTTCAATTACCACTTTTCTCATCTCTCTGTTCAATAACTGCAGGAGCTTCCTATAATCTTTCCCATGGATCTAAACTCTTCTGCTGTTATTCAAGGCCTTCTTTCCTCTCTTCTACTTGATACCACATGAACTTCATCTTTGGTGAGCCTGCACCCACTGAAGCAAATAACAGTATTGTCTCCATTTCTGTCTTCTGCCTAATGCCCCCAAACTTAACTACTTTTTACTGTTAGCACATCCATATTTATTTGTAATGTACTTATTACATTTATGGGATATATTTAATTTTTTGAAGTAATAAGAGTTATCCATGTTTATATTCTAAAAACATTGAATTATATTTCTGAAAAAAAATTTTTGTTTCATTTCGAAAGATAATTTCACTGAGTTGACAATTCTAGATTGACAGTTCTTTGTTTCAGTACTTTAAATATGCTGGTGCAGTCTTGTCTGGTTTGTATTGTTTTCAGCAAGAATTCTGCTGTCATTCTTAATTGTTGTTTCTCAATATGTAATACATCTTTTTTGTCCCCTTGGCTACTTTGAAGATTTTCTTTTTATCATTTGTTTTAAGTAATTTGATTATGATGTGCTCTATGTAGTTGTCTCCCTGTTTCTTCTGCGTGGGCTTTTCTGAGCTCCTTGGATCTGTGGGTTACAATTTGCATCGAATTTGGAAAATTGTAGGCCATTTTTTCTTCAAATATGTCTCTTCCTGAGCTCTGATTACATGGAAGTTATAACTCTTGAAGATGTCTTAACAGTTCAATGATGCTATTCATAGTTTTAAACTTTCTCTGTATCCTAATTTCAAAATTTTCTATTGTTTTGCCTCCAAGTTCTGTAGTCTATTCTGTAATCTCTAATCTGCTATTAATCCTATCTTTTAAGATTTCTTACATGTCTGTACTCAACATGCTCGTGTTTTTCGTTACCTCTGAAACATATGGAGTATATAATAACTCTTAATGCCCTAGCCTACTAATTCTGTCTACTAATATGTCATATCTAGATCTTCTTATATTGATTGATATTATGGGTCATATCTTACAAGTCTGGTAATATTTGAGTGGTAGCCAAACGTAAACTTGACACTGTTTGGCACTAGGTTTTGTATTTTATTATTCCTTTAATTTTGTTTGAGCTTTATTCTGGGATACAGATTATTTGAAAATCATTATCTTTTCACGGCTTGCATTTTAGCTTTATTAGGCAGGACTTGAGCAGCCTTTTGTTGTAATTTTTCCCCTCTGCTGAGAAAATAGTGTTCTGAGTACTCAACCCAGCATCCCAGGTATTTCTTCATTCTGCTATTGGCAGTGTGAGCTGTTCTCAGCCCTGTGTGCTTCTCAGAATTATTCTACTGTCTCCTTTCCAGTGTTTTTTTTTTTTCTTTTACCTGTCCACAGATAGTTTCTTCATGTATATGCAGCTGAAAATTTAATGGGAAACTGCCTACAGATCCTAGAAGTCTCTCTGCAGCTTTCTTCTCTTCTGTATGTGCCCTGCAAATTCTCACTGCCTTGGCTGCTCCATCTCTGAGCTGTCTCCTCAGTTCCCTGAGACACCGGCTCTCTCTAGGCGATATTGGGTCAATAGAAGGGCTCACCTCATGTGTTTCCCTTTCTTCAGGGGTTATTGCTGCCTGCTGCCTATTCCAGTGTTGAAAAACCATTGTTTCATGTATTTTATTTGATTTCTCAGAAAGTTAAGGCAGAAGGTTAAGTACAGTTACAGTTAGTGTATCATGGATAGAAGTGGACGTCCTTGCATTGAATTATGTGAAATGACAGGGTGTTTTTGTCTCTCATTAGCCCATCTGCTTCCTCTTTGAACTGATAGAAACAACCCACTTGGATTTTAAGCGGGTGTTCCTTTATTAGTGGTCTTTAGAAACTACCTACATGGTCAGGCCTGAAGGAACAAGGAGGGCCCTTTTTTGGTCACTAGAGCCCTCTGTGTGAGTCAAAAGACACAGACTTCAGTCACTGCCCTATCAGTGCCATTCTGCACAGTCCCATTCTGCAGGCTACAGTTCTCTGGATTCTGTCTGTTTCATAGGGTTATTATGAAGAACAACTGAGTAAATTATATGAAATGCTTTGTAATTAAGAGCTCTCCCTTTGTATGGCATTATCATTCTTTGCTTGAAATAGTTGAGGGAATGAGATGGTACTTGAGATCATATTTTTACACAAGGATTATTCATAGAATGCATTCGTTGCTGTTACAGTCATTAAATTAGGCAGGTAACAGCATCACTACTCTGGCTCAAAGAGCAACAAGAAAACAGAACGTGAGAACTGTGTGTATGTAGTTTATCCAGCAGGGGGAGGTATACATCGGTCGTGTTAGTGTATGTTCACTTTCGTTCTGTTTATTGAGAAAGAAATTATGATAAATAGTACACAGTAAAACATTTCCTCTAAGATACCATATGTTCAATTATACTTTACTTTGAAAATAAAATCAACATTTAAATAGTTGGTAATTCCACAAAACTGGTGTTACTAATTTATTAATAACAATATTCCGTCTCATTGCTGTTGAAACTTTCCCAAGTTAGCAAGTTAGCATTCTTCTGTTTATCATCTTAAAATCATTTTTATATTCTGCATTTCTCTTTTATAAATTTTTGATGAAGAATGTGCAGCTTCTTAATAGTTCTCCAAATTCTGATTAAATTATTTTCTTGAAAATCAATTTTTATTGTCATACTTTGCAGATCTCATGTAAGGCCCACAAAACAAAAGCATGTTTCAGTGGAGCAGTTTAGCTCTGGCCTCTGCTGAAGTAAAGTATTGGTATTTTTGTTGTTCTCTTTAAAGATATTTCAAGGAAACAAAGATTATCACCAGGATGTGCGCAATAACTTTTTGCCACCAATTACTGCACGTTTTATTAGAGTGAATCCTACCCAATGGCAGCAGAAAATTGCCATGAAAGTGGAACTGCTTGGATGTCAGTTTATTCCTAAAGGTAAAGCAACAGTATGTTTCAGATGTGTTATTGTCATCTGATTAATTAAAAATGCTAAGTGCTGTTCTCAGAGAAAGTAATCAATAAGCGAGGTTTTAACCCCTAATTACATTATCTTAAAAGAATTTTTAAAAAGAAACAGTTACCCTCTTAAAAGGTTGGATATCAAAATGATTTCCAGAATTACCAGTACCAGCAGGAGAGGGGGCATCGTCGATGAGATGATGTAATGAGATCGCTTTCCAAATCTAATCTTGTCTCAGTCTTAATAATCTTTAATCAGGTCTTATGTGACATAGTATTTATCACATAAGCACTGATTATTGCTTATAATAGTGACCTCAGGCTAAGTGATTTTTACTTTGAGTAAATTAAAAATGGGAGTAACTTCCTTTAATACTATACTGTAACACTATGTTTACTGTTGTACTTCTAAGAACTACCAAAGTGACTGACACATAGTGGGCCCTCCATAAATATTAAATGAATTGGTAAGTAGTATGTCACATTGCAATGAAATTTTTATAGCTTTAGAGTCCAACATCATTCACTTCTCCATTATTTTCCTTCTTAAGAAGATTACTCTCAGGTTAATTAATTAAAAACTGAGAAATCCTAGTATGTTTTTGCATTTAATACAGAGGATATTTATCCTTAACATGTTTCTCTCTGACATTTAAAATTACTGTACAGAGTTAAGTGTTCTAGGAGATAGTAGAGACATTTTAATTATGGTTTTTATAAGCAAAGTGTGTAAACTTTTCTGAACCATTTTGCAAGGTCGTCCTCCAAAATTTACCCAACCTCCACCTCCTCGGAGCAGCAATGACCTCAAAAACACTACAGCCCCTCCAAAAATAGCCAAAGGTATGCTTCCTTTAAATGTGAGAATTTCATATTCCCTGGATTTGTGGTATAATTTTCCATAAATATGTTCAAAGCATTCTAAAATAATTTTATTTTAATCCAGTTAATGTAGATAAAATAAGAGTGTTTTAAAACCTTTTTTCAAGGTCATGCCCCAAAGTTTACTCAACCACTACAACCTCGCAGTAGCAATGAACTTCCTGTGCAGACAGTACAAACAACCGCCACTCCTGATATTAGAAACACAACTGTAACTCCGAATGTGACCAAAGGTAGGTAAACCCAAACATTCACACTTGTTACATAGTAATGTTTTGTTTTGTTTTCAGCTTAAGTTTCCAACAACATTACTAGCCTTTAAACTTTCCGTTTCTTTTCTTCAAACTTGGGTTTTTTAAGTATAGCAAAAAAATTGATTCCCTTCCTTGGGAAAAATCTAATGCTTTGCTCTAAGTTCTATTCCATGGAGCCATGTAGAATTGTTCTTTAAATATTTAGAGATGGTTGATATATTCTGGGCCTCCACTTGCAATTTTTGTCCCTATGTAGCTGAACATGTGGAGTCTCGTGCCTAGAAATGTTTCTAGAAATAACGAAAAGCCTACCAGTAAACAGACCTTTTTTTTTCTTTATTATATGTGAATTTGCCGGATAGGGAACTTGGTAAAAAAAGAAAGAGAAAAATACAGACATTGTGGTGAAAACTAATACTTTTTTAAAAATACTCTTGAGTTAACATATTCATTTTTTTAAAAAGTTTGGTCTCTGCTTTTAAAATGTTTCCAATTACAGTTTTTCAGATTATAAGTATAAACATTAATAGAACTTACTTTCAAACATAATGATAAGTAAGGTATTAACATATGCAAAACATATTTTATAAGTTGTTAAGAAACAAAATTTCAGTTGAATACAGGAAAAAAAGCATCTGTGTTCTAGAGGAATTAGTTTCAGTGTTGGCAGATAAATAAAGCACACTTATTTTCAAGACAGGGCAGAGAAAGCAGTTCATTCAGAGCAACTTGTACCACTCAGAACTTTAATCATTCTCATTTACTGAAAGTCTGCCTGGATTCAGATAGCTTTCTCCAACTTTCCACCTGTCAGTTTCTTTTCTGTCTTCCAAACAGACCAGTTTCTTGTGCTGCAGGAAAATCTAGAGAGAAGCAAGAGTTCTCATAACCAGGAGATCGTAGCGTCCACAAAGAGCTTCTTACCAGTCTGCAGAAGGCATGTGTCTGGGCAGAATCCCAGACCACGTGCCTGGATGGAAGAACAGTCATCTGAAAGTATTGCTCGTCTTAAATTCAGAGTGTAGGATCTTAAAACCTCAAAACTGAAATTGTCCTAAAACATTTCCTTTAAGAACTAGGATCCCCGTAGCATTGAAAAGAATAACAGAGAGAGAACTTCAAGATGGCAGCTGAGTTGGTGGACCTTGTATTCACCTCCTCCCAGAACCAAACTGGGACTTCAGCTAAATTGGGGGAAAATCACCCTGAAAGAACAACTGAAAACTGACTGAAGAAATTTATAACCAAGGAACCATGAAAGACGCCACATTGAGACTGGAAAGAGGGCAGACAAGCGAAAGGACTGGTCCTGTGCACAGGCAGAGGCTAAGGCACCAGAGGGATAGCTCAGTGGTGGAAGGTCCACCTGAGAGATGCAGGTCTTAAACCCCTGGACAGGCTGCTCAGGCCAGAACAGTATAGCCAGGAAGAGACACCACACAGCATTAGTGTTGAAAAGCTGGGAGGTTTCTGTCTGCCAAGGGGAGGTGGAAGCCACTTGAGGCACAGGCATTCTCTTAAAGGGCCAACGTACAAAACTGCATTTGCCGCCACTAATTCTGGGCTCTGGTGGAAGGAGGGCGGTAAAAGTTGGACTCAACTGAGGAGAGTCTCGGGCTTGTGGCTCTGAGGAGAGACATTGGGGGATAGCTGCCAGGATCCTGGTACCAAGTCAATCTCAGATACCTATAGCAAACATTTCTTCTAGGGGAGCAGTCCCCTCCCAGCAGCTTCAGCCTAGAGGAATGCAGTTACCCGACCCTTAGGGATTTCGCTCACCACATGGGAGGAAGCAGTGACATAGGCCTGGGCATAGCAGCCTGGGCAGACTTGGGAAGATTGGTGCCTAGTTGTGGGGAGGGGCCATGTCCCCCACCCCCAACTTCCCTGTGAACCTGACTGGTACCTCCCCCTTAAGGGCAGATAAAGAGCTTCCCAGACAAGAAAAAACTAAAGGAGTTCCTCAGCACCAAACAAGAATTATATGAGATGTTAAAAGGTCTTCTTTAAGAAGATTAAAAATACGAACAATAAAATAGCAATTAATGCATATCTATCAACAATTGATTCTAAAACCCAAAATAAGCAAGCAGAACAGAAACAGAATCATAGATACAGAGAACTTTTCGCTGGTGACAGATGGGAAGAGGGTCGGGAGATGTGCTAAAAAGGTGAAGAGATGGAGAAGCACAAATTGGTAGTTACAGCCTAGTCAGGGAGACAAAGTACAGCATGGGGAATGGAGCAGACAGACAACATAAATGCATGACTATGGACCTCGGTGTGGGGAGTGCCTGAGGGAATGTGGGGGGGCTGGGTAGAGGGGAACAAAAGGGGAAAACTGGGACAACTGTAGTTGTAGAATGAAATGTAATTTTAAAAAATAAAGTATATAAATTGAGTTATTAGAAAATCAATAGCCTTTATATGCACCAATAATGAACTATCAGGAAGAGAAATTTTAAAAAGCCACATTTACTGTTGTGACAACAACAAAAAAATGAGGTACTTAGAAATAAATTTAACCAAGGAGGCAAAAGACCTGTACTTGGAAAACTATAGAACACTGAAAAGAAATTGAATAAGATACAAATAACAGGAAGCATATACCGTGTTCATAGATTGGAAGAATTAAAATAATTAAAATGTCTGTACTACCCAAAGCAATCCATAGATTCAATGCAATTCCCATGAAAATGCCAATGACATATTTCACAGATCTAAGAACAAACATTTCAAAAATGTAAATGGAATCAAAAAAGACCCCGAATAGCCTTAGCAGTCTTGAGAAAAAAACAAAATTGGAGGTATCACAATAGCTGATTTCAAACTATACTATAAGGTCATTGTAATTGAAACAGCCTGGTACTGGCATAAGAACAGGCATATAGATAAATAGAACAGAA
The DNA here is from genome assembly GCA_004024845.1 of Tonatia bakeri. Taxonomy (NCBI): domain Eukaryota; kingdom Metazoa; phylum Chordata; class Mammalia; order Chiroptera; family Phyllostomidae; genus Tonatia; species Tonatia bakeri. Next base: position 109,234 of record PVIA01002855.1, on the reverse strand, counting down.
CAGAGTCCAGAAGTCATCCCATGTCTGATGGTCAATATTTGATAAGGGAGGTGAGAGCATACAGTAGAGTAAAGACAGTCTCTTCAACAAATGGTGTTGGTAGAATTGGGCAGATACATGCAAAAAAAATGAAACTCCACAACCAACTTACAGCATACACAGGGATAAACTCCCAATGGATAAAAGACTTAAATCTAAGTCATGAAACCATAAAAATCCTAGAAGAAAACATAGGCAGTAAAATCTAAGGCATATCTTATAGCAATATTTTTGCTGATACATCTAGGGCACAGGAAGTAAAGGAAAAAATAAGCAAATGGGACTATATCAAACTAAAAAGTTCCAGGACGGCAAAAGAAACAATTAACCAAATCGAAAGGGAACTCACTGAATGGGAGAACATATTTGCCAATGATACATCTGATAAGGGGTTAATTTCCAAACATATATAAAGAACATATACAACTCAACACCAGGTAGACAGACAATCTAATTAAAAAATGGGTAAAGGACCTCAATAGATACTTCTCCAGAGGGGACATACAGATGACTAGTAGACGTATGAAAAAATGTTCAATGTCACTAATCGTCAGAGAAGTGGAAATTAAAACCATAATGAGATAGCACCTTGCACCTGCTAGAATGGCTGTCATCAATAAATCAACAAACAACAAGTGCTGGTGAGGCTGCGGAGAAAAGGGGACCCTAATGCACTGTTGGTAGGAATGTAGGCTGGTGCAGCCACTATGGAAAACAGTGAGTTACCCCAAAATATTAAAAATGGAACTGCATTTTGTCCCAGCAATCCCACCTCTAGGAATATATCCTAAGAATCCTGAAACACTGATCAAAAAGGTAATAATATGCAGCCCTGTGTTCGTAGCAGCATTATTTGCAATAGCCAAGGTCTGCAAACAGCTCAGGTGCCCATCAGTAGATGAGTGGATAAAAGGTGTGGTACATTTATACAATGGAATTCTACATAGCTGTAAAAAAAGGAACTCTTACCCTTTAGGACAGTGTGGATGGGCCTGGATAATACTATGCTCAGTGCAACAGGCCAGTCAGAGAAAGACAAATACCATATGATCTCACTCATATGTGGAATCTAATGAAAAAAACTGATGAACCAGAGGCATGGATACATGAACAGACTGACAGATCTCAGAAGGAGCGGGAGGGACTGGAAGAGATGAGCCGGAGAATGAACATGCACGGCCCATGAACACAGACAGCAATGTGATGAAGGCCTGCAGTGGGAGAAGGTGGGGGTTGGACGGAGGAAGGCTAAGTGGGGAAATGGGGGACCTCTGTAATAGTGTCAACAATTTATAAAAATGTTTACAAATAAAAGAAGAACAAGGAACGTTATAGGTCGTTTTAATTGAAGAATTCTTACCTCCTTTTTTCTGGAACAGTGATGTATAGACCCAGACCTAAGCAGGTGTTTTAAAGCCTCTGATTAAATTAAACTGCATCCATCTGAACCTGATTTTTCTCTCTCCAGTTTCACAAATTTTAGGAATAAAAAAATACATTTACTTTTCTGAATTCTTAGTGCTTTCTAGCCTGAGTCAAGATTTTTGTTTTATGCATTTCTCCTTCATTTTTACACTCATTCTGAGAGTGACGCTGGAGAAAAGCATGTCATGGTCAGATTGGTGCCAGTGCAACTTCCAGCTGCTCCTTTAGTGGGTACGGGGCAGAGACCACGGTAGCTCTTCTGCCTGTTCTCAGCAGTTGCCTCCATACGTTTTAAATGCTTGACCCAAAGATCTTCACTCACTCCCAGTAACCTATTCAACTTACAAAGAAAGTAGAAGTCATTAGAAGGAAACTCCCTTTTTGTGGAACCTTATAAACTCCCTGTACCCTCTGTCTACCGCACTAAAAAAGGCGGTTCTTTGTACTACCCAAGGTTGACCACCTCACCCTGCCCTAGGCCCACCCATCCAGCCTCTCAGAGGCCTCATGTTATTAATCATCCTCTCCCTCTCCTGTTATGGTCAGCCTGTGTGTCTTTCTGATAGTTGTAAGTAAATAAGGCCTGACTGTCTGGCAGTTAACCCTCAGGAGACAGGAGCAGTCGACCCCATCCTCGTGGACAGGAGGAGGTTGATGGATGAAGAAAGAAACTATTGTGGCACATGACTTTAGGCAGACTCTTTTCTGTATCCCTGGCCTAGGATGCTTTATCTGTGGAGGGAGATAGGGGGATTAAATGACTTTCTACTCCCTGCAGGCTCCAGCATTGTGTCGGTTTCTGCCTTGTTGATCACCGGTTGGCTTTCTAGGCTTAAGGCACCTTCCTGTATCTATGAATACTGTGCCCTCGTGTTGCAAAATTATTTCCTTTTGCTGGGTAACATTTCACTATAAGGAGGACACCATGATATACTCATTCCCTTTCATTGTTGGGCATTTGAATTATTTCCAGTTTTTCCCTCTTCTGCAGATACAGAAGCAAGCCTCTTTAAAGGTACATCCTTGAATGTTATCTTTTTTCCCTAAAATAAATTCTAAATATTTAATTGCCAAGTAATTGTTGTTTATACATATTGCCCCAAACTGATACAGGAAGTATCAATTTTTATATTCCCATAAAAACATCTTGTCCCTAATATTCTCTTCAACAATGAGTTATTTCAAACATCTGCCAATTTGATAAGCAGAAATAGGATCTTATTCTGGTTTTAACTTTCATTTCTCTGATTACTTCTGAGCCTAACATGTTGAATGGTCACTTGCTTTTTTTTTTTTTATGTATTCACTCATCTCCGCCAACTTTTCTTTGTTTTGACTTTTATATCCTGTAATATATGAATTACAGTAACCCTTTCTCACATGCAGAACATATTGTCTCAGTTTATCCTTGGTCTTTCAATCCTTGTCTTGGTGATTTAAGAGGTTACTATGAAAAATTTTGAACGTAATACAAAGGTGGATCAAATAGTGTGTCAAACTTCCATGTATGCATGAAAGCTCCTGAAGTTACTAGCTCATGCCTAGTCTCAGTTCATAAATAATGTTGATGTTATTTTTTGAGATAGAAACCTTTAAGTGCTGATAGGGTTAATCTTCACTCTTTCCCTTCAAATTTCTGCCTTTGGTATATTCCAGATGTAGCCTTGGCTGCAGTCCTTGTCCCCGTGCTCGTCATGGTGCTCACCACTCTCATTCTCATATTAGTGTGTGCTTGGCATTGGAGAAACAGGTCAGTATGTGAGTAGTTCACCTAACTGGTCCTAGAGGGGTGTTTCCAAGTGCAAAACAGAAACTAGGTACAGAAGATGAATTATAGCTTGTCTTTTTGAGAGGGAGAATTAAAATAGCCAATAAAATGAAAATACCTTTATTCCCATAAAAAATGAGTATGTCAATTACTGAGTACCTTTATCATATTAAATTTTGCAGTACACACTGTCATATGCACATTAATAAGAAAAATTTCTTAACGCAGTAAATAGGTGCTTAGTAATACTTACTGAAAGAATGAAACACTTGCTGTCTTCAAGGTGTTGAGCAGGATTGGCACAAAATGAAGAACTGTAGTATAGTTTGATGAGTTATTTATGAAGTGCTGGAGAACACAAATGCAAGAACCCGGAGAGTTTCCTGAAATCTTGTCTTCAGGAAAGAGTATATTTTAATAAAAAGAAGGAATTGGATTTGGCTAGATAGTGGAAAGTAGAGAATGGCCCAGACTGATGGACCTGCTTTGGGCAAAAGCACAACTATGTGGGATGTCGGCAGAATAGTGAGTCAGTGCATGGGGTTTGGCGTGGGAGAGCACTGAGAAGGAACCACAGAGATACAGCCTGGGCCGGGATCAGGGAGAGCTTTCTGGGGAGAGAAATTGGGATTTCATTCTGTAGATTGGAAACCACTGGAGTGTGTTAAGCACACAGGTGGTATTACCAGATGCTTGTAGGAAAACAGTGGCAAGAGTTTTGCAGAGTAGATTGAAGAAGAGGTACTAAAAGAGACAGAAAGAAGAATTAGGAAACTACAAAGGGTGGGCAAGAACATATTGCAGTAATTCTGGAAAAAAGAAAGGTGAAGAGGGAGAGATGTCCCAGTCTCATCAGTGGGATGCATGACTGGCTGTCAAGTCCAGGAAGTGGGAGGGATCTGGGATGATCTGAAGTTTCTGGCTTCTGCAGTGAGACCAGTAGGGGTGTCGTGAGTTGAGGTAACAGAGCAGGAGGGACAGTTTTGGTGGAGCAAGAAAATGACTTCCTTTGGCCATTCAAGAAGTATTTGAGCACTTGCCCTGAGCCTAGTATTGAGTGATGAACCCTAAAATTTACGGAATGGAAGAGGATACAGTGCAGAAGACTATCGGCCATGGTACTGACATGGATCCCAGTGGATCCCAGATTCATAATGTTGGGAGTTTGTCTAAGCAGAAACCAAACAAGTTAGTACGAGGACATTAGGGGAAGGTGGAGGGGGCAGGGCTTTAGGGAAGTCCAGGAAAGACACTCCTGACACTTCAGGGAGCTGGACAGCAACAACAGTAACAATGAGAATAGCAGCAACAGTTCATTTTTATAGAAAAGTAAATGCTGATTTTAGGTATAACTCGAAATGCCTTACATGTTTTAACTAATTTGATCCTGACAACAACCTATGAAAAAGGTACTGTTATAAATCCCATTTGATAGAAGAAGAAAGTAACATACGGAGCGTATATAATTTGCCCAAGGTCAGCTGGCCAATACATGGCACAGTGGAGTTTTGGACCTGGGTGAAGAGCCCATGCTCTTAACCACTGCTGCCTCTGAACAGGTGATCGGTCAGTGAGGTCAGACCCACTGTGGTTAAAGCACAGGGATGTGGGAGTAAGGATTGAGTAGAATTGGTGAGAGGGAGGTAGGACTCAAATCTTCAGATCAGTTCAGGGTGGTGTTTAAAGAACACTGTGGACATTCAGACTCCCAGGAGGCAGATGGAATACATGTCTGTTCAAGACAAAGGTCTGAGCTGCAGAATTGAAGTTACTTCTGAGTATGGTGGTTGAAATTGCTGACCCCTGGCTTCACGAGAGTAAAGGAGGAGATACTATTAAAGGGCTGTGGAAAAGAGTGAAGAAGAGAGTAATTAAAACAGCTGCAACTATTGGAACCTTAACTCAGGCTGTTCTAAGCACTGGACATGTAATGAATAAACAACCTGAAGCTTTGAGAGTATATAGAATCTTCTATAGTACAACCCTTGGCTAATACATCATACCATTCCATTAATTGTCCTAGCCATGTAAGGCATCTAACTTCATTTAGAAATGATTGTTGATTTCCTTTTATTTAGAAGTCTTATGGTAATTTAAGGATTTTCCAGGAGAAAAGTTACTATTAAACTAGCATTTAATATTACATTGCAGTTTTTCATTAATGCCTTCAGCACCTGCCATCTCTTCCACAAATTTTACATTGTACTTTACTTTGGGATAATGAAATGTTTCCTTTTAAATACAGTCAGACTCTAAAATAAGGAAGTCTTTAATATCAATACTGTAAGCATAGTTTAATTCTGGGGAAGAGTTTCCAAGTGGGAAAAGCACATAGCTTGGGCTCTTTAAAAAAGCCATGTTTGTGATCTTGAGCAGATCACATAACCGTCTTGTCCTGTTTAGTGCACTGGTATGTCTGCTTTCTCTCTAGCTTGCAAAGCTTTAACTTTAATTAGATTTGCATCCTTGAATCAGAAACTGTCCTTTGTAAAAGGCTCTTGGTAGGTGGTAATTCCTAGTGCAGGGATAGGAGCTTCTTCCTGGGGTGGGAGGATGTGTCAGAACTCTGAGGGTGGACTGGGCAGAACCTTCTCTGTTGTGCATGTAGCTCTCATCTTTCAGGCCTTGGAGAACCCTGTTTTATTCCCTCAGCTATTTGTCACTGTTGATGACAGGGTTGATTTACCTTGGATGCTTGGGGAAGTTTAGTCTACGCAATTAAGGAGGTGTGACACTTGAAACTTCTCTGGGACAGAGGACAATAGATGAAAAGTAGGAGATTAGAATAATAACAATGCAAAAGAAAAAATGGGGATTTTTATAAGTTCTGCAACTTTTGTATTTGAAACCAAATCAGACCTGCCATGGTCCTGCCATGCAAACCCACACACCAGGGCTGGGTCTCTGATTTGATTCAGTTTTTTACCTACAGATGCAGCCTTTTTTTATTTATTCCTTTTGAAATAGTTGAGTAATGAGACAATTCTCTCAGGAGACAGTTAATATTTATTGAGAATCCAGAATTTATTAACCTCAACAAAGTCAAATTGAATAGAGGACTCTGCCAGGTGAGCAGCAAGTGGAAATATGTGCTCATGACTAATTATTAACTTTGATGTTTGTCCTGCAGTTTCAGGGCTGTTTTACTAGTGAATTCACTCTATTTGCTAACTTTTTTCTGTACTTTTCCAGAAAGAAAAAAACTGAAGGCACCTATGATTTACCTTACTGGGACCGGGCAGGTAACTCCTGACTTTACACCTCTTTCTGTCAGCAGGAAGTCCCTCCACTCCAGGTGGCAGTAGTGAAAGGAAAGTTGTTTTCAGGCCCACTTAAATTCCTCAGCACTGTTAGGAAAGCACATTCCTCCTCTGTTCTGTTCATTTTTACTCTTCTGTTAAATCTCTTCTAGTCACTAACTAGTAAAATGGAAAGGAATTCTGTTTCTTCTGGAAAACTTATCTGGTTTTTATCACCTATTTCTCTTGAGGAGACCAGCTTTCGTTAAGGTCCATATGAACACTGTAAGAAGCAAAGGATCTGGGTCCTAGTAGCAAACACACTCTGCTGTGGGAGTTTACCAGGTGGAGTCCAGCAGTGTAGAAATCCGTGAACTCTGCCATCTCTGCCATTTTGAGTTGTCATATTCTGAATTCCAGCTCTGTGTGGTAGGTGGCAGATTGCTGCAAGTTACACCAGAGGCCCCCTATAGGTTTCCCGCTTCCGGACACTACTAAAGCAAATCTTAAGAACCAAGGGTTCACCACTGTGACCAGGGTTAAAAAGAACAGTGGTAGATGTTAATCACATGCTGCTAGCCCCCAGAAGGTGAATCTTGGAAAGTATCTTTTGGGGAAAAAAAAACATAATGGCTTCACTGGTAAATTCTACCAAAAATCTGAAGAAAAACTAAACCTTAAAGATTCCACCACAAGAAGCTACTAAACAATAAATGCACTCAGCAAAGTGGCAGATCACAGAGTCAGCCTGCAAAGACCAGTTGCGTTCCTATACACAGTCAACAATCTGAACGGAAATTACAGAAACAACAGCATTGGTAATAGCATTGAAAAGAGTAGTATAGTTAGGAATTAACCGAGGAAGTAAAAGACTTATACGATGATGAAAATACTGCTAAAAGAAAAATTTAAAACCATAAACAGAAACACATCCTGTGTTCAGGGATTGAAAGATTTAATATTGTTAACATCACTACTACACAAAGCAGTCTGCAGATTCAGTATGAATCCCCATCATAATCCAATGATATTTTTGCAAAATTAGAAAAATCCATTCTAAAATTCAGGCACTCTAAATAGCCCTGAATAATCTGTAAAAAGAACAAAATTGGAAGACTCATACTTCCTGATTTCAAAACTTACTCCAAAGCAACAGTGGTCACAACTGTGTGTGGAGGGGAACAGTGTGATAGTGGCATAAAGAGAGATATAACCAATGGAATAGAGAACCCAGAAATAAACCCTTATAAATATGGACAAGTGATTTTTTGACAAGGGTACCCAGACCATTCACTGAGGAAAGGAATGTCTTTTCAGCAATTGGTGTGGGGAAAACTGGATATCCACATGCAAAAGAATGAAGTTGGACCCTAACCTAACACTATATACAAAAGTTCACTCCAAATGGATCAAGGACCAAAATAAAGATCTAAAAACAATAAAACTCTTAGAAGAAAACCTAGGACAAAAGCTTCATGGCATTAGATTTGGCATTGATTTCTTGATATGACACCAAATGCCCAGATAACAAAAGAAAAAAGCAGACAATCAGACTTCATGAAAATTTCTGAATTTTGTGTATCAAAAGACTATCCACAGAGTAAAAATACAACCCACAGAATGAAAGAAAATATTTGCAAATCATATTTGATGAAGGAATAATACTTAGGATATGTATGGACTTTCTAAAACTCAACCACAAAAAAAAAAAATTCAAAAATAGGCAAAGGACTTGAATAGTTACTTTTCAAAAAAATATCTACAAATGACAATGAGCACATGAAAAGATGCTCAACTAATCATTAGGGAAATGCGAATCAAAATTACAGTGAGATACTACCTCATTCACACCTATTAGGATGGTGCCGATTAAAAAAACAAGTGTTGGTGAAGTTGTGGAGAAACTGGAAATTGTGTACTGTTGGTGGGAATGTAAAAAGTTACAGTAGTTCCTCAAAAAATTAAAAATAGAGCTGCCATATGATTCAGCAATTCCACTTCTGGGTATATACCTATGATAATTAAAAGCAAGGTCTCAAAGAAATGTTTCTACACCCATTTTCATTGCAATATTATTCACAACAGTTAAAATGTAGAACCATCAACTGATGAATGTATGTGTAATATATATACATGCAGTGGAATCCTCTTTTAATTTTTATTGTAGACATTATTACAGATGTCCCCCATTTTCCATTCTTAAAAAGGAAATTCTGCATTGTGGTACAACATGGATGAACCTTAAAGTAAAATAAGGCAGTCACAAAAAGACAAATACGCCAGGATTCCACTGATACAGGGTACTTAGATTAGGTAAAATCAAGACAGAAAGTAGAATGGTGGTTACCAGGAGCTGGGTGGAGGGGAAACTAGGGAGTTACTGTTTTAATAGGTGTAGAGTTCAGTTGTACAAGGTGAGTTACAGAGATGGAGAGCAGTGATGTTGTACAACAGTGTGAATGTATTTAATACCACTGAACTGTGCACTTAAAAGTAGTTAAGGTGATGAATTTTGTTATGTGTATGCTACCACAGTAAGAAAAGAAGCTTGGCCTTGGTTGGTTGGAGCATCATCCGTGCACTAAAAGGTTATGGGTTGATCTCTGGTCGGGGTGTATACAGGAAGCAACCAGTGTTTCCCTCTCACATCAATGTTTCTCTGTCTCTCTCTCCCTTCCTCACTCTCTAAAATCAATTTTAAAAAACCCTCGGGTGAGGATTAAAAGAAAAGAGGCTTGAACATAAAGGCTAGTTTGTATAGATATTTGTTACAGAAATGGCTTAAATGGAACAGGGCTTCATATACTGTCACAATTTCAGACACAGGTTTTTATTTAACGATCTCTTTTGCTTACGATCACAATGAAGGTTGGTGGAAAGGTATGAAGCAGTTCCTCCCTGCCAAATCAGTGGAACACGAGGAAACGCCAGTTCGCTACAGCAGTAGTGAGGTTAATCACTTGAGTCCGAGAGAGGTCACCACCATGCTGCAAACTGACTCTGCAGGTAACTACGTGGCAGCCTTCAGCCTGGTAGAAGGAGAAACCGCTCTGCTTGCTGTACAGTGCTTTGGGGTTTGCAGTATCTTTTATGTGTTTCCTATGTGAGAGATCAGCTACTTTGTGAAGGTAGAGCACCTTTTAAAAAGTTTATCTTGAGTCATTCCTGTGCCTCAGATGTTCTAGCCATAAAATTGGGGCATTCACTTCTAAAAATTGTGGACATTTTTTGTCTTTTTACTTGGAAATTTGGTTTTATTGGGGATACAGAGACATTAAAAGATGAGCAGGAAAGATATAGCGAGCCTTACTGTATTTATCATATTAATCTGGTATGTATTATAAATATTCCCCCTAAAATTACATTTTAATATTACTCAAATAATGGAACATTTCTTTTCCAATGAAATACTGTCTATATATCTGAAGAACTTATACAAACTCTATGTAATAGCACACAAATGAGGCTTTCTGGAATATTAACTTATTAATGTACCACACAAGATAGCATCTTTCATTTAAATTTTGAAGTTGGTTCTTAACAGTGTCTGTGTTGATAGCAACAAAAGTTCCATGAAGAAGTGTTTGCTTTTGGTGTAAGCCTGAGGCTTCCACCCTAAATTGTATAAGCTGCGTATTAGAGCTGACTTTCCTGTTGTTTGTCTTTCACAATATCCACAGAGTATGCACAGCCGCTCGTGGGAGGAATTGTTGGCACACTTCATCAGAGGTCTACTTTTAAACCAGAAGAAGGAAAAGAAACAGGCTATGCCGACCTCGATCCCTACAACTCCCCGATGCAAGAAGTTTATCATGCCTACGCTGAACCACTCCCAATTACTGGGCCGGAGTACGCAACCCCAATTGTCATGGATATATCGGGGCACACCACAGCTTCGGTTGGTCTGCCCTCAACATCCACTTTTAAAGCTACAGGGAACCAACCTCCTCCTCTAGTGGGAACATACAGCACTCTTCTCTCCAGGACTGATAGCTGCTCCTCAGCCCGGGCCCAGTATGATACCCCAAAAGGTGGGAAGCCAGGTCCCAGTGCCCCAGATGAATTGGTGTATCAGGTGCCACAGAGCACACAGGAGGCATCAGGAACAGGGAGGGATGGTGACAGTAGTGTTTCTAAAGAAATCCTTTGAAGGTGATGCTGCTCTTTACAAAGCATCGTTTTAAAGCACATGGCCTTTTTGTCCTGTTAGTGGTAGTAATATATAGAATGTACTACATGTCTGTCATGAATGTCGTTGGGGGAAATGGGGTGACCGAGGTACAGAAACTACTAATCTTGTCATCTTGCTTTAAAGTATTACTGTGGCACACTTCCTGCTTGCCTGTTAAGTTTTGAGCATCCTGTTTGTTACTACTGTAAAACACTATTTTTAACGCAGAAAAAGCTCCCTACTATGCACTTCAAAGAAATTAAAAATCACTGAGTAAATATTTATTACCAATGCTGCAGGTACATGTGATAAATTCAAGAAGTGGCTTTGTGAGCCTGACTGGCAATAATGCATGGTACTGTTCTTGAAATGCTTAATGGCTTGAAATTCTGCTCTTTGTGAAAGATGGGTACTGCCATGATTTCCTCCTCTCCTATTCCTGCATTGCTTTCTGGGTTTTTAAAAAATAATGGCGAGTGATAAAATCATTGTTTTGATTGCAGTCATATGCACTTGTCCATTTTTCTTAGGAGAGCTCTCAGTGAGAAACTCTGCCTTGTAATGAGCAGGGTGACTGATTTTCCCTTTTTGACACTCGTAAGTGCTTCGACATTCACGGTACATGACCTGGTCCCATCCCTGCTCGTTCCGCCCAGGACCCGTGGTGGCCAGCCCCATTCTTGTGTTTATAAAACGTTTGGGTTTTTTCAGGGGGTGATTATTGCTTTATCAAACCTCACAAGTTCATGTTTAAGTTTACTTCTCTGTGTGGAAACAGGAACTTTACAATTTAAAAAAGCTATAAAAGAGATGTTATTCCCTCCATCTTGATTTGCAGTGGGATTTTTCCTGAGAGTTGTGAAAAGCTGAGGGCGTCCAAGTAGACACTGTAAACATGACTCACTTAATATTCATCACAGTGAAAAGCAGAATCATTCTTCAGAAGTTGTATAAATTACCTTTAAAAAAAGTAACTGGAATTTGCTCTTCCATTTTATGTGTAGCTAGATTTTTTTCTTTAAATCACAAGGTATTTTTTACTTTAATCAAATAAAAAACCTTCAATTTCAGTTTTCTGTAAACTGTTATAAGATCTGTAAACCCAGCGTGTCCCCTTCAGCTCTGTGTGGTGAGAGGCGTGAGCAGTTCTCTGTACTGTGTCGTGCCCAGGGAAGACGTGTTCCAGCATCCCAGCACAGGACCTTTCACATGTCGTTCTTGACACCTCTGTGCAACTGGTTAGCGCCACTTGCCCAGAACTAGTTTTTGGTTTGTGAAATAGAAATCATCTGCAGTTTACCAGCCTGTAATGTAAAAACCATGTTTAAATGTCTTTAGACTGGCAACATGACCATGAGATTAAAATTTGACATCCCTTCTCTGTAAAACCTTAATTGGTAGACTTAATAGAAATGTACTTTTCCATCAGGTCCAAGTCATCTCTGTTGGCTTGGGCCACCAGATTATGTCGTTGCCAGAATTTGCTAAATTTGACTAATGGTGAACGGTCTTCATTTGTTTCCTGAGTATGTCAGTAATCTTAATCATTGCTTCAAAACAGAAGTGTTTATTTCTGCAGCCTCCTTGCCCTCTACTCGACTTGGTTGGTTTTGTTTTCATTTGCTTTTGCTTCTCCAAATACACTATGAGGCATCGTTTTATTCATAGAAAAACCAACACGTACTTTGTTTCAAAAGCACAGGTATTGAACTTTTATTAGAACATATGAATGTGTGTGAAGCACATGTGTTAATGCAGTCATCCCCTTTCAGGTGGGAAGAGAGTAAACCAATTGCTTTATTTCTTTAATTCTTCCTTAGTACAGAGAGAATATACTTTTCCTGAAGTCATATGCCCGAAGCTTTAAGAGAAATGTTTTCAGTGACTATTTCATTTTCCCAAAGATGCTCGCTATTTTTGTGTAATTGTGTGCACCTACTTTTCCCATGGAACTTTTTTTTTTTTTTTTTTTTTTTGAGAAGCCAGTGTTTTCTTAAATGACACGTGTTTGAAGACTTGATTCATGCTGCCACTGTGCTGGCCTTGAACTGCCAATGATTTTTACAAATACTGAGTTTTTACTACTTTTATATATTTGACTTTCCAAATGAAGAGCTGAGCCTGATACAAAGGGTTGTTCTGGTTTTGTACTTTTAGTTTGTTTTCATAGTTGAGTTTTGGGGTTTGGTGTGTGTGTTTTTTTAACTACATTTATATATCTGATGTATATATATACAGCTTCGGAGACAATCAAGTAACAACTGAAAATGTGAAATCAACCATTTTTTACAAAATATCCTTGAATTTCTGTTCTTTGCTTGAAACATGTAAAAGACTTAAGTCACTGTGGTTTATTGAGTTAAATGTTTTTTCCTGTTAATACAGCTATAAAAATAGAACCAGACAATAGTGCAACAAGTATGGCCATTACATGTTTCATAAAATTACACTGACTTCACTGATCCTTGATCTGAGGAACCAGCACAGTTGAAGATAGAGTATTGTGGACGCTGATTATATTTTATTGAAGGCTGTAAATCCAAATAGATCCTTTTGTGTGCAGAGTCTAGTCCAGTTATTTAAGTTCATGTTTCACTGTTTGCACTTTGCATTGAACAATGGGTTTAGTTCACTGATGAAATAGTTCTGGCAGAGAAATGATACAGTAACTGAAACTACGCTGTGTGTGTACTTGCCCTTGCCCCCACAGGGGGAGGGGCAGAAAATGAGTTCATCTTCTATTCATGTGGCTGAAATTCCATGGGAAGTGATACAGCTTGAACTTAACTGCCCTGGCTCCACATTGTCATCTGGAGAGCAAACAGGCTGCAGCAGCACCATGTCCGATGACATGATTAGAAGGAACTAACAGATTATGCTTTTCAGACTTTTTTAAGAGATATCAGTGAAAATCAGTGAAGCTCTACCTGAAAGTTACCTGTGAGCTCTGCCTTTCAGTTCTGAACTTGAAGTCCATAAACTGCAAAATCTAAGAGTTGGATGGTTATTAAAATACTTTTTAGGTCATGTGTGGCACCAGTTCTCATTTAATCCAACTTGTGACTAGTTTCTTCTTTTTTTTCCGGCACTAGGAATGGTGGAAACAAAACACATTGAAATATGTATTGGAAATAAAAATGGCTTGAGTGTCAGTGATATTCTCCCAGAATGTACTTTTCTTACCTCGGCATGTACTGTAGTCACTCAGTATTTGTATATGTTGCTAGAATTTAGATTGTATAAACAGTGAGATTTTAATGTGTTCATGTGTTTTAATAAATTGTATATATGTGTCTTGCTCAGATTTTTTTTTTTTTTGGCTTAACTAAAACCACCTTGCAATTTATACCCCTCCCTTATACTACACAAAATGCCAGATTCCTCAGTTTTAACATCAGTCAGAAAATTTTATGGCCAATATTATAGTACACACAGTAACATCTAGAAATGCCACCATTGGCTTTTGACTTCAACTTTTTCTGTAGCCAGCAGTATCCTTGCCGGAGCTGGAATTACTTCACATCAAACTGAACTTCAACAGCCAGGCTGCATCCTCTGGCTGAGCTGTGTGGTAGGAGGGACAGGTCACACTGACACGTGGACTCCAGTCTAGTGCCAGCCTTTCCCACTCCAACTTATTAGGAGAATCACATGAAACTGGTACTGTGCAATTATATGCTATTAACAGAAGGTCATCCCTATTTAATGTCTGGATCTGGATTAAATCAACTACTAACTTTCTTCCCTTACCCTGCTTTGTCAGTACTTCATTTATTCATTTATTCCTGTTTCTGGTCTACTATTTCACCCTTTCACACTTTCTTCAGAGAGTAACATCAGCGTCTTCTAGTGATACTAATTTGTTCAACTCATATCTCTTCTGATACCTTATAACTTCTGTTCTCTTCCCTTCTGCTTCATCACTTATCCTCACCCCACCCCACCCCACCCCACCATAGCCTTGATTCATACACATTAAAATGGGAAGGGAGACCAGCTCACCACTTGGTAGGGCTGGCTTGTTTACAACTGGTAGGATTCTTCTCTGGTGAACCCTAAGTAGCCAGGGAAGCTTCCCATTTGAAGATGAGAGATGAAAATACCATTTAGATCCAAAAATACCTTGATTCTTCTTAAGGAGTTCCTTGTGCCTTTTTCATCTTTCTAATTTACTTCAAATACTAAATTTTTAAACTTAATTAAACCAGACAACACAAAGTTTAAGGATTTTCTCCTTGAACATGTCTAACTCAGCTTCTCTGTATAAACTTTATTTCCTTAAAATAACGCAGTCGCAAGACTTTAAAAACTGCATTCTTTGGTTATTTGCTCATCTAGAATTTCATGGTTAGCCTATTTCCACTTAAAAACAAAAACTACCATCTTCTACCTAATTACTCATCATAATCGTGGTTTACTTAATTGCAGGACAAAAAGCCTAATTATACCACGTGATCTTAGATTTCCATTACCATCCACACTGCTGTATTCAGAGCTGGTTTAACATTCAAAGCAGGTTCCTTAAATAAAACAAACAAACTAAGCAGCCATCCAGATACAGACCTGAAGTGCTTCCAGTCTGCCACATCAAGGCAGGGCCACATGCCAGTCCCCCAGTTTACAGTCGCCACATCTCCTCCTGCACTTCGTTGCAGTGAATTTAAATTCCCATACTTACTGGGAAATCACATCCCTTCAAAAGTTTAAGATGAAATAACTAAAAAGATGTTTAAAAACACCGCAGAAAACTAGCTTATTTTGTTTAAAATGCAATTACAACTTCTTTCCCTGATATTTTAATATCTCTTGGTTTTCATAAATTAAATAGTCATAGAAATTAAGCTGGTGGTTATGAATCACCAGGCAGCAATAAGCTTAATGTACAGGGTCCAGCACAAGTAATGCCCCTCTTTTATTACAAAATAAGCATGTAATTCTGTAACATAACAGTATCACACTTAAGCACACCATATGACATTTTAGGTGAAATGTTCAAATTAAAACTATAAATTATTACACCCATATGGTCCCCAACATATTATCACCCTACCAACCACACTCAAGCAGGCATTACTTATACCGGACCCTGTACCTTGTTTCTTGACAAGTACATACATTTAAAAATAAACTAAAAGTTGCAGTATAAAAATAAAACTATACTGTTAGTATTATCTTCTCTTTCCGTAGGGTCAATCTTGAATCAAGTTGACTACAAAGTTCTTTTCTGTAATGTCCTTCAAAAAGAGCTGCTCTGCAGTCACATTGTGATACGCACTCTAGAAAATAAAAGTGAAGTAAAGTCACCATTTATCCCAATCTCAGATCACAGCAGCCGTGGAACATGCTGTATCTAAAAAACTTCTGAATGAAAACCTCAAATATGGCAAGTGGCTGAGGCTTAACTTGTGTTAACCTTTCTAATTTACTCTTTGTTCATTCTTGTGCCAGAGCTCCCCCTAAAATCCACTTTTTCCATTTAAACTATCACATAAGAGGCTCCCTCACATCACCCTCTGGTCTACTGAATCGTGGTAGAAGTCTAGATACCAAAATTGTAAATCTGAATGGGTTGATCACTTTAATGAAACCATCACCTAGAATTCATGTTCAAAAAAATTACCCTACTCTACTGATGGGTATCCTGATTTCCCTCAGGACGGTGTTTGATGAGGTGTTCTTCAGGTGACGGGAAACACCAAATGCGCTGCAGGAAAGACTAGGGCTGAGAAGAAACGAGCTGAAGTCTGTCCATGCCCCCAACTACTCGAGTGTGTGTCTGACGTTGGAAGGGAGGGCACGAAAAGGCAGCTTTAAGATCTCTAACCTGAATAATCCCACTTCAGCATACACAGCATTTGGAGATGATGATTTAAGAGGACTGATTTTATGGGATATAACCATATACTTCATGGAAATCACATTTCAATATTAAAAATGTGCAGATAACATCTTAATCCAATCATTTAGGATGTGCCACTAATCCAAGTTAGAAGTAGGAAAATAGAAAACTCCTTCCCAGTCTGTTAAATAAAAAATTACAGAATCAAATCAACTACCATTGATCCCTAATTCAAGAGAGGTATGATCTATTAAAAGATTATAACCTTTCTGGTCATGAAGATTCTTTCGTGGAGTTAAAATGTTACAGACCTTCTTGTCTATGTAACTGAACAAATAACATGAAAATAATTATGGAAATGGCAATGCTTTTAGGTGAATTTGTAATATTTCCAATGGATTATATGTATATTTAAATAGTGCAAATTGGAGACAGTATCTAAGATAAGGCTTGGTCCCTACGTGGGTTTGACGATACTTGACAAAAACAGATTCTCCTAAGGGTCTGAGGCCCACAAACTGGGAATTGCTACTGTAGCAAAACACTCTGGACTTGAACCCTAATTTCTGCACTTGGTAGCTCTGTAACCCTTATCAAGCACTCATCCTCTCAAAAGCTCTTCCCTAAGTAAAATGACAGGTGAGAAGAGAGCAAATAGGCTTTCCAACTCTAAAAATCAAATAACACACACACACACACACACATATTACCTTATTCATCAAAGACATGGTGGCATTCCCATAGTAGTGCAAAGGACTCTTGAGGTCAGAAAAGTTGTATTTAAAACCAGCAAGGTGAACTTCATGACATATATGAAATGCCAATGTGATGGCAATAATTCCTGTTGTTGGGTGTTTGGGTTTCTGGGGAAGGATATTAAGATTTTTCTTAAAATCCAAATGAGACACTTGTTCCCAAAGCCTATGTGGGTGTCCTAATCTTACAAATCTTATAATTTAACTAGCTCTAGGAAAAGACTAACTTTAACCAAGGAACTTCAATGATAAGTTGTACTAGTAAGTATCTCACTAGAAAACAAGGATTCCAAACATATGCATAGTAACATGACAGTCTCAACTGGATCCTTATTAATTTAAAAGCAGAAAAAGAAAAAATCACATATACATACATTCAGAAAGTGTGCTATAACACGTGTTTGACGGGAGGCTCTTGGCATTCAAAGTTTTAATTCTCAGTAGCATGCCTTCAAAGGCATAAATAAAATGTATCAAAGGGTTGGTTTATTTTTGGGGTTTTTTTTGGGGGGGGGGTTAGAGGAAGAGGGAAAGAGGGAGGGAAACACTGATGTGAGTGAAACATCGATTGGTTGCTTCTTGTACCCACCTCAGGAGACTGAACCCACAACCCAGGCCTGTACCCTGACTGGAAATCAAACCTTTACCTTTGTGGGATGAAACCCAATCACCAAACCACACCTGTGAGGGCTGTATCAAAGTTTTATCACAACAATTCAAGGAGGTTTCCTTTGGATTAAATGTTTTTTACAGCGCCCATGGAAATTACATGTGACTAATCAGGATTTTGAGGAAGGAAAAGAAAATCAAAGAAGCACAATACAATCAAGTAAACATCAGGAGGCAAAGAAAGCCTAACAGCCTTTCATACAAGATTTTCTTTACCCCATGCACTACCGCGACTTCACCACAAGCCTCCACCACATGCTGGAAAAGGAGGATCGTGGCTGGGTAGAGACTCACCCATCCAACTTCACTGACCGATCCCACCTCTGTTTCCATCTCCTGTGCCTCCCCACATCCTGACTTCCTTTCATCACACCTTAGAGCACTTCATTATGATTATTCCCTTCAATTCTCTGGCACCTGTCACCTACAGAAACTGCATTACACCTGACAGAATCGTAATCCTGGTTAAACCCACACCCAAGCAGCAGAACGGGGCAAGAGAAACAACGTACTTGCCTGGCCACATGTAACATTTATGACCAAAGTTTGAAGCAGGCGTTCAGTTGGTCCAACAATCCAATTCCATCCCCTAGCAAATTTCCTTTCCTACTCTCCAAGATGACAGTTTTAGTCCTCTCTCCTCCAACAGCCCTAGCCTTCCTCCTACTTTAACAATTTAATCCTAGTTTCCTAAGAAAACAAGAAATCACATAAAAACTACATCATCTTCCCAATTCAAAATCTACCTTCGTCTGTACCCAGACCTTCAGCACTCACTCCTCTTAACGGGGCTGAGATGTCCCTGTTTCCACCTACAGCCAGCTCCTCCGTGAGTGCACCACGCTTGTCACATCTCCTCACCACCACTCTGCTGCTACAGTCAGCCACTTCCTCCGCGCTCTTCCTTCAGCACACAGACATACCCTTAACAAAATCTGTCCTTGACCCTATGTTCTCTTCCAACCATTTCTCTGCTCTCTTCTAGCAAAACCCCATGAAAGATTTGCCTCTGCTTCTTGTGTGCCGTGTCCTCTTTCTTCTGTTTCAAACAGGCTTTCTTCCTTTATTCTGGTTCATACCCCCTGTATGACTCCACATTTTCAGAGCCAGGGTTTACTGTGTGCGCACAGGCTCTGTTTGGATGGCACCTGGCCTGGGTGACCTCTCTAAAACACAGCGGTGTCCTCACTGGGCTCCTGGGACACCCTGTCCTCCTGGGACACCCTGTCCCCCTGGGACACCCTGTCCCCCTGGAACTGTAATCTAGTTACGACTAGTTCCAGTACCATCTCTAAGTAAGACCAGGGTCTCCTGCACTTTCAGAGTTAAGATGCTGCCTAAAACCAAGCACAAGTGATAAATCTGATCTTATCTTTCAGGGAAATAAGACCTGAAAAGTTATAATACATATTTGTACACGCAGAAGCCTTTTCACCTCAGAATTACTAAAAAATTATTAAAAATGTATCCTTTCCTTTCAATACTAAGAAACAGGGTTTAAATTTAAACATACTTATGTTTTTTTTGACTTGGAAATTGCGCTTTGAGGGTCTACCCTGCGGAAATCATACAAGTGTGCAGAAAATCCCCGCAAGCACAAGCATCTCTCTGCTACCTACAGAGGGACAAGCTAGGCACAGACCTAAATGCCTCCCAGTAGGGGATCATTAATTAAACGGAGCGGAAATGGAACTACACCTCTGGTACAATTATAATTATATCAAACAAACAAAGTGTATGTGTTTATAAATACATAGAAAATTCTAGAAGGATATAAAAGGCAAAAAATCTCAGGAGATAATGTGAGTTATTGAGGGAAAGGAAGGATATCCTTTTTTTAAATATCCCTTTATAAGTTACTTGATTTCAAGCATGTAATACTTTAGAATTTTTTATCATTCTAAAGAAAAGACATATGATGTGTGTTTCTTGGGATTTTCCCTGATTCCCAAAAGATAAAGGAAAACCCCCATTTCGGCGGTCAGAGCATGTTACACAGGAACTCAGGCTTCAAATGAAAACACATCTCTGCCACTGTACAGACCTAGGCGTCGTTTTCCAGGGACTGCAGACACACGGAGCCACAGAAGTCACAGTCAACGAGCTTTCTTTGAACTAAAGAATTGGGAGTTTCAAGAACTCTCAATGTTGCTGTAATGACATTTTCTGAGAAACCAGTGCCAGTGTCTGCTCTGTGACCGCAGCAGTATCTCTGAACTACCTCACTGTCCTTCCTCACCTTTCCTCTGGTTTTCCCGTGATAGTTCTGTCACAGATTGCTTCAGAACACTCTCTTTAGCCTGAAAGCCATGCATTGTCCTGAAACTTGTCCTGCTGCTCCGAACACAGCCTGCCCTCCGCACCCGCCAGCTGCAGAACGTGGAAGACGAGGTTATCAGAGATGAGCCATCTGGGCGTCCAGATGGAGGCCCCGGAAAGGCCCCCACAAGGACAGAAAAAGCCTTCACTAAAGGTTCTTTTGCTTGCAACATCAAAAAACACAAAGAATATATCCACAGATATCTAATTTCAGTCACTCCAACGAGGCCCTCAGAAGCCACCTCATGCATGAGTCTCGGTTCTCATAGTTTCCAAGATGCACCCCTTGGGTTCCCCTGGTCTACACTAGCCAGAGTTTTAGTTTCAAAGAGTGCACCAAAAATACGTACCTGATTTTTGGGAAACACTTTTGGAAAATTAAGCAGCTCATAAGCTGCCATTCTGATAATGAAAGGATCTAATATTCTGATTTGATATGGTTTATAGATCAGGTTTAAGGCTGGTTTCTTCCAAAAACTATTAGTGTTCTGAAATAAAGAATACAAAAAATAAAACTTAGTAGTTGTCACTTTCATGGGAAAAAAACCTGAAGGTAATTGGAAGGCAGATCAATGTGTCAACTTACTATTTTGCCGCCGGTCAACAATTCCCACAGCCACTTTAAATCGTGTGGCTTAAAAGCAGTGAGAATCGCGGTAGAATTGGGATCATTGTGTTTGGGATCTGAAAAAACAGATTCTGGATAAAAAAGTCGGAAGGTTGTCCTTCTCCCAACTTCCTCTTCGTGTCCTACAACGGGACCATCGTTCATTCTGTGGAGAGTAAAACACCAGACATGTAGACCACCAGCAGCATGGGCCATCTCCACCTCAGTCCCCAGAGTCTCAGAGCGCGGCAAACTGCCCACCAGGCATCCAGTCCTCAGAGGTGCAGGCAGTCCATCAATCTTTCACACAGAACTGCCGGGGAAATAACGCCCTTTTCTGTCTGAAACAGCTGCTTGATCAAAGCAGACACTTGTGCTTGTATTTGAAAGTGAATTGTGCGGGGCACTGGTAATTGAGTCTTACCTCCAGGGAAGCTGAAGGCTAAATAAGACAAATGTGAACCTAAGAACCACAACAGTAGAATTAGAAGAGGACTTGGAAGACACTCCAACAAAACCCCCTGAATTTACAGATAAGGGCCCTGAGGTTTGGAGAGAGAAAGTTACTTGCCAGCGTTGCACATTCACGTAGCATGCAGACACATGTCTAAGTGACTGACAGGCAAGAGTCACATTGACGATGAAGACCCATCAAAACCATTATGCTCTGAAATTAAGTAACAACACACAAGTGCCGTGTTATACCCAGCCACAACCAGATGAGCACCTACGGCTAGAGGGAACTAAATAAAGAACCACAGGGGACCTGCTGGGTTTGTGTATGTTCAACGCCAAGGTTAGATTTTGCACATGCTATGAAAAGGAATGCTTTGTTTCCAAAACATTGTTCCAAAAGAGAATAAATACTATTGTACCCTTTGCTGCTGACTCTGTGTAAGAAGTCAGTCTGAACGCTTGAAACAACTTTCGTCATGTGCCCATGGCATTGCCCCCAAGGGCTTGCTATGGCTCCCTTATTCCCGTCTCTGCTCTCGTCTAATACATTAACAGACCCTGATAACACGGCCTCTGAAACATGTCTCAGTCTATCCACTCTCCTCCTCTGCTACGACAACCCTGTTCCCAGTCACTATCAACTGCCTGTATGTAGCAACCTGACCGGCCTCTCCATGTCCACGCTTGTCCCTCATATTCCAGTGTTCATGCCACAGTCAGAATGTTTTAAAGGTAACCAAGTCAAATTGCTCTCCTGCTTAAAAATCTTCAAAGGTTTCCTGTCATACATCAAGTAAAATCCAGGCTTGAATGACAGCTTACAAAGTCTAAACCTAGCTTGCCCACCCCTCTCTCCCAGCCTGTGCCCTTCTGCCTCACTGGTTTTCTTGTTCAAACCCAGGGTCACATCCTCCTCCAGGAAACATTCCCTCTGTCTACACTGCTTTTCCCTGATCTCCACAGGACTAGCTTTGATTGGTCACTCGGTCCAGCTTAGATGTCTCCTCCTCAAAGTGGCCATCCCTCCTAAAGTAGCCACTCAATCCTTATCACATATTTTGATTTGTATGTATGGCACTTATTACTATGTTTCCTTATTTAATGACTGTTTTCTTCCCTTATTAGATTGTAAGCTTCACAGAGAACAAGAACATTGTTTATTTACTGCTATATACCCTGTGGCTAGAACTGCCTGGCATAGTGAGGGAACTTAATAAATATTTGCTAAGCGAGTGACCTGAAATCTAGCCTTACTCTGGCCAACGGCTGGGAGACAGAGTTGTGCAACGTCCTGAAGATCAAAGGGATCCCGCCTCCTTCTAAAGCACAGCTGTCCTAAAGTAGGAAGCCACATTCTTTTGAAACCATTCCAATTTAGCAAATGTGAAATATTTACCTTATTATTACATCATAGGAGTCAATTTTTTCTCCTAATGTCTTATTCTTCAAAACTCCTCCGTTACCAACCACCACGCACTTTTTACACGGCACACTGTTGGGCAAACAGACAAGTGAGAGATTGAGTCATCAGTGAAAACACTGGGTGAACGCAAGAACCCATTCATACTTTCAGGGACCCAGAGCCAGATTTCACTTCCTGCAAAGCAGAAATACAACCAACTTTGACTTACAGGTCTAAGGATGGATTAGAAAGATAAGAACTTTGAGAAGAACAATCTGTAGGAAGTACATCATCACTAGCAACTATTAACTCTTACCAGCCCACTCACGTTCCCTCATGTGATTCTCATAACCCCCCACTAAGAGGAGTAATCCTGATAGTTCCAGTTTACAAATGAAGAAAGAGGTTCAGAAAACTGTCAGGCAACACTTAAAAGTCATACTCTGAAGAGATGCAGGACCTTGAATAGAATTTGGATCCAGATCTTCGAGCTACAAAAACTTCCCTCAACACAGGATTCTGCTTGTTAATATTGATGCCAGTGTGTTTTCACAGTACCTGTGTATACAGTTTTCACAGCATCACCCATTTTCCTGCACTTCTCACTCTGGGTTGCTACTCTATCTACTGTACTGTGCCTGAGTGTACAGACAGGCTGGAATCAGGTGCAGCTTCTGTGTACCTGCCCATGTCACTTTAATTCCCCAAACACGTACTGGTCCTTCCACCTTAACCAATACAAATTAAAAATTCATTCTGTATTCCTGGCAAAGGGCTTTAAAGTAGGACACAGTGGGACCTCCTGTTGCTGGCTGGGACCAGCCAAGGACCCGGACTGGGTCCCATCAGCTCTCAGCAAACGGCACGGCCCATCTGTCTCCGGGCTCCCGCCACCACCTGGCCGGACCTGAGAAAAGGACGAGACAGGTCATGTGGTTCTCTTCCAGGGATGAGGCTACAGAGGCGGGCACCGCTGAGACCACCCTCGGGACATGGAAGTATAAGGAAAAGACTTTCCAGGAACCAGAGAATCAGCACACTAGATGAACTCCAGACTGTAAGGCTTTTAGAAAATGCCAAGCAGCAAAACTGCACACATGCTGTAGAATATTTAGCTGCAGAGGATGCGCTAGTACAGGAACCACTAAAAAATGCCAAGCACTGGCCCTGCCATGTTAGGAAACAAGGTGCACATTCCTATATGCATAAGTTTCCCTGTTTTATTTAGAATCTGTTCAGCTCATCTATTTGATATTTTCAACACTAAATATTTTAAGAATACTTTTCACATGTTTTAATCTGAGATGCTTAGCTCCCAAAATTTGAGTCATATCCAAATCAGTGTTCACTTTGTTACAAAAATAAGAAGACCCAGAGTATCCCAGGCACAGCATCTAAAGGGGTTGGCGGGGCAAGGCAGGTGGGGAACGCTGTCCCACAGGCCTTGCGGACATGCCCCAAAACCTCTATCATGGAGATGTCACAATGTGTTTTAGAGATGTTTATTTTTAAACTGTTGGTCTTTAACTATGAAAGTAACAGCTCTAGATGCTTTTCTATGCGAGTTTGACATTCCTCCTCATTCCAGGAAGGCGACTTTGTCAACGGTGCCCTGCTCTGCAGCCCGGAGAAGACCAGAGCCCTGGCAAACATTCAGATCCCCTCCCTCACCCAGGCAGGTGTGGCTCAGTGGGTTGGGCGTTGTCCTGCAAACCACGAGGGTGACCAGTTTATTTCCCCTGTCAGGGCCTGTGCTGAGGTCGCAGGTCAGGTTCCCAGTTGGGGCGAGTGAGAGGCAACTGGTCCACTCAGTGTTTCCCTCCCTCAGAGATGTTTCTCTCCCTTTCCCTCTCTTTCTCCCTCCCCCCCTTCCCTCTAAATATAAATAAATAAAATCTAAAAATAAAAAAAGAGAGAGAAAGAAAACAGGAATATTGCCATGTTCCTGACCAGATCCATCCATGAATGCTCTGTAGCAATTCCCACACACACAGTTTATTTGACCTTTCCTTCCACAACTTTGGGGTTGGCTTAATGCAAATGAGGCTAAACTTGAAGCTGGCTCCATCACCCCAGTGGAATGCTAAGTAGACTTGGCAACAGGCAGGCAGTCCTAGGAATGGACAGGATCAAAATAACAGCCGTGCTCCTGCCAGGTAAGCTTCCCAGGGGTGGAGGGAATACCTATAATTATGGTAGCTAGACAAACCCTGTGCTTTGAATGAAGGCTGAGGCCACCTCCCTGTCAAGGGAAAGGGCAGAATTGCCCTGAGGTCAAGGGGCCCCAGGGCTACAGCCTCCATCCTGGTGTGGGGCCCCCAGCCTGGAGCACAGGCCACCACCACGTCTCAGGGTTCTTATCCTGGAGTCTCCACAAAGGACTTCCGACACCAGTAAGGGGTTAGCTCAGCTCAGTTCCAGACACAGGAGTGACATAAGCACGGCTTGGCAGTGGACTGGCAGGCTGAACCTTGGTGCTCACAGGAGTTCCCCTCGGTGTTATCTATATCAGACTGGATTGCAGCTGGTCATCAAGCCCTAGATTGTGTGTGGCCAAAGGAGGCATACATAATAAAAGCTGCCATCTGTTATATTATTATGTCCCATCCCTGCCCTGGCTGGCGTGGCTCATTGGGACTTTACCAGAAAAGTCCCTCATTGATTGTGAATGTATCTCAGCTCAGTGTTCAGAGGAGGGGGAAAAAAGCAGAAGCTTCCCCTGGCTGTGGGGAACCACCCAGAAACCCTGCTGGAATTCCAGAGCCCCAGGACTGAGTGCACATCCTCACAGGACGCACCTCTAAGCGCAGCCACATCTGCCCTCCCCACTCCTCACTGAAACCAAGGCTCCAGGAGCTCACAGGTTGTTGTCTGTTCTGTTTGCTAATGAATCCCAGCACCTGTGCCTAGCACAGATCTGGCCCCTGCATGCATTTGTTGAATGCGTGAATAAATCCAGCCACATCCTTTTACAGCTGATGGAGGCAGCTGGACAGATAGGCTGTGCCTCTGCCTTCTCTGCGTGGCGTTTGCGTCTCCAAACTGTCATGGTGCCCTGCACGCTAGATGACCTGGGAAGACCCCCACCAAAACCCCAATGGGTACGGAACTGCTTTACAGCATCAGGTGATGTGCCCAACACCTGGGCTGCTCAGGTGTGAATCATCTCTGCCCTCTTTCAGGATTAATGTCACTGCAGGGACCCGGAAGGTCCTAGCAGGTGTCTCAGCTGCCTGGATTAGGGACCCCTTTCCTCCAAGTGTGGACCAAGTTGGAAGGATAAGTCCCAGGTTAGTGGGAGCAGAGTAGCTGGGAGCATCCTCACCAGAATGTCCACCTTCGGGCTCACAGTGGGTAGGGAAGGTCACCTCCTCACAGGCCTGACATACGCTAGTCCCTGATCAGTCAAGGAAAAAACAGAGCATTTCTGCATCATCTCTGTTCCCTCCCATCATGCTATGGGCTAAACTGTGCCTCCAGCCCATTCATCTGCTGAAGCTCTGACCTCCAGCACCTCAGAATGTGACTGTATTTGGAAATAGGGTCTTTGAGTAGATGATTAAATTGAGGTCATTAGGGTGGACTTTAGAGAACCTCAATTCTAAACATGCTTTACAGTTCAATAATCATCACATTTTAAGAAATTTCACTTTCTACTTTTTTCTCTGTCAGCTTGGAAGGGGGCAGAGGGAAGGTGAGAAGGCCCTTTGCCATAGGAAAAAGTTTGCCAATGCCTCTGAAAGGAAGCTTTGTCAGTGAAATTTCACTTTTCCTCCTGGTAAGGGATATTGCAAAGACCCACACATTTCCCTGGGGATCATATATAACACTAAAAATGGTTTTAGCCCCTGGCTGGAGTGGCTCAGTGGGTTGAGCACCGTCCTGCAAACAAAAAGGTTGCCAGTGCAATTCCTAGTCAGGGCACATGCCTGGGCTGCAGGCCAGGTCCATGGTCCCCCACCCCCGACCCTGCCTGCTGACTGGGAACATGTGAGAGGCAACCAATCGATGTTTCTCTTATATCAAAGTTTCTCTCCCTCTCTTTCTGCCTCCCTCCCCATCTCTCTATAAATAAATAAATAAAATATTTTTATTAAAAAGAAAGAAACAGTTTAGGGGGTATCCCTAGGACTACTCTTTGGCAATAATATCTTATCTACAACTAATGTTCACCATGCTGCTGACTCTGGGAAATATGTAACATAGCAACACATGGTCTGAACCACACTATAGGAGACCATTCTGCGTGGTGTGGGCCCAGCTCCCACTTGGAGATGCACAGGACCCACACCCATGGATAGGTTCTCCCATAGGGGATCATGCCTGCATTGCACCTAGACTGCTATGAGCCTTGCTTTTGCTAAATCTCCCTTGCCCTGAATTGAGGCAGCAACTGCTTACTGTAACTTCCTAAAGCCTGTGTTAAACCTCTCCAGTATGGAGTGTGACAGGTTCAACCATTTTTCCCTTTGCATTTGCAAATACCCTTCTTCTCTGATGTGATTAGCAGCATCCTGTCCTTTGTTTTCTGTAAAAGGTAACCACCTAAAGCGAACCCATGCATACATAGTAAATGAGGACCATCATGTAATGTGACCAGAAAAGCACTAAAGACCGGTCAAGGCAGGGGCCAAGGCTTTTTCTCCTCTTAAGAGAGAAGCCACGCCATCCCTATTCTTCCATAGGACTCAGTAGTCCGTGTGAATTTCTCATGTCTCATGCACAATATGGAGGACCCCAGACCCCAGGAGCCGGGGTCCTCATCACCACACGCCTCGAAACTCATCACTTCCCTCTCTCCCCTGCAGGTACCCACTTACCACCAAAGGAGTGATGCATTCTCTCCCTGGTCTCAACCACCTGGGCTAGTTCCTGGCTTTCCCTGCTTCCCTAGATGTGAAACAATAACTTCTAGTGTCCTCTGGGTGAGCGTCTAACTTCATCATCAGTATTAACACAACTTTCATGCACAAACAGCTGCAGTGAACTGTGTGTCCCTAGAGGACAAGACTAGTATTATTTGTATTTCTGTAGTCTCCAGTCTAAAACTTCCATTCACAGGCTGCACATTTTAGAAACCAGTTTGGTTGTTACATTAAGTGTGGTGGTCATTTTCCTGCTTTGAGTCTGGAGGTGTCTGTTCACCTGCAGGTGTCTGTTCTTCCTTCCCCCACCCTGGAAGCAGGCAGTAAAATACGCATGCCCCAAAATGCTCATCTGGAAAACAAAACCATTCCGAGAGGGCCAGAACCTGTTAGTGGGAAGTCTGGAAAGCTGCTGACGCCGTAACAGTTATGAGATTACCCTTCCCCCAGGTAGAAGGTGTGTTCCTCATCAAGTCGGACAAATGCAGAAGAGTTTCTACTGTGTGTGGAGGGAAACCGCAACAACATCACTGTAGAGAAAGTAAACTTCAATTGTCCGTTCCAAGTGATCTGTGATGTCTCCTCTTCCAGACGCTTTCCGACATTCATTTTCCCTTCAGCGGCATCCTGTGCATCAACATATCACTCCATCTTCCACAAGCTACGACAGATCCCAGTGCTCATGTGACCAACGGCCAGTGTCCCTTGTCGCTTGCTAGCAGAGCCCTGCTCTCATAAGTCTCACAAAGGTGACTACATTTCCCTGCCAATGGTTGGTCTAGAGATGGCCATGTGACCCATCCCTGGGCAATACGATATCAGGAAAGTCTAGCCCTGGCCGGGTGGCCAGGTGGCTCAGTTGGTCGGAGCATCATCCCATACACCGAAAGGTTGGGGTTTGATTCCCAGGCAGGGCACAAACTTTGGTTGCAGGTTTGATTCCCAGTTGTGCGCATATGGAAGGCAGCTGATCAATGTTTCTCTTTCTGTCAGATCAACTGAAAACGTATCCTCAGGTGAGGATTAAAAAAAAAGATATTGGGGAAGTCTATTAGTTGCTCTGGAAAAGATTTTACTCCAAGCGACAGAGTGGTTTGAGCAGAACACTTTTTTACCCACCTCTTCCTCTCTGCTGAGATGTC
This sequence comes from Tonatia bakeri, assembly GCA_004024845.1. Lineage (NCBI taxonomy): Eukaryota > Metazoa > Chordata > Mammalia > Chiroptera > Phyllostomidae > Tonatia > Tonatia bakeri. Next base: position 80,538 of record PVIA01002855.1, on the reverse strand, counting down.
AACATGCGATCACATCGAGCTGGAGCAGCTGCTGTCATCTCGCAACTAACAGGAGAAGGCAGAGAGCGCCAGAGAAGGTGCCGACACGTCTGCCACGAGTCCGTCTCGTACCCAGGGCTGCTCCTTACGGAGGTGCAGGCTGCACCCAGTCCAACTGCAGAGCGTGCCACTCCGTAGTCACATGTGTGAATCGGCACTTCCCACCCCTGCCAGGGGGACCACCAACCTGCAGGACCAGCAGAGATACCATGTATCTCTGTGATGGGGGAGGTAATGGTCTGCTTTATTTAAATCACTTCTTAGCCCGCAAGACTGCTGCCTGCTGCCCAGAGATACCAAAACACCGTGCAATGGCCTGTGGCTAGAGATCTAACTGCTGGTTCTGATCCCCCTATCCAGCACCTCTGGGCCCTTGGCCTAGTGACATAACCTTTTGCCGCAGTTTGCCCTTCTATGAAGCAGTGAATCACTGAGGTCTTAAATGTTGTTATTCTGTGCTGCATGTGACCATTTCTTCCCACACACATACCATGTGTCTGTGGCTCTACCCAAAAGCTAGCAACTGTAGTAGTTGCCACTAAACTGGAAGTGGCTGCTCCTGCCCCTTTGTCACACATGACTCACTCTGTTGACAGAGAATCATAGCTTCCTTTCACCCTCAACTTCCCCAGTTGGCTGAAAATGCTGCCAAGTAAAGAAACCCTGCAAACCAGCAAGATGTCCAGAGTGGACATGCAGGCATCGGTGTCTCTAACGGAGCCCGGACTCTGTTTAGTAAATACACTGCTGGCATCTAAATCTTTTCCTTCTTTTTAAGTTGCCCAAGGCCATGCACCTGCCCTGGCTGGTGGCCAGTCTAACCAGGCTCTGCTGATGCTGACATAATGGTTTCTGCCTGACTGAGCAACTTGGTAGCCTTCACCAATCCCCACCAGTGAGAGGCAACTAACTTAGCACAGGTGCTTCCGTTAGGCGAGATGTTTGCGTCTAACCAGCAATGCAGGTTGCACGCACTCTTCACAGAATCCGGTGTGCTTTCAGAATGTGATGTTGGCTGTTAGGGGTGGGGAGCTAGTTCATGCCTTTTATTTATTTTTTAAATCGTTTTTGTAACCTCACGTGAGAACACACTTACTGACTTCAGAAGGGAAGAGAGGGTGAGGAGGAGAGAAACATCGATCAGTTGCCTCTCATACCCACCCTGACCAGGGACTGAACCTGCAATCTAGGCATGTGCTCTAACCAGGAATGGAACCCGTGACCTTTCGGTTTACAGGATGACACTCCAACCAACTGAGTCACACGAGCCACAGAAGTTCATGCCTTTTAAGTGGGAGCTGAGATTTTCTGTGCCAGGGTTTCTGCTGCTCTGGCTGTGGGAGAATGGGTCCCACTGAGGAGAGAGAAAGCAGCAGCCCCCGGGGCCAGGGTGCAGCTGGGGAACGTCAGAGCCCTGCAACACGGGCACATTTTAAGAACTGCTTTTCTGCGATGCAATCCCCTTAAAGTATCCTCGGTCTTTAGTGAAATTTGTAAACATGGCTGCCTTGTGTGAGCTGTGCTTTGGAGAATAAAGAGAGGAACCTGAGGCCTGAGAAGTATCCAAGCATCAGGACGTACATGGAATGACAAGAGAACAACACTGTGTTACTCCAAATGGTTTCACGGCCTGGCCTCCCTGTGCCCTCCCAACAAAGTACTGTAGAGGCGAGAAAGGAAACTAGGGGTCAACCACCTAGTTTCAACCACACTTCAACCTTCCCTTTTAAACAAATTTTTTTCATTGAAATATAATTCACATGCCATAAAATTCACCATTATACATAATAAAATCAGTGGGTTTTAGCGTATTTACAAAGTTGTGCAACCATCACCACTATTACAGGTAAATTCAGAGCATTTCTTCACCCTGCGAAGAAACCCACAACCTGCAGCAGGCGCTTCCCATGCTCCCCTAGTTCCAGTCCAGGCAACCCCTCGTCTACTGTCTGGCCCTGCAGATCCGTCTATTCTGGCTACTTTTCATAAGTGGAATCACACATCTGCTCTTCTGTGACTGGCTTCTTCCACTGAGCATAATGTTTTCAAGGTTTGCCAGGCTTGTAGCACAAAGCAGCATGCCGTTCCTTTTTGCGACTGAATAGTACACCATTACACGGCTACATGTTTAGCAGTTGTTGGACTTTGGGTTATTTTGAATACTGCAGCTACAAACATTGATGTGTAAGTTTTGTGTCGTCATGTCTTCAACTTAGGCTTTCTATTTTGAAAGAATCCTAGACTCACAAAGCAGCACCGAGGAACCGCGCATGCCCTTCCCCCAGGGTCCCTGGTCGCGCTGACCCGACTCTAGCACACGGCGGCTCCACCAGCTTCACTCTTCCCAGTTAAAACTCACGCAGTTCCACCCCCCACTCCCCCCATCCCCCTTACATGGAACCAAGGTTCAGAAACTCAGAAACCCACCCAAGATCACAGAGCAGAGCAGTGCTTTTTTACCCAAGTGCTGGCCCCTCTGTCTAGGTGGCGCACTAACACCTCCCATCACCCTCCCCCCTTCACCCCTCCTCCAGAAACCCAACCAGCCGTTTTCCAGCGGCGCTTTCCTAGCACGTCTGTCACCGGTCCTCTGCTGCCAAAGTCCTGGTCTGAGAACTGGTCTGAGTGTTTCCATAAAAGGAGGAACACGAAAAGAAAAAAATTAAAACAACTGCTGTAATAATCATTTTTACATGGTTTATTTTTTGGAACAGCTCGAGGTGGTGGTAGCACAACCTTGGGAATGTGCTAAATGCCACCAAATTGCTCACTTTGAACAGTTCACTTTATGTTATGCAAATTTTACCTCAATTAAAACACATCTGTCAACATCTCTGTGAGACCTTTTTCCTTTCCCACACTTAGTAGGGTCCTCTGGCTCAGAGGCAGGTTCAGAGAGAAGGCCGATCGGCACACTGGCTCTGTGTGATCTGATTTTCAGGGTGAGAGCCGAGGAGAGAAAACACGTTCTTCTGTACTATCTGTTCAGAGAACATTCTATCAAGAACAGGTATCTTTAAGAGGAAAAACAGAACCTATTTAACATACATGTTTTCAATGAACTCACACATGTACCCTGGAGAGGTTTCAGTTTAACCCTGTAAAAGTACTAACAATCATCTGGTGAAAAGTGGCTTGTGGTAAAGGATGAAAGCCTAAGCTGTATTAAATAATGGGGGCAATTTTCAGCCCTGGAAACCCTAAAGAGTATAACCAAAAGAATTCACAATTCCAGAACTCTCCTCCCCTTGCCTCTTCAGATGGTGCTCAGTTTAAGACAGTCAATTGTGGCGTCATTCCTGTCCTTCCCGTGCTTTTCAAAAGGTGAAGGAGGGGACTGGAGAATGGTAGGCATCTGGAAGCCTCTTAACTCTGACATCATGTGACCCTTCTGACCTCGATTTTCTCATCTTTACAATGAGGGGGTTGGACTCGATGATCTCCATCCTTCCTGCCTCTGACCACCTCGATGACCTCACTGCTTGGCATCTGAGTCTGGCTCAGTCCACACAACACATCAAGGACAGGCTAGCTTAGGTAATTAGGATTCTTTAGAAAACAAATCAGCAGCCTCAACATTTACCCTGCCCCAGCCTGCTGGGCCACTGCTCAGGAGAAAAATGCTGAAAGACTGTAAAGGAAAAAGCCCAAAATTATACCTTCTGTTAAAAACACATACCGAAAAGATAAATAAGATAAAATGGGCAGTGCACATGCCCTCTGGCATGGTATTTTTTCACAGAGAACACAGAACTGTCACAAAATTAGTGGGAAAGGCAATTTTCTGTAATGTGAATGTTTTTCTAACAGACGTGATTATAGGAAGTGAGATAAATTATTATAATTATTACTGTGACAAAAAACTGTGAGAAAAAAACATGTGGGTTTTTGTTGTTGTTGTTGTTTTGGGGGAAGCGTGGACTGATCGGGGAAGGGAGGAGGCAGAGAACCAGCATGGAACTGTTACATCTCCAAGGCTCTCTCACACGGTTTTATGGCCAAACACACACACTCCTGTTCCCTTCCCTCTTTACTTCTGGCCCAAGTTCTTCATGGTATTAACCTTAGAAAAAGGCTCTCTCTGCCTCAGAGTTACTTACTAAAATTACCTTACAAATAGGGCACAAATTAGACTTCCACAAGAGACGCCACCGCAAAATGACTGACAACACCAGCCTGTTTCCACAGTCTGCACAACGTATCAGTGCTCCAAGACAGAAACCAGGGCTGTGCGGAGCTCTGAGCTCCGACGCTCCAGAGTTACATAGCAACTGAGCTCAGAATCCTGGCCGCCCCAGGCACAAACAGTTGGAGACTAGGAAAACGCAGGAACTGCTGATGAAGACCACTAGTTTCCCCTCAATAATCATGTTTCCTTTGTTCATTAAAATAGAGCTCTTTAAAAAAAAAAAAAGTGAGCACACAACCATGTAGAATAAGGGCTACAATCTCCAATTTACAGCTAGGTGTGGCCTTGTGATTATATTCCTAGTCAACTGGATATAATCTGTATTGGCTAGCAAATGTTTAACAACCACTTCTCTTTGGGAGGAGGAAGTGGATGGGAGAGTATGTTTGTTATGTTTGCCAGTTTCCATGGTATCAGTTATCCCACCATGGGTAACTTCAAGCTTCCACTCTCATGGCACTGAACACAGAGTTGGTAAGAGCTGCAGCCCCCACCACTTGGTACCAACGGGCTCCAGCACATCACAGAATGTAATGAAGTGCTTGCTGTACGTGACTTCTGGGAAGTGTCCTGAAAGAAGGAGGCAAGTCTTACTGGTTGGGAGCATGGCCTTCCTGCTTCCTCCTCCTTGGTGGCCAGAATGTACATGTGATGGCTGAAAGTGCAGCCCTCAGAGCGGACCAAAAGGAGGAAGCTGTGTCTGTGGAAGTGGCGAGTCACAATGGAGAAGCCTTGGCCCCGATGCTCAGAGGTACTGGGCTGGCCCTGGAATACTCACCTGCCAACTTCATTTATGTAACCACTGTGAGAAAGTAGAAAACTTCTATCTTGTAAATGAAACTGGTAGAATATTTAGAGCATTCCCATTCACAGTGGAATCTCTCATAAATGAGGGTGTCATGCGTGCTGATTAGATAACTAAACAAAACTAGGATTCTATCTGGCAGGATCATGAAGGATTCAGATTTGAAACAACAACAAAAAAAGCATTTGAACCTTTCTGGAAAGGACAAAGAGGACAGAGAAAGGACCACATGCTGGTGAAGGAAGAAGACGAAGAAAAAATGGATGTGAGAGGATGGGTCTCAGCTCTCCCCACCTCAGCCCCTCCTCTCTGACCTACACACCCACCACAAACAGTGAGCACATTGGCTTGTTCACACAGGTAGGGCCCACTTCCCAGTGCACGGCTGGGGGCTCAGGAAGGACTCTCCACTGAGGGCAGTCCAAATCCTCTGCCTGACAAAGGAAGACTGTTCTCAGACCTCTGTCTTCTAGAGCATTTTCCCCAGGTCTAGAGGAGAAACGGTACATGGAGGTCACTTGGGGGACAGTCTGAGTTCACTCGGGCACCACTCAGGCAGGTTGGTGTACCTGCCTATCCAGAATGTATGTACAATGGATTTCTCAGGCATAAGCTGGTGTTTGTGTTGTACAGTGGGTGCCAGACAAACACAGAATGACTTACTTAAAATACAGATGAAATTTATCACACGTGAAGCCCTGGCAAAAGTTAATGTGCAAAGAGAAGGTAATAGTGTCACAGGTATCTTCTCGCTGTGGCTGAAGAATGGGCTGTGCCATAAACCTGCCAAGCTCCGTGGGGCACATGGCTGGCCTAACAAGGTCAGTGACCAGAAGTTACCACCCGGCATGGTCTGATCACGGATTCCTAACTGGGCAGGTCATAGCAGGTGGTCATGTCCCAGGCTGATAGCTTTCTTAACAAAGGTCAATCCTTACCTCAAGTGAGCCCTCAGAGTGGACCAAAAGGAGGAAGCTGTGTCTGTCCATCGCTCTCAGGCATGTAGGATAACATGCCTATGAAATGCCAGAGTAATTTTCTTTTCCGGCCCCTGAAGATGCAACCGCTGGCACCAAAGCACAGACCACAGAGCCCCAGTTGTTACCTACCTCCTTGCACACTCTCTCTCTCTCTCTCTGCTGTAAATGTTCATTGTTATGTGCTGTAAATGTCAACAGTTAACTGTCCTGTACTCACCCATATAAAAGCATGTGTTTCTCTGTGCTGTCTTTTACACAGTCCTAGAGATTTCCCTGCTTTGCTTTCTCCCACCTCCTTAATCTACCGCCAGTGGGCTTCATGCACCTTCCTTAGACCTCCTTTTATTCGAATATGTAAAATACGCTGCAAAAGTGCCATTCTCCAGACCATTTGAGGTCTTGCTCCCAAGCATTTGTTGTCAGTTTGGCCCAAACAAACTCATAAAAATTCTCTACAGGTTGGATGTTTCTAAACTCAGTCAACATTATTGAATTTCAAAATATGCTTTCTGAAGTCCCTAGGGGGCAGGCGTGCCCGTGTCACACTGGCAGTTCAGCAATGCTGAGTGTCTGGGTGCCTCCTATGCTCACTCTGGGGCCCCTAAAGGATGTCTCCATTCACTCTCCATTTGAAGGGTCTCTGACTACATTTAGCCAACCTCTGTCTCTTAACAACTTCATACTGAAGGACTCTTGTGCAGTCAGCGTGAGTGACAATCTCTCTTCACCACCCATACCCACCTCCCTCCCAAAGCAGGAGATGCTAAGAAGCAGTCATGTGTTGATGGTGCAAGGACAGGGCACTCCCAGTGACAAAGAACGGAAGGGTGGGGAGAGGAAAGACCGAGTCAGCAACGAGAGGAAACAGCCTGGCCCAGGCGCACAGATGATGAACACCTGTGCCAGAAGTGGTTCTGACAGCAACTAAATACAACGCAGTCTGGTTCTGAGATAAAAACAAGGCAAAAACAAAACTTTCACCCCCATAGCCTCAAGTATCCTGATAGTCGCTCACATTTACAGGGCCAAGAATCTTTTCAAATATTTGCAGATACTTGCTGCAAATATTTAAGGTATAAGCTTATCATGTTTAAGTCAGAAATCCAGGCACTGGATTAATCTCTCTAGGTTACACCCTGGCTCTGCATTTACCAGCTATGACAAACTATGTACGTGTGCCTGCCCTCATTTTCCCCAGCCAAAAAGTGAAGATCACCAAATACACTTTGCAGGGTGGTTGTAAAAATTAGAGAGAACTGACATAAAGCACAAAAGTCTTAGCAAAATAGTGTTCTCCTAATGAGAGCTATACAAACTTTAGGTTAGAAAAGAATATGTGCTGTTGATATGCAGTCAAAAATTGATATTGAGATAGGCTGATGGCATTGTTTTAAATTATAACAAGTACAGGGTTTAGGGGTCTAGGTGAAAAAACTGAAGGAATTAAGCAAAGAAAAAAAAAGAAAAAAACTCAGACACAGACGACAGCATGGTGAAGACCGGAGGGAAAGGGGCTGCGGGAGGTAGGGAGGGTAAAGGGGGGATAAAACGCAATGGAAGGAGACTTGACTTGGGGTGGTGAACACACACTACAATATACAGATGATGTGTTACAGAGTTATACACCGGAAACCTACACAATTTTACTAACCAATGTCACCCCAATAAATTTAATAAAAATAAAAAGAAGGAATCACAAAGCAAAAAAATAAAATAAAATAAATTGTAACAAGTACAAACTGAAATGAGTCAACATATATAACATAATCCACATGTCAATAATCTGGGCCCCCAAAAGAGAAAAATGAGATAAATTCAGGCAAAATCTAGCATTATTTCTGCCACTGTTGTGTAAGCGTGTAAGCTCTATCTCCATTGTCACACCTCTGTCCACTGGCCCATTTCTGCACCCCCCTCCCCACCAAACAGCACCTCTGTTCTCTTGAGCAAGAAGGGATATTTTGTATTTTACTTTTTAATGGAAGTCTGACATCTACAGATTACCCATATCACCCCTAGACCACTGGCTGAATTCTGAAGGGCGGCTAAAACTTTGGAAATAAGTCTGCCTCTGTAAAATAAGCCCACCTGCTAATTCTACTGGAAATTCAATACCGACAGGTTTAACTTGACATAAACATTTTCTAAAAGCCAAAGTACTATTTGTAGTCAGAAAATGTGTATCTAAGCAAGCTGTTTGCTTCCCTCAAATATAATTCTGAATAAATGGAAGGGAGCTGCTTCTGAAATCCAATATTCAAATAAAACAGAAAGGATCCGCGTGAGCAGTTTAAAAGACATATGGGAAGGTGTGGGAGACAGCCCACGGAGGGAGACTGCAAGCTGCCCACCAGGGGCTGTGAATTAATTCTTCAGTAACAACAGCTTAGAAAAGATGAATGTGGGTTAAAAATGTCCTCACTTTGCACCAGCATCACACATCACAAGACCTCCTTCAATCTTCTGGGCCAAACAATCATGCAGCTTCTAAATTAACTTTGTAGTTTATTTCAAGTGTCCTAGAAATAACTACAAGATGTGTTAGTTATGCACAAATGCTATGGAATTTTCCTGAGTGACTGCATTTTATAGTGGGATCTTGGTTTGAATCAATTCAGATGAAACTAAAAGTAAAACAGAAGCAAGGAAATGAACTCACTTGTCAAACTCATCGAAGAGGTCACAGCTCTGCAGTTTTGAAAGAGCAAGTTGAAAATGTCCCGCTAGAAAATAAAAGAAATACTGTGAATGAAAGAAATCGTGGCTTCTTAGGTTCCTAGTAAGCTACCTCGCCTCCTCACTTCCTCCAAGGCCACTTCCAGCTAGTATGCCTACATTTCATTTCTTCTGTGATGAGGATTCATGAGACAATTGCATTTAGCCAGCACTACTTAATAGGCATACTCAAATGGTAAACACTCCAAGGACACATGCTGAAAAACTCCAGAAAAATAAGAAGCTCAATGGGAAAACATTCATAAAAAAGTAACCCCCAAATCAGAAGTACCAAATGATTCTGAAATTGACATCAGTATAGACATCAATATGCAAAAAGTTTAAACCTTATTGAATTATCAAACTCTCTACAATATATTTTTAAAACACTCACATACACACACACATACACAGGATTAGTTATATAAGCAAAATCTAACTCAGAAAACTGTACACTTGTCACCTTCTGGGCATTGAGAGTCTCTCAGAAATTGAGACGGTAAAGAGGTATAAGGCCGATCACATGCAAGCAGGGGAAAAAGTGTTTCATTATCAGCAGATGGAATATTTCTCTAAATTTAGCAAAAATAAATATCCATCAATAAAATTTTAAAAATTGGTCAAGGAGCTAGAACTTGCTGATAAAATAAATAAAACTCACAAGTAAAAAGGTGAAATGGGAGATCAGAAGGAACGTAACACACAGACTTATCCTGCTAATTCTAAACTGGAATAAGGTAAGGCATCAGAACTCAGTGACAATACGGTGACAAAAGAAAAGTAAAAAGCAGTGTCTTAAGCACACAACAGCAAAACCTCCCTTTTTTATTCTTTTGTTCTACATGCCTCAAAGGGATTTACACGCTAAATTGATTCCCTTTTTCCCATTCCCAAATCAAATCCTCTAGGAATCATTATGAAGCAGAAAGATTACATGGCCTTAAAATTATATAAACATGTGGTTCACATCAAACCCCACTTGTATGTCCTAGGGCAGGCAAGAATAACATTACTGACCTGATGTTTTTATCCCATAGGGCAAATCAAACTTATCACTACCATATAAGGAAGCAAGCTTTTTAAAGTCAGCAGCACAAAGAAAAGGATGGAACTGATGGAACCTGGAAGATAAGGATAAAGAATGAGTTTTCCCAAATGTCTCTAACACCTCTAGGCTTTTAAAGTCACAACTGAAAATCACTGTAGCGTATCACTCATATTGTTATATTGACTACCTGAATGTATATATTTTTTAAATTCTTTAAAATCACTTAATTGGTATTTAAATATTGCATAGAATGGGATACAGCATGACACTACAAACCAGCATGGAAACACGTTCCAGGTAGCAGAAACAAAATTATATCACAGCTAAGGGGGTGGGGTTTGGGAGAACAAATTTTTAAAACAAACCAACACCAAGTGATAAAACATTAGCCATATACAGGAAGAAAGAAAGGAACTAATAAGGGAAACTAAAAATATTGATGCTGAGCCACTTCCAAGTGTAAAGGCACCACAGGTATGAAAGTGTCAGCTGTGAAAATAAGAAATCCATTAGAATGAGATGTAGCTAGAACTACACTCCTGACGTCACTATATGAAGATCTACTCAAGAATAAGAACCAGCGGCATCTGTCTCCTCATTGCCTGCTCTGGCCTGAAGGTAAGCCCTGCTCGGGGCCTCTCTCGGGCAAGAAAGTTTGACGAAGGTAGGGGTGCCTGTGGTCTTTCTCACTTTTAGTGCCTGGCAGAGTAGTCAGGCAACATATGTTTAATAAATGACTGAATGAATTCGAACTCCAAATTAATTCTTGATGCAACCATTATCTAATAGAAATTTTTTTAATTAAAGAGAAGCAGGTAACATTCACATTAAAATGCTGTTCTTACCTACCTGAAGGACAGCACGCCACAGAGCAAATCAAGCTAATCCTTAGCCCAAACCCCTCACAGGGCCCCATCTTTCCAGGCTTATCGCTTCTGCATTTTCTTAGTCTGAAAACTGCGGGCGGAGATGAGAGTGCCCCTGAGGCCCAGAGGCTACATGACAGAAGGGAATCAACAGCAGTACACTAGGGGACACCTAGCTGCAGTTGTATGTGGGCTTTGCCACTCACGAGTCCCTAGCCTAGGGCAAATCCCGGAGTTTGAGATCTTCAGAGCTGAGCTAAAAACTCACAGGGGTTCAGACTAAGGAAACAGGTGAGAGACCAGCCCTTCCTGCTTTAGACATGATGTGTTTCCCAGATGCGGTTGTTCGCATGTATACCAGGATTGATGCTCAAGTTCGGGGTCTGCTCTGAGAAGATAAAGTGTCAGGCCACCTGACATAGGGTTGAAAGGAGACTCGAGATCTTCCCAGCTTGGGCAAGTGATCCAGAGATGACTTCGCCCCCTCAGAGCAATGCAGTAAAGGACTGTTCTCTGGAGATGAAGGGGGCGGATGAGGATGCTGACCAATGATTAATGTCTATTGCCAGTCACACCTTGTGCTAAATGACTTATATTTTATTTCTGAATGAAATAGTAGTTTAGCACCATGTCTCACACATTGTAGGGGTTCAATAAGTATCAGCCTTATCTGTAATACTTATACCTTACATTGTATATTATATTATATTATAATGTATCATATTATATTATATTTCTGCCACTGTAACACCTATAAAAGCCTGAGAAGTTAGGTAAAGTCTATTAATCAATTTAGACAAAGAAACTGAAGCTATGAGAAGTGAAGGAACTACACAGTATTATTTGGGTCACTGACTCATAGCTGACGAAGCTGAAATCCATACCCAGGCTTAACTCTGAGGAAAGGTGTCCCCTTCACAGTCCTGCAGGCAACGCTCCAGGCTTCCCAGCAGAGCTTCTCCTGAGCGCTCCTGCCCCCAGCTCACACAATCCACATGACTAACATGGATCTACTTGTCGAGTAAACTGTAGACGTATTCTCCGCTGAGCAATGCTACATAAATACTTTAACCCCTTGGGGTTTTCTCAGAAAGGAAATGCCCTTTTTCACTAAAGGCAAAGAATACCTCGATTCTAGAACAGCCTTTTAAATCTGCAGTCTGCAATCCATAGGTGGTTCATGAAATCAATTTTGTGAGTCATGATTAACATATTTTTTAAGTAAATAGAACAGAATATAGGGCATCTGGAATAAGAAGGGTAAAAATTCTCTCTTATATATACGCATGAATACTAAGTTACGAAGTAAAATGTATTTCTTAGTACAGGGCATGGTTGAAAAAGTATAAGGTCACACTCTTCGAGCCTCTCAGTGGCCCTAACTGGACACAACCCCTTGGACAGACTACAAGCAGCTGTGGCTCATCCAAAACCATGTGCAGAAACAGTTCACGGCCCTGCAGGTTTCCAGACAGTTGGTTGACATTTTCAGGGGAACTGTAGGCCCCAAAATGTAAAGTACCGATAGTGCAAAGGTGCAATAATATAATACAGCAAAATAAAAACAGAAAATTTGATTTTTGATCCTTAATAGATAAAATGGTAAAAAAAAACAACTTATACCCATTTTACACAAGCATGCCCCAACTAAACCATCATTTATTCCTTTTTATCTAGAATTCTTTTGATTAGCCTATTAAAATTGAGGTGACAGGGGGGAAAATACTTGTGAATGGAAGAACAAATTCCCTGCAAGTCTTGACAACCATAATGAATAATCGTTATTTACATTCCATACAGATGAATATGTAGGTCATTAAAGGTCAGTGAGAGTCAGGAAAAATTTCTAAATGTAAAGTTTAACCTAGAGGCAAGGAAGAAGAAGGCACAAAATAAAAATAAAAATAATGTGGGAATACCAGGGAGTGGAATACAACCCTAAACACCAGTTCACTTTTTTGCAATCAAACACAAACAAGGCCTCTCTAATCTCACCTGTGAGAACAGAACACTAGTCTGATTGAGTTCTTCAATGCCTTTTCTTAAAATATGCACAGGGCTCTGACTCAAAACACAAGAAGAGATCGGATAGTCAAGCTCCTCCTTAAATGCAGGGTGTCCACTTTCTACTGCTAAGAGTTGTGCGGAAAAAAGTAAACACGTGTGGGAAATGACTGCAGACACATACTGAACCTTTTGTATGCCACAGTTTCTTTTATATGTTTACCTCAGGAGAGAGGCAAAAGCTGGCTTGGAGGGGCAAGGCTGGATCTTATGTCTCCGTTTCATCTCCGCAGGTGGCACCCTGTAAGACAGAGACAGAAACAGAAACGCCGGTCAGACAGCAGCACCAGGCAGCCGGCACAAAGGGAAGCAGACGCCCTGGGAACCCACTGCGCGCCACCACTGAGAGGCCTCTCGGGCAGGAAACAAAAGTGCTCACAGCCGCCCCGGGGGGCAGGACAGTGACTTCTCCAAGTCCTGCACACACCCGAGGGTTCGAGGGTTCGTGGAGGCAAGGCCAGAGAGAGAGAAAAGGCTGACGTGATGAGGAACCCATAAGTGGGTCAAAGAGAGGTGAATCGGAGGGCCCTCCCAGAAGGGCCCGGGTTACCGCCCTGTGGAAGCCACAAGCTGGCTCGTTTTTCAGAAGTCCCCAAAAGCCTGAGAACCCCAGTTCAGCCGAGTGCACATGCTGGAGACCCTCCACGCCCCATCTGGGTCACCCACCAGCTGCAAAGAGCACAGACGCCCCAGCCTGAGCAGGTCGCACACACCCGGCCTTGTGATCTAGTAACTCCACAGATCACTCTAGTGGAGTCACACCTAACTCTCCTCAGTTCCTGGCACAGGTTGGGCCTGTGTGTCTCCTGAATGGGGCGCTTGTCTCCACAGTTTAAAAGGGTATTGTGAAAGACAGAGAAAACAAAAACAAATGAAGGGGATAGGGTGGCAGGATCCAGACTTAGCCAGGAAAGAGGAAAACAGCTTAATATAATAGCATATTAATGGCAATCCATTCAGTGAAAAATCAATCTAAAAGAAAACTAATCCATTTTCTTCTGTAACTCACAGGATTCAAACTGAAATAGTCTAAACTCCCCATGGATATACCCAATTTTCCATTTTGAGACCATACAGAATCCTTATAGTTAAAAGTGCCAAGTTCCTGAACTATGAGGGGGGACCCTAAAAAAAACAGAATTATCTTCTGGAGAGTGGGCTCCTTGTAGTACAGGATTCCCCACTAGGTGAGTGTTCTAGGAGCCCATCTATATCAGTGTACCAGCTGGTGTTGTTGTGAGAGGCTGTGTTCTGCTTCAGTGAATTTTTTTTAAGACTCTTTCAACATGTTTGCTCATTTCATGATGGGTGATTTATGAGTGCCCCTGCCCACACTGCACTGAGTGTCCAGCAGTTTTTGACCAAAAATGGCATAACCCCCATGCCCCAACCTCCCTGTTAAGTGGATCTCACCCCAGCAACTTTTTTTATGTTTCCCTGGATGAAAACAGTTCTCCAAGGGAAACTTTTTGCCAATGTGGAAGAAGTGAAACAAAAACGGCAGAAGCACTAAAAGGCATCAAAGTTGATAAGTCCAAAAGCTGTTTTGAGCAGTGGAAAAAAACATCTCAATAGGTGGATTGCATGAAATGGAGAGTACTGAATTGCCCAAAAAGTCCATTCAATTTTTTTTTCCGTAAAATCAAAGACATTTTTCATTTCCATGAATAACTTCTGGATATTTTGAGTATGTCGGCTGTCTCCTGTGTGGCATAACACTGTTCTCAACTAATGTCTCAGTTTGCTCGCTATCAACTTCAACCGGTCTATCCAACCATGAGCATCGTCCAGCGAGAAATCTCCACCATGAAACTTCACAAACCACTTTTGACACATTTGATCAGTCACAGCACCTTCTCCATATACTGCACAAAATCTTATTTTGCATTTCAGTTGTGTTTTTACCTTTCTTGAATTAATAAAGCATAATATGCTGAAAATGTTGAACATTTTCTTCCATCTTCAATATTAAAATGGCTACACCAAAAATTCACTAATTTTGATAATTTTTTTTGGAGGCAGGGAGAGTCAAGTCCCATTCTGACTTTAGAAAAATCTAAGCAGTTGGCTAGTTTTCTCTTGATAAGTTTTTTTAAACGCACACTGACATGACAGCTGTCACAATACAATCTAACAAAATTGTTTTGAATAAAGTTAAAGACAACTAAGTGCTACTAGAGCCATTCACTGTACAGGGAAACTGAATGAACTTTTTGGCCAGCCCAATACTTTGAAGGTGACTTAAGTTTAAACATGCAAGAATAAATACACAAATTTTTAATAAATAAATTCCATGGTATTTTGGGTCCCCCCTCATATGCAGCTTGGAACACCCTCATGCAAAGAAACATCTTTTGTGAATACCATAAATGGCAAGAATTCCTTGATTTATACATAAGGAAGATATATAAATATGGTAGACTAACACATCAGATCATAAAAACTATATTCAGCCCTGACTAGTATGGCTCAGTGGGTTGAGCACCAGCCTGTGAACCAAAGGGTCACCAGTTCGATTCCTAGCTAGGGCACATGCTTGGGTTGTGGGCCAGGTCCCCAGTGGAGGCATGTGAGAGGCAACCATACATTGATGTTTCTCTCCCTCTCATTCTCCCTCCCTTCCCTTCTGTCTAAAAATAAATAAATAAAATCTTTTAAAAAAACTATATTCAGAGGGCAAAATAAAGGTTATTTCTAAAGTTGTTAAGAAATATAAAACAAATTAGTTTAGATTGTGAAGACAAATTTTGGGTGGCTTTAACAAAAGACAATGATCTGTCTTTATAGTTGTATGTGTGAAGAAATCTTTTTATCACCAGTACATTCATTACACCTTTTTTCAGAACAAGTATACTTTACAGAAATTATACATGGCAGCTTTTTATTAAATATTTATATTTAATAAATATAAGTAATAAATATAAGTAATATAATTACTTCAAAAAGTAATTATATTCAAATAACCTAACATCTCATGCTTTAGCAATTACGGAACCATAATTTCACACACGGTAATTTACAGGTTAGGCAAATGTAAATTACCTAAATGCTAAAAGATGTCAACAGCTGCCTTCTGTTTAAGTTCAGAGAGCTGCACAATTCCAGTAATGACCTATTTTTTCAGTTAACTGCATTTAGCATTGTTTTGTTTAGCTGAAATGTTATATCAATTGTAAAAACCATCTCTGGTTACAAAAAATAATCAAAACCCTTACTGAAATTCATTTGCTTCTACAAATGCCCTAAGAAGTCTTAAGCTAAACAATATAATATTTCAAGTAGAAAAACACTAATTTTTAAATAGCTTGGTATACTATTTCTGTGGTTTATGTTACCTGGTTTCTTTTATAGTAGAAAACCTGGCTAGAAGTTTATCACATTAACTACATTAAGCATTGTAAAATAAAGGCAAGAGCTAATCACCATTTAACAAAAATACTCTATAAGCAACAATTACAAGTATCAAAGATATTTTTTGCTGGTTGATTATTAACCGCTACAAAATATGAAGCAGAATACATTTCCTGGATCGTTTCTCAGAGTGCAGCTGCCTTTGACACCCAAAGCGAGGATTCCCCATAAACAAAAGCTGCAAAGCAGTTCATGTAGCAGTTCCTTCGGGTCAGTGCTTTCTTTCCTGCTTTTCTTCTCTCCCACCGTCCTCACCTCCGCAGTGGCCCCACATCACAGACATTATGTACCTGGGATTCACGCCTCGGGTAAAGACATCACTTGAGTGATTTCAAGTGACATACAGTTCCTCCTCATGTAAGAAAAACTTTGTGTGATCACAATTATTTCAAAAAGTAATTATATTCAAATAACCAAACATCTCATGCTTTAGCAATTACGGAACCATAATTTCACACACGGTAATTTACAGGTTAGGCAAATGTAAATTACCTAAATGCTAAAAGATGTCAACAGCTGCCTTCTGTTCAAGTTCGGAGAGCTGCACAATTCCAGTAATGACCTATTTTTTTCAGTTAACACACCCAGCCCACGAGACAGTATACTAAGTCATAGAGTATAAATCCAAGGAAGGTAATGCCTTCACTAAGTTACAAAACTTGGGCCAATAATACAATATTCTTTTAATACAATAAAATCATATTTTTGAGTTATATATTACTTGAGTGATAATTTTGACTCCAAAAATGTCACTCAAGTACCAAATTAAAACACTGTCTTTTTGGCCCTGGCTGGTGTGGCTCAGTGGATCAAGTGCCAGCCTGCTAACTATAAAACACTGTCTTTTTTGTTAACAGTAGTTTATAGGAAGTTATTTTATACAAACTAATATATCTTTTAAAACTAGATAATTTCTCTTTTGCAAGTGAGTTCCCTCTTGAAGTTTACTGCAGCAGGCAACTGTGTGTGTTCGTTTGGAGGTGGCTCTGCTTTCTTCTGGGGCTGGTCCAAAGCAGGTAGAGCTCCAGTACAAGAAAAGCATTAAAGTTCTACCTTAAGGAGATTTAATATGCAATTTCCAAGCACTTTCCAAAAAGTGTTACATTGTCACATAGATACTGGAATCCTCAAAACCAGTCATTTCAAACAACATTAATAATTAGAAACCCTGTACCTCCTTGTTAAGTCACATAGCCTTTCTTCAGCTTATTTTTTAATTGTATATAAAATAGAGTTGTGTCTTTTTTTTAATAACAAATAAGTATAATGCCAGCCAGAAGAGATCCAGGGCACTGGGTGTTGTACAGCAACATCCATCACTTCTCTGCAAATGCTGCTGCTATGTCCACGTCCTCACGCTCCCTCTCGCAGGAGCTGTCAACCCGCAACCTCAGTATTTAACATACGTGCACGTCACCCACTCCACGGCTTCTCTGCCTCTATTAGCATTGGAAGACACTGGACTTGCCATCAGGTCTTCGAGATAACTACTTTCACAGTGATCCTGGCCTCCTGAGTCAAAGCAATTTTTTCTGGTTCCTGAGGATGTGGTTTGCATATAAGTCTCTTATCTACTGAAACCATTTTTGTAAATAAAATTTAGTGGGTTTAAGTTGCTTTGTGTTCTCTACAGGATCAGCCGCAGAATGTTTTTGCACATTTGTTTTGGTTCTTGCTGCACCCATAAGAGACTGTACAGTAGAAGGCAGTCCCCATTCTGTGCTGAGAAATCTGTGCCTGTGAAACTTTCCAGAAGAATCTTTCTCTGTCCAATACATTAACTCCAACCACGCCTGGGCTCTGCACCTGTTGTAACAGTTTCCCATGGGTGATCAAACACACTGCTCTGAAGTTAAGACATTTGTGGTGCTGGCAACCTGCATGGTGACCATTGGTGCAAAGAAGCCAAGAGGCCACTCTGGCCACTGCCCTGCCCCGTAGCCACTGTCTTAATAGCTGTTAGGGAAGCAAGTTCACATCACCATGCATTTGAGGTGATTTCTGTAACTAGAGAGATACATTAGCTTAGGAATAACATGAACATTCCTCAAATCCTGATAACAAAAAACTGTGGTAGCCTTGGTCAGGTGGCTCAGTTGATTAGAGCCTTGTCCTGATATGCCAAGGTTGCAGGTTTAATCTCTGGTCAGGGCACACACAAGAAGCAACCAATGAATACATAAATAAGTGGAGCAACAAATCTATGTCTCTCTCTCATCTCTCTCTCTCTCTCTCTCTCTCTCTCTCTCTCTCTCTCATTCTCTGCCTCTATCTCTCCCCTCCCTCTTTCCCTCTCAAAATCAATCAATAATTTTCTTTAAAAAAAAGATTGCTGAACGCAGACCTTTTCCACTGTCATTATCATTTCTCCTATGACCAATAACACCATTAATAGGGAAGTAGCTTCTTTTTCTTTTGTTCTTGTCTTCTATTACTAAGTGTGGGACAAAGATAGGATGTGGCAGAACTGGAGGGAGATTCCTGTGGTATACTTTTTATGTACTGTATAATCAGACTAAGTTCTCTAGCTCAATATTTAAGTCCAACACCTAAAAGTTATGGCTATACCCACCACCTGGCATTGGGTGTTTTCTAGTGACCTTTTGCTAACTTCCTTCCATGAAGAGCATTTCAATTATTTTTCAATCAACCAGTGATGATATAAAATGCAGAAGTATTGATTTATATTTTTATTTAGGAGGCACAAGCTGGAAACATGATCTGGGATCTACTACTAAAACACAGGCAAAAAGAGCTAAACTTCCTCTAGAACAAGAAGTTGTCGTGTGATTTATTTTGATATAATCATATATTACCACCATTCAGGTTTCAAAGTCATCAAAACTTTATTCCTAGACAAAGAACTCAAAATGGGGAAAAGGGTAAAAATCTTATTGGAGAACTTTTCTCTGCAATAAAACTACCTTCATCTCTTCAAAGTTTTATATGTGACATTTCAAGTCAAAGTTGTTCCAAAATATACCTATATCATCATTCAGCAAATATCTTTAAACAAAGGAAACTGTATGTAGTATCTGCATTTTATCAAACAATCTCTTATCCAAGTATTTTAGGCTCTTAAAGTCAAGTACCATTGAGTCCAAGAATTACTCCATCAATTCAAGGACATAAAATAATATATGAAGAATGTTATATTCCAAAGACGGTCAACACCACCGCTTCACTGGAAAGTCAATAAAAAGGTATTGCATATCAGTTTGTAAACTGTGAGAGATAAAATATACAGTGCAATAGAATGGTAAAACCTCAGTTTATAATGGAAAGCTAGAAGAGTTTCAAAATGTTACAGGGCTCTTTAATGGGTCCCTCTAATATCATCTGTGTGTCTGTGTGAAAGAATAGTTTGGAAGTTATTTCCAAATAGCAAAAATGAAACTTACCCATAGACATCTGTTCTCCATAATATGCAGTACAGCACATAGTAGAGGAAGACAGCACTCAGGAATATGGCCACGAGGTACCCTCGCATGGCTGGCCCACCTGCAACAAAGGGACGGAGTCCAAAGACAAGGCTGTCACACAGATGGCTTCACCCCCCGGCTCCCACATCAGTAATAAACATGTAGAAAGGGAAAGCACAAGAAAATGATACGGGCCTATTATTTTCAAAATACCCACTAAATATGCAGAAAAAGAGTATTTTTTTCTATTTCTCATCTTCTTATCTTTCATCAATGCAACATATCACATGTGTAGGCCACTCAATAGTTCCATGGTTTCAAAGCTAGTGGCTTCCCTACTACTTTCTCACGTTAGCTGAGAAAGAAATCATTCGGAACAAAATTTGAAACATCTACTCTGTACTGAAAACCTTGTTCCAGAAACACTGGAGAATATCTGCTTTCTCTCAGTAGGAAGCGAATGCTTGCCTTCCGACGTAAACGGTCACTTCCACGCTTGAAACCTCTGTTCCAGGCCGCACACTGCAATTCTCACAAGTTCTTTTCTAATGTCATAAAAAAACTGAGAAAAAAGCCATTAAAAATATTTCCCACATTCTCAACTTTAATACACCTTTAGATGCATCTTTGTGATTTTTCAATATCATAGCACAGGTAAATTCAGTTAACTACTTACCTGCTTTTGTATTAAATGACAGTATAGTTCATTGCATATTGGTAGGCAGAAAAACCTTGACACAATCCTTTCTCAAATATAAAGGGAAAAAAACTTTAGAGAATATATATATAAACACATTTATTTGGTTCCCACTTTTACTTCAAAGACAGAAATAAGTTCTCATTTCCACATGCAATTAAATGCAAAAAATCCCAAAGGTATTATATATGGCTCCACAATAGATCTTCTATTTCAATGCATGTGACTTTAAACAGATATATTACTTATTTGCACCTTTCTTCAAGTTCCTGGTGCATCTAGACAACTGCACATACCACTCTCTCACTGCTAACTGTTAACCTCAACCAGGGGAAGGCCGTGTAGAACACACAAGACTGGTGGCAGACATTTCCAAATATGTGATTCTGCCTCTGTTTCAGTGGTTAAGTAAGTATAAATGGAAATCTTAAAATAAAGCACTCCTTTGCCTTCATAAGTAGAATACACTGAACAGAATTCAAACTTTCCTTGATAATGAAGGTCATCCTAACCAATGTCATAATTGTGCTGGGCTCTGTCAGAGTTGGAACTACTGTGTGTGGGGGGCTGTTTGCTAATCTGTAAGGACTACCCAGTCAAGGCTGCTAAACTTGCCTCCCGTGCCGCACCTGTTGCTTACCACCGCCATGAAACAGCCACCACCCCACGTGCCACTATTATAAATCAGTTAAAAATGAAGGCTAAGTCAGAGGAAAGCAAATAAACTAAATGAGCCAATTTTAGTTTACACATACTTCTAATTTAGTACACACAATCCCTATGAAATCAGACGACAGGGTTTCCAGCCCAACTCCACACAGTTCCTGGCTTGGCAGACCTTAGGTAGTAGCACGCTTACCGGTGAGGGCACACGAGCTGCGTCTCTGGGCTACTAGATGGATTGCCCAAAGTCACAGGCATAACACATGGCACAAAGTATGTGCTGAGTACATTTATGTATTTCATCAGTGTCTTTTTTTCTAAATGTAAAGAACAGAAGAGAGACTGTTCTATAACATGAATGCTGCTGGACCACCAAACTGGACGCAGGAGATTGCTTAGTGCAAACCCCACTTAGAGACTGTCTGATCAGAACCAATGTTCATTCTGACATAAATCAGCACCCCTCCCCTGCCTCCCACTACATGCTGGGTCCCAGAACAGGCTGTTGCCCCGACCTGGCCAAGCACATTATTTCCCACACTTGGTAGCATTCACGTACTAGTACTGTGACTGTCCCATCCACCCCCTTTTTATCCTATATAATTCTTTGGCACCTTCCAGGTGGGCACAGGAATCTATTTTGTCTTGCTGTTGCCCAGGACATATCTCCTATGTAAATTTCCCTTAATAAACTCTATTAATTGCCAGACTGGAGTGGCCTGCCCTCCACTTGTGAAGGCAGATATTTATTCTTGGAGCTTTCCCCTGGGTCTGTGTATACTAAAATTGGAGATCCAGCCAGGAGACCAAAGAAATGAGCTTAGGTTGTGGGGGGAAGCATCTGCAGGGGAAACTGGTAAAAGAGCTACATTTAATTGGCTTACAGGAATTAAGCCCTCATATAAATTAAGGATTGGGTATTCTAAAATTTTCAGAAGGCTAGAAACCAATCCAAATGCTTTACAAGATCAAGAGATCTGGGAAAATATCTGGTATTAAAACTAGTTTAAGTTTGTTGGTTTAATTAAAACAGACACGTCTTTACCTTTACTTTACCTAAGCTTATAAATTGATCAGCAAAAATAATAACTTACAATGAAGGCTTATTTTGTCTAAAGTCTCATGAAGTTTTGTGGGAAACCTAAACATAAATGTTAAGAACTGATAAGTAGATTTAATTTTAGGTGAAAACTGTAGCAATAATTGTAGAAGTCTTATGAAAAGAAATCTTTGGACAAAAAAACTTTTAATGCATGGCCTGGCTAAGATTAAAATGGATTTAATTAAGTAAATTTAAATATTATAAGTCAGGTCCTTGATTACTAAAGAAAACTGAATCTTCTCAATAGTAAAAGCTAACCTTCTGCATTTGAAATGCCTGAGTTGACTTTGATCAAAAGGCAGCAGCAACAAAATCTGTAGAGACTGGGGCACATACAGATGAAGTCCATCCTCCTTCTGCAAAAATGACCCCATCACTGCCAGATTTTTGCCATCCTGATGTCCTTGTAATATGACAATACTCTGGTCCTGAATCAGGGAAATTAAAATAGGTGAACAATGGTTGTCAATTAAATGAATAAAGACACTTAGCTCTTACAGGCTCACTGGAAAACCCCAGGCTCACTGGAAAACCCCATTTCTCAGTGCTTGCATTCCTTCATTCACTTAGTGCATTTAAGCTGGACTTCATTCAGCGGCCACTCAGTGTGGGGTATCTATTATGTTCTTGTGTGTATATCTTCTGGAGGGTTTGGAGCCCTCCCCTGCTACAAGGCTGATGGCCTCACAGTGACAAATTGTTAGAAAAATGGTTCCCACTTGGGGAATACCTTCTAAGTGTTCCCTCAATGTATTTACTTAGCCCTACCATATGCCATGGGATGGTGGCTTTGAACTTGGCATTGCTTTCCTTCCTGATCTCTGTGAAATGGGCTCATTATATTGATGACATAATGTCAACCTGTGCAGATTTACTTCTGCTACAGAAACCTTGTGGGCTTTACTGGCCACCTACAACAGAGAGGCTAGACAATGAATACATAGAAGGTTCCAGGTCCAGGCACCACAGTCAAGTCCTTTGAAGTCACTTGGTGGGGTAAAACCCACATTGTCTCTGAGGCTGTCACTGCCAAAATACTAGCCTAACTGATACAAAACAAAATGTGAAAGAGGTACAGGATTTTGTGGGAACTGTGGGGTACAGGTAAGCATTTATACTCCACCTAGCACAATGCCTTCACCTACTGCGTCACCTAGTTAAGGGCAAACGTGGGACTAGGGGGCTGAACAACAGGCTGCCTTTGAGAATGTAAAAGTACTGGTGAAACAGATTCAAGTTCTTGGAGTCTTCCAGGCTAGGTTGCCATCTGAGTTAGATGTCTCAGTAACTCTGAAAGGCACAGGCTGGGCATTCGGGCAAAAACCAAAGGGAAGAATGCCCCTTGGGTCGGTCCCAATTATGGAAGGAGGCAGACAGCAGATATACCCCAATAGGACAGCAATTATTGACAATGAATGCAGTACTCCTACAGATGGAACCTCTTACCAAAGAGCAGCCAGTTACCATAAGAACTTCCCTTCCATCAAGGAGTAAACAGACAACATGCTCCACCGACCTGCCCCTCCCCATCTCAGACTCCCACACTCACTAAGTGGTATGCTTGCTTACAACAGAGGAGCGCTCTGCCCAAGAGTCCTCTTCCTTTAGAGATGCAGTGATTATTAGGCCCTGTTGAATGTACAGATCCTCCAAGTGTTCCTACTTCTATCCCCGAGTCTGCAAAGAAGGAATATGGGAAGTTCCAGCTGGAGCTTGGTGGACTATGGCTCTAGCCAGCGTAACCCATCTACCTGGAGGGCGGTTGCCATCCAACCATCCCCCAATGCTATCTGGGTGGAAACAGGAACAATGAGCTGAATCAGGAGCTGTCTGGGTGGTAATCATGCATGACCTTGACCGCTGATCCTGTATACTAACAGGTGGGCCATTTTAAAGTGAGTAACTTTATGGTTTGACAATAGAAATGGAGGGGTGGACAATTATGAACACACCCTTACGGACACAAGATTTGGGCTCACAAGAGCATGATCTTGTCTCCCATATGCCTGACCAGGAGGCATCTACAGCTCCAGGAAACCAGGAAGCAGATGGTCCAGCAAAAATACACACTTTAACAACTGGCCCATCAGCTGACATGACAGTTTAGGCACACCGGACAAGTGGACATGGCTAAGGACCAGCACTGCCTTTAAAAAAGCAGTGACCCGGTCAATACAGTTGTTGAATGGAGGTTCTATCTCGCATATCAACAATTTTCAACCTTTTTCAACTTGTGGCATGCACGGACTACCAAATTTCTGTAGCAACCAGAAAATGTATTCTACTTTCAGCCAATCTGACCAAAAAGATTGGTATATATTTGATTTATTCACATCAGACAGTTACTGTTGTGTTGGTTTTGTCATTTTTTATTTGACAGTCTGAGGGAAAAGAGATCAGTGACCCTGACTACATAGTCAGGTGTTGTATGTTTTAAAAATTCTTGTGGCACACTGGTTGAAAATTGCTGCCCTATTTCACCCAAAGGCAGCTGGGTGGGTGGAATGGAAAATGAAGACCTCAAGCAACAGACTGAGTTACTAACTAGAAAACCGACTTTGTCTAGTGGACGAAGGTGCTTTCCCAAGCATCGATACATTTAAATGACTAACCTGTGGGCCCCGCTCCTCTGTACACCAGGCTGGCACCTGAGACTTAAGTGTCCAACAGGATAAAGGGGTGGAAAAACAGAGGACACGGCAATAGTCCCAACGTTTGCCCTGAACCAACAAACCATGATAAAGAGAGCACCAAGCCCTATGGTCCGTGGGATGTTCCCCGAGGATGAGTCGGTTATTTCACACCCATGGGTGGGGAGAATCTGCTCAGACTCTGGTGGGTTCATTACCCTAATGCAATCAGGACGTGTGGAGACACACTCACGTGGGCTGGGACACACACTATTGAAAGAAGGGAGAAGCACTTCACGCCAGGAAGCACCACCTCCCTCGGCCAACTGCATGGTTTAAACAACCTGGCCGGGTTCCAAAGACTGCGGCCACATTAACAACCAAAACTCAGGCTGCAAGTGTAGTTCTCACAGCAGGAGAACATCAATTCAAGTACCTACTAAATATTTTTCTTTCTGATCTCGGACTCCTGCTGTTCTGGTTGCGTCCAGTTTGTCTTGTATCATATGTCAGATTCCCTTAAACTCTTATTACCAGACTGGAGTAGCCAGCCAGTTTCTTTGGTCTTTTCCTGCCCTCCACTTAGGAAGGCAGATTTTTGCTGGGTCTACGTGCATAAACAAAAAGTCAGCTGTTCTCTTTTGCTGTGCAGCTGAACGCATGCGTTTGGAGAAAGCCAAATTGATATTTGGCCTATCCAGTTTGGCCTGAATGCAGCCTGTGCTGTATTCTTATTGGTCTGACAGGAAGATGCAGTTGGGTGTTGCTCCAGCAGAAAGCCCAGCATCCACTGATGCCAAACAGAGCAAAGCATGTGAGAGGCATACAGGGCTGCTGCTTCCATCCCCTCAGGCCTATGCCTCCCTTTCCACTTTGGTCTGTCTTCCTCACCCAGTGTGATGTACGCTATCTTGATGTATTGTGGGGTATTTTAAATATCACCTTAAATTTATCTTGGTAAAAAGCAAGAAATAAATTACATAATATTTAGTGGGAAAAAATAGTGTGGTTCTCAATGATTTCTTGAGAAATCATTGGTAAAATCTAAGTGATGAAGAGAATTAAGGCTTGCAATTGTCAGAGTAAAAGTTCAAGACAGTGAGGTGTTTGGGGTGTTGAATGCATCGCTGAAGTGGCTAATCGATGACGCAGAGACAGACAAGAGGGCTGGCCCAGAGGCTGGCCCTTACAATGTGTTCAACAAACAGTAGCCTTCCTTCCTCCACGTGTGCTAGATGAACTGAGAACAGTCCAGGAACTGACTCCAGCTCGGCACTAAAAGGCAATTCACTGTATATGTGAGAGAGGGGACACCATTGAACACTGTGGCCAGAGGCCATGCTCCACGCCTCACGATGACAAGACAGAGCTATCAGCACTGACTGGGAGCTGTGGTCCCAGGGCTTGGCTTGGCTCCTCCCTTTGATGGACCTCAGCAAAATGCTGGTTTTTTCCATGTAGGTATCACCCAAACATGAATGTAGGATATGTTTAAGACTGTCCTGGAAGGCATTTTACCATGGGCCAAAACAGTCCCCAAACAACTACTTAAATACTCAAATTAAATACTTAAGGCTCCGCTTAGAGTAACATCATTTAGTCAACACCCAACAAGGATGACACCAGTATCAGCAATTTTTTAAAGACATATTTACATCTAAGATAAGATAGCATGTGACCTAGAGAAAAAACTCAGCATTTACAGTTCAGTTTGCTTACCAGTCACCCAAAACAC
Source organism: Tonatia bakeri (assembly GCA_004024845.1). NCBI lineage: Eukaryota > Metazoa > Chordata > Mammalia > Chiroptera > Phyllostomidae > Tonatia > Tonatia bakeri. Next base: position 54,172 of record PVIA01002855.1, on the reverse strand, counting down.
ATTGTTTGGGAAATTTATGTATTATTTCACAGACCTCAGAAGTTTGAGTAACAGACATTTTCATTGCTTTTCCTTCACAAATGTTGTTTAGCTGAAAACAAAGAAGTGTAAGGGAATGTTCTTTTTTCCTTCAAAAAGTAAAATGAACCCAATCTTAAAGAGCCACTGCATACACTTACAAGAGGAAAACTTTGGAGGCTTAGCCACCCTCTCATATTTTATGAGCAGTTCAAAGTGTCCATATTCAAGTTGCAAAATAGCTGGACCAGCCACGATATCCTTGTGATAAACATACAGCATAGTTCCTCTGCTTGCTCACAGGAAAAAGCTTCCTATACATAAACAAATTCTCTAGTTATATTTTATAAATGGCCATTTTTGCTTGGAGCAAAATTCTTCAACGGAAAACCAGATAGAATGCCTACTTTAAAAAAAATTATAAGGCCCTTCAATATAGCTTCATTTACTAAAACAAACAAGTTTTCCAGTTCTTGACGTTAAATATGATGGACACCAGCTTCCCGGCTGCAGCTGCTCCTAAAGCCAGGTTCCCTAAGACATGCTTTACAGTTATATCAGAAAAGCAAGTATTTATCTAAGGTGTGAATAGAGGCCCTCAAGGAGAGTAGGACTCATTGGCGGAGATCAAACGTTTATTTCTTCTTAAATTATATGTAACCCAATATATAAATAACCTACATATGTGTAAAGGAGCTCAGTCTTGGCCACAGTCTTTTCTTCTCTTTAAAAATGAAACTACATTTTATTTGTTCATAGAACAGTGTATGTCCGCTTCGCTTAAGGATCAAAACAAGCTTTATAAGTGGGTGTGGGGGAATGCTCTTGATTACTGAGGGAACTGAAAGTTTCTGAAGCGAGTCGTCCCAGGTTTGTCCCAGTTTGAGAGACAGAAATAGACTTAAGATCTGACCACTTTATTCTCAGGGTTCTATTTCTGGTGTCATCCTGTCTCTTAAAATATAAAGCATTAGAGGAACTCAAAAGAGAGCATTCTAATCTGTAACTTCCTGACAGGGCTCCAGTCAGTTACTGGTGTACGAGAAGTGGTTCTGGGGCCACGTTCTCCAAACGGACACAGCAGGTCTGTGGGTCAACACTAGCTTGGGCTTGTTAGCATTTCCTACTCGATCTGAATGTCTGGGATTCAGGTAATTGCATTGAAACAAGCACCTTTCAACTTGGTTCCTATGCACACTAAAGTGTGAGAACTGCGGCTCTAGGACACTAGAGCATGGAGGGAAAGAACCGTGTGGGTGGGGGCGGAGTTACTGAAACACGGAGACCACAACAGAAATTACAGTGGTTACCCTACTGCATGGAAAGCTCTGTGACAGCAGGACTGTCTTGTCTATCACTTTATTGCCAGCACCTCTGATAAAACCTGCCACACAGAAGATAAGTACATAGTTGCTGAATACAATTACAGATCCCATAACTACATGCCTGTATTATTATTATTTTACCCAAAATGCCTAGCACATGGAAAATACCCAGTAAATAATGGCTGATTAGAATCATTAATATAAAAGTACTAAATTAAAAAATAAAAGAGCCCTGACTAGTGTGGCTTAGTTGGTTAGGTATCATCCCTCAAAGAGAAAGGTCACCAGTTCGATTCCTGGTCAAGGCACTTGCCTAGGTTGTGGGTTTGGTCCCCAGTTGGAGCGCATGCAGGAGGTAACCAAGTAATGTTTTTCTTTCACATCGATGCTTCTCTCCTTCTCTTTTTCCCTCCCTTCCCCTCTCTCTAAAAATAAATAAATCAATAAATAATATGAGTGTTTAGCATGTACCAAGGCCTGTGATAAATGCTTTGGGTGAACTGTCTCATGTAACCCTCACAATTGTGAGGGGTGTGTTAAACTTACAGTTCTCATTGTCAGATGAGGAAAACAAAGCTCTGAGCAAGGCAGTAACTTTCCTGAGCTGATAAGTAGCAGAAACAGGACCCAAACCTTATCTACCAGACCAGAGCCCCTGCCTCTCCCCCAACGTGAGTTTTTACACATGCGCACAGGCCCAGCCTTCCGAAACCACACTAAACAATACAGAATGTTTCTGTAATCTGTCTGTCCCACCAGCTCCTTAAGCATTATCAATTCTAGGGGGTGGTGAAAAGGAGAGAAAGGTTATAGTCACAAACTGTGCTGAAATTAAACTGTTATTACTCCCAACCTTGTTCTTCCAAACCCCATTCTTTTGGAATTTAGAAAATCCATTATTGTTTTCTCTGTGGCTCTGCTGAGTGTCTCACAGCAGTGATTCTCAACCTTTAGTATGCACTAGAGTCAAACTAGAGGGCTCCTGGTTCACTCAGTGCACACTCCTGAGGCCCAGCGCAACCGTGGCAGCATGGCTTGTAGAAACAATCATACAAAAAATAACCTATGGAATGTCACTTGAAGATGGTCATATTTTTATTTTAGGCTCTCTTACTGTTTGTTTGTTTGTTTTTTCCAACAATCTACTAAAAAAAAGTGCGTTTGGCAATAACTCTGGAAGCATTTTTCTATCCCCAACGTGTAAAAACCCTGTGGGTATCTCAGTACCATACAACACCAAGGAAGAAAATCTTTCAAGTTCACTTGTCCAGAAGCTCAGCACACACGCACAGATCCAGCCCGCCTGGCCTCTCTGCACCCAGTTTCCTTTAGATCTGGAGGCAGGAGCTTCCTGTGATGCCCACAGGCATTGTCAGCCCTGCTCCAGGCTGTGAACAACATATCCTAGCCCAATGAAAGGGGGCCTGAGGAGCCCTCCAGTAACAACTCGACAGCTTCATCAGGTTCCTGCTGATTCTGTTAGGCTGCATAGATTGCAAACCAAGGCGGGGAGGGGGAGAAAGACCTGTCTCACTCATTAATTCAGCAGTCCTGAGTCTGGTCAGATAAGATTGCCATGTGTTCTGAAAATCACAAGAAAAAATCCCATGAAAGCCCAGGAGAGAAGCCCTTGAAATTTTCTATGTATCATCTCCACTATCTGGGAAAGACAGCCTCTGAAACTGTATATTAATCCCAAGGTCTGGAGAGGGGAGGAAGAGGGGAACCTAGAAGTGAGAGCACTCAGACTAGCTAGGTGCCTGCTTGCAGTTTTATGCTCAAGTGTATTTCATAAAACTTGCTATCTCATTTCCACGATACATGCTGTCTCTGGCTTGAGTTCACCTCTCACAAACAAGACAAGAACCGAGGAGGAGGGGGTGTCCCCTAACTCAGGTCTCCCCAGTAACAACTCCACCCCGACTCTGTACATACCTACTGGGCCTGGGTTCCTGCCACCAGGTCCTGGATTCAATCCTAGTTCTTCAATGTCTGCATTCTTCTCTTTCAGCCACCCTGGCAGCTCTGCAGCCAAACTTCAAATCCCTTAGTAACTAGGATCCTAAACCAGGCCCTCATCCATTCCACCCCTTATGCTGTTTCTTCTGTGACAGGTGTCCTGCCCTTCTGCTGCTCTGTCTCCTCTCACCCCTAACGCACTGCTGCTCAACAGTAACACCCAATAACTTCATTGTTGTGAAAAATGGAGAAAAGGACACCCCCTCTGGCTCTACACAGCCCCACGGCCACAGAACTTAGCACAGGCAGGATTTCAGCCACAACTTTCCCCTTCGCCAGGTGCCCCTATTCACACTCATCCCCACAAACATACCAGGTGACCCTGCTGGTGGTCTGTATCCACTGAGCCCTGGAAGAGGCCCTTCTCCACTCAGGTGCCCACCAGTTTTCAGCTCACAGTGCCCTACGCTCAAGACTCAGAATTTGGCCAACAGATCTTACATCCTGCCTTCCCTCCTCTTTGTTCAAGGTCAGGCACAAATAACAACCACCCTTTTATTATAAAATCTTTTATTACAAAAGCATAAGCATGTAATTTTGTAACATGACAATATAATACTCAAGCACACCATATAACATTATAGGTGAGATGTTCAAATTAAAGCTATAAATTATTACACCCATATCATTACCCTGCCAACTGCACTTGAGCAGGCGTTACTTCTGCCAGACCCTTATGTGCTACTTAGCTCATGACTATTCTCTGCAATCAAACGCTCATGTGTTACTAGCTCCAGCTCTAGTTGTGCATTAATGTCTAGATTCCGGTCCAGCCTCATGGGTCCCCTAAGCATCCTAGATGTAGCCATCTTCATACAGCCAAAGCCTTGACAGAGACACAAGGGACCCCCATGACAGATGCAGAGACCTCAGTCCTCTTCAACTCACTCACTACCCCTCTTTTAAGTGTGGTCCTTAGTACTAATTGGATGATCCAAAGGTGTCCATAATCTCATTGCTACACCAAGGACCTCCACCCGCTGATACAGATGACCCTGTAAATAACGGCACAGGTTGTTCAGTGTACTAAATGCCCAGCACTGAACTAAGCCCCACGTACACATGATGAGGAACGAGGGGGCATTATCACCCCCATGCTGGACATGCTTAATTCCCAGAGCGGTGGCCAGAATTTGAACTCAGGTCTGTCCAGGGTTTTTATTTGTACATTATAGGAAACTATAAACCTATACTTTTAAACTATAAAACTATGTTTTTAAAATATAAAATCGTGAATGTAATATATTCACTTAATAGCTTTTAAAGTAAAGCAAGAGAATGATATACAGTAAATGTATACATTTATTAAAATATACTTAGAAACATCATAATATGAAAAACTGTTTATTTCACAATTAAAGGGATAAATCTTAATGAATCAGTAGGCTGGCTGATGCGATTTTGTTACAAGGACCTGAAAATGCTCAATAGGCCATAGTTAAAGTATAAAATAGCACACATAACATTAAGTAACATGCAATATTCCACCTGAAAAAGCTAAATTTAAATCTGAAGTGTTGAGCTATTGCTATTTGATACAAATTGAGGGGGTAAAAGTCTGACATTGCTGAGCAAATTAACAGAAAATTATAAGTTGATTTACGTGCCCTCCAAAAAAACTATTTGTATAATTTCAACAAATTGGACCAACTGTAACACATTCTGACTGATTTCTAAATATATCAATATTTTTTTTCTTTCTGCAAAGCAGTTAACTTACTTTCTCTCCTTTCCCCCCAGTTCTGCGAAAACAGTGAGGTGCTGCTAGTTTCTGCACACCTCCACATGCACACTTCTCCTCCAGTCTGTCAAGAAAGCCAGGGCTGTGCTAGACTCCTTAGCACATGCAGACAGTATTTTCACCTAATTAGAGCTAAGCCTTCACTGCCAAAGTAGAGGACTGAATCCTCCCCTGAAAACTGGGTGTGTTCACTGCAAAGAGCAGAAAAAGGAGAAAAATGACATTTTGGCAGAATCTGGGTGTTTCAGTAGCACAGTGGGACACACTCAAATTATCCCACTAACAGCATACTACACTGGGCGATAAAAATAAATGAACTGAACTTCCTGTTTTTGAGATTTCTCCATTTAGATTCAGTGGCATTGAAAATACACAAAGAAGTTGTTAAGGGAACTTATGTTCCTACTGTTCATTCACATTTTCTGCCAGAGACCCGTTTATTCTTCCAGAATGGACATTTTCTCTATTTCCTTTTATTAAAATTGCACTAATAAGATAGCCTCCAAGAAGTATTAGACAGTGTCAACAGTTTCATGATTATGGCCAATTTTTTTCAATTAACTTTACCAAGATAAAAATTTTATACAACAAAATTGGCCACTTTATCATGTACAGTTTGATGAGTTTTGATAAATGCACATGGTCATGTAACCACCACCGAAATCATATTAAACATTTCCATCAACCCCGTTGAGCCAACTTCCTCCCCCCAGTTCCTGTCTCCTAATCTGTTTACCACTGTAGTTTTGCTTTTTCTAAAAGTTAAGTATAAACGGAATCACACAGTATGTTATCTTATTTATGGCTTATTTCAATTAGTATAATGCTTTTGAAAAATGTCCATGTTGTTGTTTCTACCAGGAAAAGTCCTTTTTATTGCTAAATAATATTTCATTGTGCAGCTATACCACAGTTTGTTTATCAGTCCACCAGTTAATAGACATTTGGTTTCTCCTCAGTTTTTTGTTAGTGCATATAAAGCTACATTAACCATTTAAGTACAAGTCTTCGGGTGGGCATATGTCTTCATGGGTCATATAGTAAATGTACGTTTAAATTTATATGGAAAGTTTATATTGCATTCTGATGCCTATTTCTAACAATAGATTTGCTTCAATCCCTCAGTTAAAAGGAAAAATCCCCTACCTATAACAATTCAAATTACTGACACAACTGAATAACACAAACCACAGAGAGAGATAAGAAATTATTAATCTATTAATATCTAGCACTCATCTACTTCAGAATATAGGGTACAGAGTTCACAGTCTGGTGAGGGAGCCAAGTTACACTGTTTCAAAGTGAGTGTCTGTTGTGAGAATAAAAGCCAAATGTCTTGGACCCCTGCTACTCAAAGTGTGGTCCACTGGCCAGCAATATTGGCACCACCTGAGAACCCGATAGAAATGCGGCGTCTCAGCTCTACTGCTTTATCCAGTGAGTCAGATCTGCATTTCAACAAGGTCCCAGGTGATCTGTGTGTTGGAGAAGCACCCCTAGAGGTGTGAGGAGAAAAGGAATTACTGCCACTGAGAGGATCAGGGCTTCACAAAAACAGTTTTTCAAAGGAACTGAAGCTCATTCTAAATTCCATGCTAGCTCTTTTTCTTATTATTATATTTCATTGATTATGCTATTACAGTTGTCCTGATTTTTCCCCCTCTGCCCCACTCTACCCAGCAACCCCCACTCCCTCAGGCAATCCCCCCACCATTGTTCATGTCCATGGGTTGGTCCTGTACCTGGGCTGCTCCATTACCTATACTGTACTTTACTTCCCCACAGCCATTCTGTGACTACCTATTTGTACTTCTTAATCCCCTCACCTCTTCACCCACCCCCCACCCATCTGGCAACCATCAAAATGCTCTCAGTATCAGTCTCCGTTCTTGTTTGCTTAGTTTGTTTTTTAGATTCAATTGTTGAAAGATTTGTGGGTTTGTTTGTCATTTTATTGTTCAGTTTCAATCTTCTATTCTTAAATAAGTCCCTTTAACATTTCATATAATAATGGTTTGGTGATGACAAACTCCTTTAGTTTTTTCTTGTCTGGGAAGCTCTTTATCTGCCCTTTGATTTTATCTTTTAAAAGTCCTTTGGGCTTGATCTTCTAAAATTTCCAATCAACAGAATTTTCCCTTAAGAAGCTAGTCAGACTCTCTGAAAAGTAGCAAAAACTTTCCCTCGCCATTGTAGGGGATGTTTACAGTTTCTTTATACATTCACTAGACATTCTCCTTCGTATATTGTTTTCTTATCCTTCCATTTAGGAACAGTATCACTAAGACACTGCTGGTATGTCTGAGAGGAAATATAGAGCAGTGGGAAAAAGTAGGTGTACAGCTGTTTGTATGGAAAAAGACAATTTAAGAGATAATACAGGAATGAACTCCATCTTTCGAGTATTCACAACTGTAAGCCTATTTTGTCTCACCTGTGTACAGGGCTCCTCTCAGATCACACCTACAGGGCACACACTTCATTCTGCATTGCCCTCCGATTCACCTGCAAGTTTTAGCCGAAGCACCAGTCAAACCTCTACACCAATTTCCAATTATTGCTATTCGCAATTTTCACCCAAGCACTGCAGATCTGAGAGCTGGAAAACCTCCAAAGATTCAGGGCATTTAATCAGAGTAAGGTCTTAAGTCACCATATTCCAGGAGAGGCAGCCAAGCCTTAGAGGAATTTAAAACCTTGCCAAAGGTTACCTCACTTAGAAGGAGCACTGTCTGTAGCACAGCAGAACGTTTTCATGTGGATTCCCCTGCAGAACATTCCCGTCTCAGAGTGGGTGCGCGACAACCACTCGTCTTTGCTTCGTTCCAGTCCTCTCTGCTCTCTGTGGTCCTGGACCACCTCCCTCGGGCGGCACTGCTCAGCCTGGGTCTCGCCCTCTGACTTCTCGGCCTGGGCTCCTAGGTCTCCTCTTCCTCCTCAGCACCCCTAAATACAGGTGTTCTCAAGCTCTTATCTTCATCCGATTTCCTAAACCCATGTTCGAATGACTTCTCAGCTACTAGTAATAATTTCTAATCTTTCTTTCCTTTAAACTAGCCAACATGTTGCACCTGGCATGAAATCCTCTAAGCCCGACTCTCACATTGTCACCCACCCCACAGGGGCTTTCATTGTCTGACAAATACACATGAAATCATTTAGCCTGGCCCTGAAGACTTCTATCAGCTGTTATTTCATCTTCTCATCTTATTCTTCTATGTATTCTTTGTAGGTAGCAGCATAATTAGGGTCAAGGTCGTCTGCTTGGCTATCAGCCCTCAGGTTTGAGCCTCAGCCCTACCTCTGATTGGTTCTATGACCCTGGGAGGTTGCTTAACCTGTTTATACCTCAGTTCCCTCGCCTACAGAATGGGAATAATGGTGCAACCTAATAGAGCTATTGTAAGTAGTAAATACAGAGCACTTAGATATATGTCTCCCACATGGTAAGAACTGTCCTAATCTTGTTTTAATTCTTCTTTTAAAAATAATGAAGTATTGGATTGGCCAAAAAGTTCATTTGTTTTTTTCTGTAAGAAGATTTGAGCAGTGTTTAGTTGTCTTTAACTTCATGTGAAACAGTTTTGTTAGACTGTATTGTGACAGCTGTCATATCAGTGTGCACATTAAAAAAACAACTTACCAAAATTGGTGAATTTTTATATAACAAATTTAATATTGAAGATGGAAGAAAATAGACAAGATTTTTGGCACATTTTGTTTTATTATTTCAAGAAAGATAAATATGCAACTGAAACACAAACAAAAAAAAAGATTTGTACAGTGTATGGAGAAGGTGCTATGAGTGATGGAACATGTCAAAAGTAGTTTGCGAAGTTTCGCGCTGGAGATTTCTTGCTGGACAATGCTCTACTGTCAGGTAGACCAGCTGAAGCTGATAGTGATCAAATCAAGACATTACTTAAGAACCATCAACATTGTACCACATGGGAGATAGCAAACATACCCAAAATATCCAAATCAATAAAGTTGTTGGTAAAAGTGACAAATATGTCTTTTATTTTACAGAAAAAAAAACATTTGGACTATTTGGTCAACCCAATATTAGCTGCCCATTCACCAAGACCTCATTAAAAAACTATACAACATCCTTAAAAAGATCTCGAAGAACTTGAGGCATTGTGTGAATAACAGCCTCGAAAAAGCTAAGCTTCCATTACTATTGCTAGCTATTATTTCTGCATATTCAAGTCAACATTCCAAAATATCTGTGATAGGAACCCTTATTTATCTTCTTCTGAATGTGAAATGAAAGTCATTCAACATAGCAATAATTCACTAGAAAAACTCCTCTTAGAATCAGACCCTGTTTCTGGCTACAGGACCCACACCTTTGTATGCTTTTCATAATAAAACTGCTCTGAATCAATAAAAACAAATAATCCAGATCTGTAATCTGCATATCAAATTGAAGCAAAGAATAAAACCAAGCACTCTACAAATAGTCTGAGTTGTAGAATAGGTTTCATCTTTCACTCTGGTCTGAATCCATTCTGTTGAGAAGGATTCAAACGTTGTGTTCTAGGCTTAGAAGCAAACACCAGGGTCAATCAGCAATGTCTAACAAGGTCAAAAGAGCTGACTATTCACTGGCCCTAGACTAGAGAATGAGGACAGAAGAATAACCACTGCAATGAAGGCAATAAAGAGTTTAAATTTTCTGAACACTGTGTGACAAAACTATTTTAAATGCTTTAGACGAATAATCCTTTTAATCCTCAAAACCACCCTTTAGGAAAGGTACTAACTGGCATCCCTATCATACAGATGAAGCCCAGAGAAGTTATAACGTACCCAAGACCAGCCAAATAGCAAGCAGCTGGGATTTGAACCCAGGCACACACCAGAATCCATGCTCTTCACCATTATGCTATAAAGATTAAAAACATTTCCATGTTCTGGATGCCAGGAAATGTAAACATTGACAGTAAAGGCAGTTTCACAAATAACTAAGATGATTAGAGCCCAGATTCCACTAAATTACGATGTTTCTGTCAGTGAGAAACCTGAAGATCCAGCCCTGCGTCCAGCCTAGGTCCACAGTCTCAGGAGTTCAGCAAGCCCTGTGGCTCAGGTCACTGGGGGAAGGCTTTGCAACCACTCACAATAATTTTGGTTTGAATAACGAAGAGATCAAGAGGATCTCAAGGACTAAATCCCAAAACCATTAGAAATGTCCACTTTCACCAACCCCACTGAATCGTGAAGTTCTCAGCCAATAAGTGCCCTTCACAAAATGATTCTCAAATAAAACAGTAATGAAATAAGTCCACTACTAGGATAATTGTTCTCTGACAAACCTTAACAAACCAGAAAGACTATGGATTCATTGGTAAAACATCAAGCTAATTCTGGGTAGACATTTGAGCTCCAGAGCATTCTCAGAATAAATTTATAAATTGAGGTTCCAGGGATACTAAGGAGAATATACCTAAAAATGATATTAAGGTACTTTAATAATAAAATTATTGTTAATTGTAGCATTTAAGACAGAGAGGTAATTAAAGTTTATTCTATTGAGAAAAAAAGGCACAGAAAAGCTAAGCATCTTGCCCAAAGTTACACAGCTTCTTAACAGCAGTTTCTGTAATACTTGTGATTCGTGTAACATTCTATTTTCAACTTCAGAATTTTCTTATTTTCACTTCCAGATTGGTTTAAAATAGTCCCAAGAAAGGCCCATTGAGATTGAGAATAAAAATAATATTTAAAACTTCCCTAACTCAACTTTGGGGTATGCTGTACTAGAGTCATTGTTACATTAATAGTCTCACAGGCCCTTTGGCCTCATGTTATACTCACAACAGATAAGCAGGTAGTGAGATACAAAGGAGAGGGTATTTTAAAGTCATCTGCTTAAGATAGAAGCATTGTATCATTGTATAAGAACATTTCAAGTGTCCGAGCTCACTTGAGACAAAGGCAGTGGTGCCTTTGCTTACCTGCACTTTTAAGAAATCTGTTTCCCAGCGGCCCTCCGGTCCCAAAGGCGAAGGCTGTGGTAAGCGCGCCAGAGTTCTCAGGAGGCTGCCTGTGAAGTGGCTGCACCGCTACAGATTATCCAGGATAGAGGCTGTGCCGCTTCTTCTCCGGCAAGACCTGAAACAAAACACAGAGACAGCATGTTTGTAAGAGCAGCTGGGCTACCTAAGAAAAACTTTAATCCATTAGAAACATTTTAATAAAAATGCTTTTATTAAACTCACTCCTGATCCCTCCTAAAATGCTTTACAGGATAATGAAATTACCAAAAACAAAACAAAACAAAAAATCCAACAGCAAAACCAGCATCATACAAGTATATTACATTACTGTAGTTCATGACTGGTTATCCACAGGATCCAGCTCAGTCTCCTTAAAAAAAATAACATATCCAGCTCAATTAATCCAAAGCAACCTGGTAATGAAAGAACCATCTGTCTTATTTTTCAGCTTCTCTCCACACATACACACAGCTTTATTGTTAAATGCGGAGGTGAGAGGGGGAGCTGCTGCTCCGAAAACCCTCTGAAGGGGAAGGGAAGGGAAGGGAGGGGAGCGAGAATGAGGGGGAGGTCAAGAAAAATGAAAACATCAAGAAGAAAGTGGCGAGAGAAAGCATGGGGAAATCAGTAAAAATAGCAACTAGTTTAAGAATGTGCTGTGGCCACTTTCTCAAAAAAATTTTGAAAAAATTCTTTAAAGGCTCCTGCAACAGCTTGTCTTGTATGAGACTAACCCGATACAAAAACCACCATCAACAGCAAGACTTGCAGCTCTGCATTTCCTGTACTGGCAGAAATGTTTTTTGGTTTTTTTTTTTTAATTCTTGAGAAACAAATATGAAAACCAAAGTTTTTATGTCAAAGGTTTTATTTCAGAAGCCACCTATGAACTCTTAATGTTATGCAACAAGGAAATAGTTATGTTTTATTATGAAAGTCATATAGTAACATGAAAAAACATTTAGCTTCTACCAAGTAAAGAAAGAAAATTTTCAAAAGCTGAGTACACTAACGTTATTTCTGAGTGTTTGATTTGTGTGCAATACATTACTGAAAGCAACTAAAGAAAAACACTATCGGTTCATGTACTGACTTGTGGACTACAGCAATTTTTCTCTGAAAAGTTAAAAAACCTTAATCTCAATCTAAAATCAAAATCTTAAAACTAAAATCTTAAAATTTAGAGAAACATAAGAATGCTTATTTTCATATATTTTTACGTATGCGCTTAACTTTTTTGTTGTTTTTTTAAATATATTTTATTGATTATGCTATTATACTTGTCCCATTACCCCATCAGTCCCCTCCACCCGGCACACCCTCTTCCACCCACATTTCCCCCCTTTAGTTCATGTCCATGTGTCATAAGTTCTTTAGCTTCTACATTTCCCATACTATTCTTGCCCTCCCCCTGTCTATTTTCTACCTACCATCTATGCTACTTATTCTCCATACCTTTTCCCCCTCTCTTCTCCTCCCACTCCCTTGTTGCTAACCCTCCATGTGATCTCCATTTCTGTGAATTTGTTCCAGTTCTAGCTGTTTGCTTAGTTTTTTGTTTTAGGTGTAGTTGTTAATAATTGTGAGTTTGCTGTCATTTTACTATACATGTTTTTTTTTATCTTCTTTTTCTTAGATAAGTCCCTTTAACATTTCATATCATAAGGGCTTGGTGATGATGAACTCCTTTAACTTGACCTTATCTGAAAAGCACTTTATCTGCCGTTCCATTCTAAATGATAGCTTTGCTGGATAGAGCAATCTGGGATAGAGGTCCTTGCCTTTCATGACTTGGAATACTTCTTTTCAGCCCCTTCTTGCCTGTAAGGTCTCTTTTGAGAAATCAGCTTGACAGTCTGATGGGAACTCCTTTGTAGGTAACTGCCTCCTTATCTCTAGCTGCTTCTAGGATTCTCTCCTTAATTTTTACCTTGGCTAATGTAATTATGATGTGCCTTGGTGAGTTCCTTCTTGGGTCCAACTTCTTTGGGACTCTGAGCTTCCTGGACTTCCTGGAAGTCTATTTCCTTTGCCAGATTGGGGGAGTTCTCCTTTATTATTTGTTCAAATAAGTTTTCCACTGGTTGCTCTTCCTCTTCTCCTTCTGGTACCCTGATAATTCAGATGTTGGATCGTTTAAAGATATCCTGGAGGTTCCTAAGCCTCTCCTCATTTTTTTGAATTCTTATTTCTTTATTCTTTTCTGATTGTATGTTGTTTTCTTTCTTCTGGTCCACTCCATTGATGTGAGAACCAGATTTCTTTCCATCACTATTGGTTCCCTGTGCATTTTTCTTCATTTCACTTATTGTAGCCTTCATTTTTTCATCTAATTTACAACCAAATTCAACCAATTCTGTGAGCATCCTGATCACCAGTGTTTTGAACTGTGCATGTGATAGGTTGGCTATCTCTCAGTCACCTAAAAGTATTGGTCTAGGGCTTTCACTTGTTCTTCTGTTTGAGTTTTTTGGGAGGTTTTTTTGTTTTTGTTTTTTGTTGCACCTGTCATACTTGAGCGGCGGAGCCTTAGGTGTTTACCAGGGTGGGTCAGCCCAGTCGCTGGGTTGTGACAATGTATGTGGGGTGGGGTACGAGAGGGAACAATGGCACTTGCTCCGCTCTCCCCCAGACTTCAGTCCCTTCTGCCGCTTCCCCCAAGCAAACTGGGCCTTTCTGATGCTAATACCCGTGTGGGTGGGCTTGTGCACCCTTGGGTCTTTCCAAGGACCTCTCCTGTGAGGCTGGGAGTCTCTCCCTGGGTCTCAACCTTCGAAGGTGTTTTCAATCAGTTCTCCGAAGCTCTATTTCCCAGCACTAGGACCCCAGGACCCCTGGTCAGCCAGCTGCCTTGCATGCAGTGCCTTGCTTCACAAACGCCGCCTTGCTGGGTCTGCTTGTTGCCACCCCTCCGCTGGGGTCTGCCAGCTACTGCTTGCACGCCCAGGGTCCACCCGCTGCGGTCTTGCGCGCCCAGGATGCCTTATGTGGGTCCCAACACTCTTTGTTCCACAACCCCTCTCCACCCCACTGCCGGACTCCGCCCTTCCTACTGGTCTGGATGAATGGGTCTATTTTAATTTCTTGGTTGTCCTACTTCCATACAGTTCAATTTTCTGTCAGTTCTGGTTGTTATTCTGTTTCTAAATTGTTGTCGTCCCTATCTTTGGTTGTGCGAGGAGGCACATAGTGTCTACCTACGCCTCCATCTTGGCCAGAAGTGGTCTGCACTTAACTTTTGAAGTGCTAAGTAGTTGACAAATTTATAAATTGGAAGGCAAACCGCCTTAGGGGCCAGGGGCCATTGTTATAACAGAAGTCTCCCAAGTCTCCACCATGCAAGACTTTTGAACCTAAGGAAATTACCTAATGATAAGTATGCCTCAGCAGCATTCTGCCTCAACGTATACAAATACAGCTCCTGAGTTTCTATTGCCTTCTGTCTATTGCTCTTTATTACCAGCTGATGTAAAGGGCGCAATCACAATACTGAAGTTAGAAGTGCCCTTTTAAGATTTTTTAGTCCAAATCAGTGAGTAAAGAAACCTCAGTGCTCTACCAGGAACAACTGGGGGAAGTGGGATTATGTTACACTTGAAGAAGCTTAGCTCAAGGGAGGAAATAAAAGAAACCCATTCTTGTGTTTAGATGGTCTTCATAAAGAAGAGGCATTAGCCTGGTTCTGAAAGCTACCAGAAATTAAGCTGTGGCCAGTGAATGCAACATTCAAAAAGCTAGGTTTGAGCTCTGTAAGTAGGAACTTGTTAATAGTGTGCCTAAAGATAACTACATGCTGCTTTGCAGGATAATGAGTCACTTGTTACTAAAAATATTCTGTTTTAAAAACCACTTAGGAGGGATTTGGAGATCAGTGCTTAATAAACTTGAATATTCATTGGCATCATCTGAGCATCTTGTTGAAATTTGATTCAGTAGGTCTGGGGTACCTGAGAATCTGCATTTCCACAAGCTCCCATGTGATGCCAGTGCTGTGGGTTAAAACTGTGAGTCTTGTCAAGGCTGCAGCTTGGTTACAAGCACTAGAATGTTATTTAAACTGGTGTTTGCCAAGGTGCAGTCTTCAACCAGATGACTTTAAAAGTCCTCTTTACCCCTGATTTGGGGGCAGATGATTAATAAATAGGTTAACTTGTTATAAGCAGGGTTTTGCAAGTACACACATTCAAGTGTCCAAAAAAAGGTATCTTAGTATCTTGCAGGACTGACCAGGTCATACTTCTGAGAAATAACTAATTTTGCACAATTCTAAGGAAAAGATAAGATGTTTCACTTCTATTTTTGTTTTTAATGATGCTCTTACTGCAAGCTTGGCAGATAAATAAGCATATTCTGCTGAATGAATGATGCAAGAATATATGCATTCAAAATGCAATTATTTATGATGTCAGTATACTACAGTTAACAGTAGGATGAGATGAAATGCGGCTACAAAGTAATATTTCCCAGTGATTTGTGTTATAAAATCTCCAAAGGTGGGGCGGGGGAAAGTCTTCCAAGGCTATAATTTGCCTTATCAAGGTAGAGCTTTGCATTATTTTTCTAACCCTGTAATTCCACCTCCCTACCACCTATCTGAGTCATAAAAATTCCTTCAATGCTTAGAAAGGCCCCGTCCTTGCTTGCTCATATTTTTGCTCTGCTTCCCTACTTAGGTAATAAATTTGGGTTTGCAATCAGTTCAAAATCCCATGTGATATCTTTCCTGGATAATGATGCTAATATTTGAACACAAAGACCTTCCTCAAATTTTAAAGCATCTTAGGTTTCTCTCCCAGAGTAAATAAGCCCACAACTAAGGGGAAGCAGTTTCTTGCCTTTTCTTCAACTTTGAAAGTCTCCCTTCCGAAGGGCTTACTGTTTTAGTTTGCTTAAAAGTTGTAACAATTTCATCTGACTTACAAAAGCCCCTTTTTATTACATCAGTTTATTCTGATTGAGCCTAGTTTATTCTGCTCCCAGAGAAGTATCATCTCTTGTTTGCTAATTCCTCTTTTGCTATTTTTAAAAGAAAAGAAGTGATGCCCTGGCTGGCGTGGCTTAGTGGATTGAGTGCCAGCCTGCAAACCAAAGGGTCACCGGTTCAATTCTGTCAGGGCACATGCCTGGGTTGCAGGCTAGGTGCCCAGTAGGGGGCACGCAGAGGGCAACCACACATTGGTATTTCTGTCCCTCACTTTCTCCCTCCCTTGCTCTCTTTCTAAAAATAAATAAATAAAATCTTAAAAAAAGAAAAAAATGAGTTAATTTCACGATAAACAATCTGATAAAGAAATCAAACCTTGAGATTCAAGGGATGGAAATGTTCCTGCTTTCCTCAGGATCACCAGATGATCCTCTAAAACCTCTGAAGCTACAAATGTGATGCAAATCCTCATTTGGGTTACCTTATCGTTTATTACAGCAAATAAACCAATACATATGAAGTATATTTTTTATAAAATTATATAATCTTAGATTTATTTCTTTTAGTCAAAGCACATTGAGTCAAGTTTATTTCCTGAAAATATTAACTCAAACTTTTCACCTTCTGGGGTAACTTTATTCATCTAGTCAATAAACAACTTCCCAATGCCTGCTGTAAGTCAAAGATTGTTGTAGATACTGATGATACAGTAGTGAAGAAGAAAAAGTTTACATTCCAAGACAGAGTAGTTCACAAGTACAGTATTTTGCCATGTATAATGCACACTTTTTGCCCAAAGTTTTGAGGGAAAAATAAGGATGCACACTATATGTGGGTAGTACTAATTCCATATCTATATACTTCTAATTCTTTTGTTTATGCTTATGCGTTAAAAGTGTAACTCTAGAAAGCAATAATGATATCTGTGTGCAAAATAACACCTTGGAATATGGTAATCAGTTTTGTTTCTAAATATAAATTAATAAAAAATTGAATTAAAAAATTAAAATGAAAGATTTTTTTTTGTCCTGAAAGTTTGGGCCAAAAACGTGGATGAGCACTATACACAGGAGTCCATTATACATAGCAAAATACATAACTTTTTTTATGAGTATAGTAATGTTTGCTCTATTATTCTCTTTATTGTTGAAACTTTTATAATTTAAAAATAATTATAAAAATCATTTTGACAGGTTGTGATGAAATGTTAAATTAAAATAACAGAATACAGTATTATAAAATAACAGTATTATAAAATACTACATAATATATTATTGCAATTATACTATAAATTTTTGTATTCTATAAAATTTTGAATTCATGCATCTGTAACTCCAGAACCTGTGCTCTTAACCCCCATGGGTAACTTTTAAAGGGCAATTGCGGTTTGAGTAGGAACTGGCCCAAGGTGGGGAAGAACAGGAGGCTTCTCTGAAGAAGTTGAGAGAATTCTTAGAAAACTCCTCTGCAAAAGAGTTCACCTGATGAAATTAGGGTGGAAATAAAAAACATTCCAGGCTGAAGAAACAGCATTCACAAAGACTCGGAGGTGGAAATGAAAATAGTACACTGAAAGAATTGAGGCTGCTCGTAGGAGTGACGATGAAAATATTGATAGCTAATCTTTGTTGCATAGCTACCACATGCATGGACTGATATGATCCTCAGGACAGTGCCGAGACAGGCACTGTTGTTCTCATTCTACAGACAGGAAACTGAGGCTAAGAGGAGTTCACTCGTTGCAAGATCTCAGAGCTAGATGTCAGGCCAAGGTCCGGCCTAAGCAGTCTGCTGCTGGGGTCTTTATTCTTAACCTGTGAGCTGTCTAGTTTCCCAAGAGCCAGGGCAACTTGGAGGTTTCCTCATGTTCAAGATTCATTCTGTCAACTTTCATTTTTCACAGAATAACATTGTAAAATACAGATGTATTAGAATAGCTTCAGTCTCATTCTGGGTCACGACAAATGTATGGCTCCTAGTTGGAACTTCTTTCCTTAGGAAATACTACATGGAATGTTTTATCATGAAACTGTTAATAGAAGCACAAATGTCAATATAACAAATGCCCATGAACCCCAAAACCAAAATAACCGTATCTTTTCAGGAAATTTTTAAAATGTAGATTTAATTCCCCTCCCTACCCAAGTTACTCTTCTCCCAGAGGCAACCACAGTCATGAATTCTATAGAGAGCCAGTCTACTTTTTATTCATACACCGGCACAAGCACATACATTCATAAACATCACATGGTGTGCAAGACCGTTTTCTGTGATGTTTAACATTTGCATATATGACATTCTGAAATTTGTGTTTTTCACTCTACACTTTTGTTTTTGAGATCCATCCATACTGATGAATAGAGGTCATTAACCAAACATAGCATCACTGACCATTCTTCACCAGCAGACATTTAAGCTGTTTTTGGAAAACTGCTTATCTGAATGTCATTTTGCAGTCAAATTTCTTTTTTCCAATCTACAAAAGCCTGTTTACAAAGTCGAAGAATCTTACAAATTGCTAAAAAGAGTCTCAAAGAGAAATTTCATTTTAAGTATGGGAGTCTTTTCCCTAAAATATAAACCTTTCATAAGTCAAGTCATATAAAATTACCTAGATATTTGATATACAATGAATCTCTGAAAAGGGAAAATAAATAGTATTTTAAAGGAGACAATAAATTTCTAGTTAAGGTAAATCTATAATAATCCTGTTGAAATGAAACACTGAAGAGAAAGTAAATGCAGGATATAAGTCTTCTTTTAACTGCTTTCTCTTCCAGATCATCACACTGACTGGGCAAGAATAATCAGAGTGTTTGAGCAAGTACATGAAACAGAAGTTTCTCTGAATGCTTTGTTTTGTGCCCTGGCCAGAAAATAATCCAAGGCACAGCCCCACAGAAAGATAACCAAAACTTCTTTTAGAATCAAGGAATTGGGAAATGCCAGAGTCAATATTTAATAAAGCAGACAATCAAAACAATATAATGCTGGTCTTTGATCTTTAAATGGTTACACCTATAAACCATGTGATTATAAATGTTCTATTTTCATTAATGAAAATTTTTAACTCAAGTGTATCATAACAAGGTTTATAACCAAGTGTCTACAGATACGTGAAGATCCATTTATAGAATTCCTATACCTTTAACATTATTTTCTATTAAAAAAAATAAAAAGAATCTGAGCTCTGACCAGCATAGCTCAGTTGGTTGGGTATTGTCCCACAAAGCAAAGAGTTGCCAGTTTGATTCCCCATCAGGGCACATGTGTGGGCTGCAGGTTCAGTCCCCAGTTGGAGCACATATGAGAGGCAACTGATTGATGTTTCTCTCTCACATCAATGTTTCTCTCCTTTTCTTTCTCCCTGCCCTTCTGTCCAGAAAATAAATAAAATCTTTTAAAAAAGAATCAGAAAATTTCAAAAGGCAGATGTTTTAAAAAATAACTGTTTACTAACAGCTGCATTCTTCACACTATAAAATAACTAGCCTAGACAATACCAAAGGAAATTTAAACAGGGTTATTTCTCTTTGGAAGGAGAGAAAAGTCTCTTCTAGAAGATTTCCAAAGAAGTGTACAGCATCCTCAAAAGGGTAAATTTTAAATATATATATCTGGGTTTCCAATGAAAGAAATAACTCCAGCATACTAGGAGTCACAATGAAGTCATACTATTCAGCCCCATTTTCAAAAACAACTAGCCAAATGTTTTAGTATGTTCATAGGCAAGCCGAAGAGATATCACTTCTAGATCCCCAGCTTCCAGCCCACGAAATCTCTTGGGCTTAGAAAAACCCTCCCAGGCTTCAGGAGGCAGCCATGAACTCTACTGAAATTTACCCTACCAGAAACTCGGTGAAATTACTGGCCAAGAAGGTAGAGCAACACCATCATTTGTTTGTCCATCTGTCCATCCACCCAACACAGATATTTATTACCCATTTGTCACAGGGCACAAGATCTCAGGGTACAAGGATTGTCTGAGCTGAGTGAACACAGGTGTACAAAAGGCAAATCCACATAGCCACACATTTAAACACAGACAATCCAACATACCAAACATAGTCTTTTGCCCCAACGTAACCTCTTAACTACAGCTTCAGGGCTCACTGTTTTTTCAATTACATAAGTATATTTTACAGAATATGTGATTACCATAAAACATGCAGCTTTTCTGAATCTTCCCCTCAAAGGACAAAATATAAATATTAATATAGTGTGAGAAACCAGCAGAAACTAGAAGTTAAGGAGGCTTGGCAAGAGAATAAGGAAGCACAAATAAACTCGAAACAAAAACAAAATTTTGAAACTTCCCACATCTGTAACTTTTTTTAAATGTTCTAAAGACTTCTCCACATTTCCTAGCAGTAAGCAAAGGCTTCTGAAGTGAAAGACAGAGGCAATTTAGGAATGCACATGCCCTCTGCAACTGAGCTAGGCTCTGGACATATGAAGCTACGGGGCAGAAACTGTGTAAAGAGCATTTAGGACAAAAGCTACCCAAAGTCTCTACATCCCAAAGGAAGGGCACAAAAGAAAAGTGCAGGAAGCAGCCTGAGTCTGTGGAGTAACCCTGGGGATTTCAAAGAGCGTAGTCCTTGTGGTTCCCCTAATACCAGCTCATCCCAGGGGGGAAAAAAATAGATGAATGGTAAGGCAGTCTAAATCCAGTCCTCTGCTGCTGTAAGTACTCGGTCATCTGCCATGTTCTACATAGTTCCTTTACTACTGGAGCCTCATTGTCGGGCTGCCTTTTGATTCAATGGCTTTCTTATTTTCTCAATTGAGAACAGGTCTTTGATATGCCTACATACAGCAAAACAAAACCTTTACTTGCAACATGCCAAACTATTTGAGAGTAGGTATTTCATTTAAAAAATAAAGTTGCATTTTCTCCCATTAAAGATGATTCTGGACCGGAGCAACTGGGGAAAACTGGATGGAGGATGTGGCCCCAGTTTGAGTCTAGAAGGGTGGGTAAGGACACCTCAGTACAGACCCAGACGAGAGGCAAGGACGGGAACCCAGCAAAGGTGGATTTGCAAGGTTTGCTCTGGGGCCTGTCAGTAAAAGAAGCTGGCTGGGTCTGAACATGCTAATGAAAGGCAGAGTTAAGAAATTAAGAAAAAGCCGTAGAATGGTAATGAAACTTCTGTCCTCCTATAGGGCACATCCCAGACATGGAGCAACCAGGGGCAAGGGAGGGCACTCTATGAGCCAGTCCAGACAGCAGCTTGGACAGGATAGAGCCAGGGCAACTTCAGGACCAAGGGCCAGGTGTGTTTTGGGGGAAGCAGAGCAGAGGATTCAAGGTGCCAGGCCCACCGTAGACCCTCTGCATTCATTTCCTAGGGCTGCAAGAAAAAAGTGCCATAAACAGGGTAGCTTACAACCACAGAAGTGTACTGTCTCACTACACACTTGTCACACAATACACTGTCTCTGGAGGCTAACAATCCAAAATAAATGTCTCGGCGGGGTCATGCTCCTTCTGAAACCTGTAAAGGAGAATCCTTCTTTGCCTCTGTAGCTGCTGGTGGTTCACCGGCACTCCTTGGCGTTCCTTGGCTTGTCCGTGCATCACTACAATCTCATGTCTGTCCTCACATACTGCTCTCCCTGTGTCTGTCTTCACATGGATGCTTCTTACGTGGACATCAGTTATACTAGGGGCCCACCCTACTCCAGCATGACCTCATCTTAACTCATTATATCTGCAATGACCCCATTTCCACATGAGGTCACATTCTGAAGTACTCAGAGTTAGGACTTCAACATGTCTTTTGAGGGGACACAGTTCAACCTACAACACCCTTCCTGGGCGGCCCAGTCCTCGTCCTCAACCATAAGGGCTCTGAGGCTCTGAAGCCATTCGGAACACCTGGGTGCTGCTGATTTAAGTTTCGCCAGAAAAAAATCCCCCTGTGGTGGAGAAAGTCCGAGGAGTGGTTACACCTAAGGACAGAAGCTATGACAGGGTGGAGCCTGTGGTGCACGTCCAAAGGGCAGTAAATGTTCTAATTCTCCCAGCTGGAGGAGGCTTATGTGGGTGTGTTCACTGGGAGGAAATGTGGGAACTACACTGACACGGTTTGTGTACTCCTCTGCATGTCTGATATTTCCACAAGAACCTTACTTTAAAAAACATTAGAGAATATGAGCCTCCTGAGAAACAGGGGTCTCAGCAGCCTAGGTAGACCCTCAGAGAGGAGCATTATCTGGGAGGGGCCACAACAAAAGAGTTAGCCACTGAGCCCTGCTGGTGCAGGAAATGCCGAAGTATTCACTTATAATAAAAATATAAGTGCTAAGGGGTATATACATTTGAACTTGCAGATGGGCAACTTCTGTAGGCAATCCCATGGGTAATAATTGAAAAATTGTTTGATCCTGGCTGGGTGGCTCATTTGGTTGGAGTGTTGACCCATACACCAAAAGGCTGCAGGTTCGATCCCCGCCCCAGAGGTGAACGATCCATGTTTTTCTCTCACTTCGATGTTTCTCTGTCTCTCAAACCAATATAGGCTGATTGATGTTTCTCTCCCACATTTCTTCTCCCAACCCTCTGTCCCTCCCTCAAGTAAACAAACACAGCATCAGGCAAGGATTTTTAAGTTATTTGATAAGCACAGACCCACATGCAGGGTACTCCCTCCCTCAGCAGAGCTGGCGCGGTGCTCAGACACTGCTTCCCTGGCCCTGTTTCCCTGGCCTCCTTGCAGACCTCTCCCGCACATTCCATTGCAGACTAATTACAGTTCAAGTGAGCTCCAGTGTTTTTAGTTTCACATCTAATTCCTCTCTGGAAATTTTAAGCTCTTGTGGTTAGGGTATTTTGTGTCCTATTGCTTAATTTGCTACCAAGAGAAATCAACATAAAAAAAGAGTTAAAATTACTGGACACCACTAAGACTTAGTAGAAAACATATCTTTGGAGTAAAAACATATAAGATTTTCTAGAATTAAATATAACTCAGACCTTTAGCATCAGCTCTTGCAATAAACTCTGAATAATATATTGATATATTAAAAACTGAGTAATGTTTTAAAAATGAGAGAGGATGGGGGAAGCCAAAATTTGATGGCAATTCAAACAAAGAAAAATCAAATATTGATCAAAATTTTACACATAAGACATCAAGCACATAATTATAGAAAATAAAGTGGTGACTGGAAGCACTTGGCTTTCAATTCTGTAAAATGTGTTTAGGGAGGCCCTGAAAGAAGGCCATGAACTTTCAGTGATCCTCTTGGCTGTTCTCCTTCGATGTCTCTGTCCTGCTGAGGACCATCTCTACTCTCAAACTTCATAGAGAATCCCATGCTTCAAAAGTCTCAAATTATATTTAATATGCTTGTATTTTTAAAGACCTGGATTATTAAAAATGAGAGCTCCAACATCAATTATATATTACAGTAACTGTTTTCATCATTTTCTTATGAAAACAGCAAATGGAAGAGATGTGTTCCATGACACATGTAAATCCAAGTTCAACTTCAGAAGCAATGTACAGAATTGACCAGGTATAAATTGTCTATATAGACCACAGGTGGCAAACACAAGGCCCACAGGCTGAACCCGATGGCAGCGCTGAGCTCTCACTTAACTGTTAAGGAGTAGTTACATTTATACAGTCCTTAAATCACATTCAGCCCTTTGAAGGCAACCACGAGGCTGATGTGGCTTGGCACCGCTGATAGGGACCTATATCCTATAAGGCACACAGCCTTAGAGGGAGATGTAAACGCATACATCATAGGTGTCTGAGTCTGCTCATGCAGACTCCTACATTCTCTCCTGCATCATCTCCCAAAATGCTTGATTTTGAGGGCTATGCTCTAAGAACACCAAACTTGGAGCGGTTCTCAATCATACTCTGTTTCATGCTTCAGCACCTTCGATCATGCTGTCCCTGCTGCCTGGAATGCCCTCTCTCCGTCTCTTCCTACCTCCCGGCCTCCTTCTATCCCTACCACTCCATCCCTGTCATAAATTGGACTCATCTTATGGGACTCTGCTCTTCAATGAGGACCTCCCTATCTCCACCTTGCATTTGGATGAGGATACAGGAGCGTCTAAAAAAAGCATTCATAAAACTGTTTCAAGAATAGAAATAATTCTAAATCATATTTTTTAAATTATGAAAAACTCTAAAAGATATTAAGTTTTTTAATGGACATCTGTGTAGTTTTTGCTTCTTTTTTTTTTTATTTAAATGAATGTTCAAGTACAGTTTTCACCCCCCTACTCCCATTCAAGTCCTCCCACCCCCCCTCCCTAGTTTTTGCTTCTTAACCCTAGTATATTCTGAAAAACTCATAGTGCTATTTTACCAAAAGATTTTATCCCCAACTTCACTAAAAGCCCGTGTGCACATGTACGTATGTAACACACACACACACACTGCATCCCTGGACTGTGTGCCCGCAGATCCCCATATGAACTACATTATAGATCCCTGCGCCTGGCACAGGACAGGTGCCCATGGACTTGCTGCTGTTCCTGGAAGAATAATTAAAGAGAAACAACCACACGGGTAGATTAATGCAGTCCACAGTGAAGTTAGATGCTAAAGGAAACAGACCTGAAAAGAATTAGAGCTAGATAAGATCAAACAGAAAGATAACTTGGAAATAGTTAATGTTTGACATTTGAGGAAGAACACCACTACACTACTAGCTATAATAATAGAGTTATAATGGCAAGTTACAGTAACAATGATTAAATGTTTGATATTCGGCAGAAGCTATGCTGAACTATTTATATGTAATTAGTTTTTTAAGTACATTTTATGATTATGCTATTACAGTTGTCTAATCTTGTTTCTCCCCTTTATCCCCCTCAACTCTGCACCACCCTCCCTGCAGCATCCCGCCCCCTCTTAGTTCATGTCCATGGGTTGTACATAGAAATTCTTTGGCTTCTCCATTTCCTATACATTTCTTAACCTTCCCCTGTCTATTTTGTACCTACTAATTACGCTTCTTATTCTCAGTACTTTCCCCCGCATTCTTCCCCCTCTCTCTCCCCACTGATAACCCTCCATGTGATCTCCATTTCTGTGAATCTGTTCCTGTTCTAGTCATTTGTTTAATTTGTTTTTGTTGTTTAGGTTCAGTTTTTGATAGTTGTGAGTTTGTTGTCATTTTACTGCTCATATTTTTTATCTTCTTTTTCTTAGATAATTCCCTTTAGCATCATATAATAAGGTCTTGGTGATGATGAACTCCTTTAACTTGACCTTATCTGAGAAGCACTTTATCTGCCCTTCCATTCTAAATGATAGCTTTGCTGGATAGAGCAATCTTGGATGCAGATCCTTGTCTTTCATGACTAGGAATACTTCTTTCCAGCCCCTTCTTGCCTGTAAGGTTTCTTTTGAAAAATCGGCTGTTAGTCTTATGGGAATTCCTTTGTAGATAACTGTCTGCTTTTCTCTTGCTGCTTTTAAGATTCTCTCCCCTATCTTTAATCTTAGGTAATTTAATTATGATGTGCCTTGGTGTGTTTCTCCTTGGGTCCAACTTCTTTGGGACTCTCTGAGTTTCCTGGACTTGCATATCTACTTCTTTCACTATATTAGAGAAGTTTTCCTTCAATACATTTTTAAATAAGTTTTCAACTTCTTGCTATTCTTCTTCTACTTCTGGCACCCCTATGATTTGGATGTTGGAATGTTCAAAGTTGTCCCAGAGGTTCCTCAGCCCCTTCTCTTTTTTTGAATTCTTGTTTCTTCATTCTGTTCTGGTTGACTTTATTTCTTTTTCTGTTCCAAATCATTGATTTGAATCCCAGTTTCCTTCCCTCCACTGTTGGTTCCCTGTACATTTTTCTTTATTTCACTTTGTATAGCCTTCACTTCTTCCTCTATTTTGCATCCATACTCAATCATTTTTATGAGCATGCTGATTACCAGTGTTGAACTCTGCATCTTATAGGTTGTCTCTGTCCTTGTTGCTTAGTTCTTTTTCTGGAGTTTTGATCTGTTCTTTCATTTGAGCCATATTTCTTTGTCTCAGCACACCTGTTATATTGTAAGGGGTGCAGCCTTAGGTATTCACCAGGGCTGGGCAACCCTCTTTTGTTGAGGGCCGCCCTGCCTGGTCGCAGGAAGCTGTGACCCCTTGTGACTTAGGCTGAGTGAGAGACCTCCGGATCAGGAGCCACTAAGGAGACAAAACTTATTCCCCTGGCATGAATGCTACCTGTTCTGTGCCTGGCCTTTAATGCTTGATCAGTTAACCAATGATGGGTGACAATTCTCTAGGATAGAGAATGGACCTAAGACAGGTGCTGACCACATAAAGGCCTATGGAATGAGACTCATGAGGCTGTGGAAATGAAGGGGCTGTGGAAAGGAAGGGGTGATTGACATCTACCCCTGCCCCCTCTTAGCCTGAGTCTTTGTACTTAGATGTGAGAAATCCAAGTCTCCTGGCTGCGTCTGTCTCCTGCCCTTCCCAGGGTTTAGCAAACAGCCATAGGGGTGGCTCAGACTGGAGACGGCGGACCCCTGGGGTAATCAGGCCTGGGACATAGAATATGAAAGACCCTGTGAGATCTGCTTGCTGGAGGATGCTCTTTAATTAGAATATGAAGTCACAGGCAGGAAACAGATCTAAACTTTAAGTCCTGTAGTCTTTTTAAATGATAAAATCCCAAAATCTCTGGCTCAGCATCCCAGTAGGAAATCTGCTAGCACCTTTCAAAAGCTAACTACTTGTAATTTGCAAACTGTATTGGTATTCAAGAACAAAACCCTGGTTGTGCAGGGGGACAGGGCACTCCCCACGAGGGGGATAGCCGAGGGTGCTCCCCACGAGGGGGTTAGCCAAGGGCTCTCCCCACTAGAGGGTTTTCTCCCTTCCTGACTTCCCTAAAGAAAACTGTTTCTGTGCATGATGATTTCTCGTGTTTCAACGAGCCGTTCGCAGTGTGTTTAAGCGTGTCCATAGCCGGGAGAGCCAGGTTCTGCACGCTTCAGTCAGACAGCCGGGTGTTTAAGCAAGGTTTGAAAATCGCTACACTCTTTGCTGCATTGTGGCGCTGTCTATGTGGGAGGGGTCAGAGAGGAAACAGTGCCACTTGCTGGCCTCTCACCCATTCTGTTACCTCCCCTGCTTCTGACAAGCAAATTGGGCCTTTCTAGTGCTGATTCCCAGGTGGGTGGGTTTGTGTACATTCTAGGACCACGTGGGTCCCTCCTATGGACTCTCCTGTGAAACTGGGAGGTTCTTCCACTGCCACAACCCCCACAGATTTTTACAGTCAAGGTTTTGAGGCTTTATTCCCCCATGCTGGTACCCTGGGTTGCACGGACTGTCTCGCTCCCTAGTTGTTCCCCTCGGTTCATCTGTACACAAATGTGGCCACTGCCTTGCCTGCCTCCCCACCCAGTTGCCCTTCTCCACCCCTCCTACCAGTCTGGATGAATGTTTCTTCTTTAACTCCTTAGTTATTGAATTTCCATACAGTTCAATTTTCTGGCAGTTCAGGTTGTTTTTTGTTTTTAAATTGATTGTTGTCCTTCTGTTGGTTGTGCGAGGAAGCAAAATGTCTACTATGCCTCCATCTTGGCTGTAATTACTTTTTAATTGCTGTAATAATTGTGATGTGGACATGATCATAAATTTATAAATAAGGAAGGCGATGCTCTAAAGTTAGGCAACTTATTCAGGCTCAGGCTGTTATAAACCACGAGACTGCAAAATATAATCTGGTTTGGATGTGAGAGTGCGGAATGGAAGGAAAGAGGTGCTAAGCGTCAAAAGCATATCCCGAGCTAAAACACTGAGAGGCTCACAGTGACTACAGGTTCGGCTGCAAGGGTAAATAGAAAGTCAGCAACATGAAGGGGCAGAACACATCCAAGACCAGTGGGAGAAACTCTTTGGATTTTCAGCAGGAAAAAAAGTGTCCTAATGAAAGCCACACCTGAAGGATGTTATTATAAAAGGCACACAGACAGGTTCATAGGTGAAGAGCTTGGGAAGAACAATTTTATAAGACTATGATTATATTATTTTATGGTTAGAGCAGAAGAGCCCTGTCCACCAAATCTGTAAGAGTTTCCTGGGTTTTGTTATAGATGGGCCAGATTTGTCCTCCAAAAACTTCAGTGTCTGGACAACATTTATAGGTACTTCATGATCAGAAAGTACACACATTTCCTAACATCCTGCTTATGAAAAACCTAATTATTTCTAATTTATTTATAGTATAGCTGGAATCTAGCAAGAGTGATTTGCTAACTTACTTTGACATTTCCCGAAAATATTCTGTTGGAAATATTTGGGCCGGCACCATAACAGGCGCTGCTTTAAACAATTTTTTTATAAGAGTGTGTTTGAGCCAAACTGACAATATATGCCAGGGAGCAGGGTCTCAAATGCTCCCAAAGGTAATGCTTTTATCAAAATGATAAAATATCATAGTCAAATAAAAATAGTATAATAAATGAAATAAAATTAAATTAGATTAAATGCTTTTATTCAAAACTGTGTACCCCTTTTGTAAGAGTCCTTGGTACATTAAGGAATGGAGGAGGCAAAGATAAGGAAATATGTACATTTTCTATGTTCAGCACAGAGCCAAAGAATAAAAAGAGATTAGAGACTTCTTTTTAAATTCCGTAACTCTTTTTTATGGTTAATATAAAGTTCATATAAAATGTAGATAATATAATATAATCTATACTAAGTATAATTTCCAAATGTCCGCTGTATTTTCACAGCAGTTGTAAGCATGTGAAACACAGTTTATTATCATATTATTATTTACTAATTATTGTATTATTTTCTATACGAACACCTGTAAACCTACTTTTTTTTTGAAGATTTTATTTCTTTTTAGAGAGAGGGAAGGGAGGGAGAAAGAGAGAAAAAGAAACATCGACTGGTTGCCTCTCACACTCTCCCATCCGGGGACCTGGTCCACAGCCCAGGCATATGCCCTGACTGGGAATCAAACCAGCAACCTTTCATTTTGTGGGCCAATGCTCCAGCCACTGAGCCACACCAGCAATGGCTGTAAACCTACTTCTGCCACACCTTATATATTAGTGATGTTAAGTATGCAAGGTAAAAATGAGCGGGGCAGCCCTGGCTAGTGTGGCTCAGTGGATTGAAAGCTGGCCTGCGAGTCAAAAGGTTGCCAATTCAATTCCCAATCAGGGCACACGCCTGGGTTGCAGGCCAGGACCCATTTGGGGGGTACACGTGAGACAACCATACACTGCTGTTTCTCTCCCTCTCTTTCTCCCTCACTCCCACTCTCTAAAAATAAGTAAATAAATAAAGTCTTTAAAAATGAGCAGGCACCTGGCTACAGGATCCCAGAAACAAGTTTCTCTCTAGAGAGTACACCAAGCTTCCCCAGAGAGTAATATCCTGGTGATGGTGAACTAACCTGGAATCTAAGGATAACAGATAAAATGCTGGGCCTCTCTTCATTTCTGATAAACCAGCACTACTAGGATTTATTAACTTGGACATAAATGTTATGTTTTAAGAGCTACTCTAAGACTGCCAAGATCACCTACAGAGACCAACAGAAATGAAACTGCAACAGGCATAGCACATTCCCCTGAGAAATATTACAAGTCCTGCACATTACCACAGAAACCGTACTCCAAAAAGAGCATGAACCTCCCATAACAGACAGACTGCACACAGGGCAGCCCGGGAAAGAGGGACTGGGAGTTCAGAAAAAGACAAGACTTTTGGATTATTTGGATTATCGCCTCTTGCAACAATCATTTTATTGCAAAAGATTAATTTTGATATATTTCACTAAATAATTAACTTCATTTTAAATATCTAGTTTCAGATGTCACCAGCCAACCAGAGACTTGTTAGAGACAACAGATATTCAGTCTGGAGAGAGGGTGAGTTATCAGAGCTAGCGGTGAAGAGTTTCATGCATGAAGGTAAAACTGAATATATGGAGTTCGAAGGACAAGAGGAACACTGTGCAGGGTCCTCTAAGCCCGGTCTGCTTCTCTGTGTGGATATGTCTGTGTCCTGGCCCAGAGCAAGGAAGGAGCAATCAGTGATGGCCATTTAAAGGGGAGAAGAAAAACAAACTGAGAGTGAAAATCTGTGTGGGGCAGGGAGGTAGAGGGAGAGAGAGACAGGAAAATCAATTGCCCACTGGGTAAAGACTAAGTCTCTAATTAAAAATCCCCAGTGTCATCCTGTTCTAATTAAAACACAATTCAAACTGCTTTCGAAGATTTGAAGGCTTCACAAAAGCTGATTCCCACCTACCTCACTGACTTCACCTCCTCCTACCTCCCCATTTGCGCTCTTCTTTGAGTTCTTCAAGCCCCTTGAATTCATTCATGCCTCTGGCACTTTGCAGTTGCTATTCCCTCTGCTAGAATGCTCTTCCTTCTGCTCTTCACTTGACTGGCTCTTTCTCACCATTCACACCTCAGGTCAAATACCACCTCCTCAACAAAGCTTTCTGACTGCCCTAAAGTAACTTCCCCCATCCCCTCTCTAGCACACCCCAGGCTGTATTGTCTTTGTAACACTCATTCTATCCAAAAGATGGTTTTCATTTATTTGCACCTTGTTTAATGACTCTGTTTTCCACAAAAACATAAGCTCTATAAGAGCGGAGGCTTTGTTTTGTTCAACACGGCACACCCTATCCCCACCACCAGCACTGACATCTCCTATTACATGGTAGATATCCAGTAAACATTGCTGAATCTCAAGTCCCAACTTATGGACGACCATGAGGAAAGACGCCCATGATCCACTGGAAAGTCACTCTCTGCTCCCCTGTCACCCACGTTTCCCAGCACAGCGACTGGGACTCACAGCCATACCAACTCTGCAGCGGTTTCCACAGCCCGTGGAAGGCAAGAGTGATGCTGCTTCCCTTGGAAGAATCTCTAGCTTCCTTGACATCTCTTTATCTGGAGACCTTCTTCTCATCTTCTACAGATCTTTCCATCGTAGGAAGTCATTGTTTAAAGAACCCTACAGAGACCATCGTTACAGACTACTGAACAAAATGATGCTATTTGCACACTGCATCTGAGATATAAGGGGGAGGAGAGAACAGGGAGGAGGAGAACCTTTACACTCCGATTTCCGGTGTTTATGACAAGAAGGTCTCCTACAGGTTGGCTTCTCTCCTTCCCTTCTTTCCCAGCAGCCCAGGGAGAGGAAAGCCCCTGGCCAGATATGGAAGGTTGTAGAAGTAAACAGTAAGCCAGCCTCTCCCCTCTGAATAACCGAAAGCTCTCCAAGAAAAACAAATTTGAATGTGGAGAAGAGACTCAGATCCTACTTCTCCCTCTCTCCTCCACCCTCATAAGTTCACTCCCAGGATCTCACTTCTTTTTCTCCCACCAGCACGGCAGCCAGGCTTCAGACCACGTCTGAGACACCGCTGCCTCCCATGGTGAAGACCTGTGCTTCTAACACCCTGACCCAGAGCCACAGAGATAGTTTCCTACTGCAGCCCTCTGATGTCTAGTACATTCATTCTCTTCTACACATCAAGCTTGCTCCAAATCAAACACAGTTTTATTTTTAACCCATAAGGTTTCACTTGGAAATTGTGATATGTGCTGTCACCCACTGTAGTTGGGATAAACAGGAGAGGTTAATTTTATCAGTGAAGGTGAGGACATAGCCCTGGGAAGACTTCTAGACATGAACGCGTAGGAACTTCAGTGAAACTACATTCAGAATGAAAAAACTTTTTGGGACACAAGCCATTGGAGATGACATAACCTCCTGAATTTGTCAAGACACAGCACACCTAAGCGGCATGCCAGAAATGTGGAGCAGACAGAAAACATCTAATTGGTGAAAGTCTGAAGTGATCAGACAGAAAGGCAAAGTACGCAGACCAGATGTTCAAGAAGCCCAGCCTAAAGTATAATCGAGAAAGTGTATTTAGATCAGGGGATATAGAAGTTGAGTGTGCATGACAAAGGAGAAAAACGTGCACACAGGATGGAAAAATTTTTGAGTGATGTATACACAGAGGCTTCCTGGAATTGTACAGGGCAGAGGTGAAGCAGACCTTCATGTAATCCATTCTGAGTCTCTTAACCTAGAGCAGACTCTGGTTTTTTGTGTGTGTATTTGTTTTTTAACTATAAAACAGGACTAAGCATTCCTGTCTCGTAGTTCCGTCAAGAAGATTTAATCAAGTAGCACATGTGAGCACACTGGGGGTTACAGTGGGTGCCGCACCACTTCCATGCTGTCTTCACTTCCTGGATGAGCGCAGCCCAGACCACGTGTTAAACAGAGCTCTGGCCTCCAACCTTGGATGGAATCAATTTCCATGGAAGTCAAATGGTGATCTGTATGGCCAGCAAATGGTGCTAATCAGTGAAGTGTGGGAAGCAGCATTATTTCATTGCTCTCCCACGATGTCCCACACGATGTGGAACAC
Source organism: Tonatia bakeri (assembly GCA_004024845.1). NCBI lineage: Eukaryota > Metazoa > Chordata > Mammalia > Chiroptera > Phyllostomidae > Tonatia > Tonatia bakeri. The sequence continues at coordinate 21,711 of PVIA01002855.1, read as the reverse complement.
TGCAACAGGAGAAAGCAGCTGCTACTAAGTTCTGGAATAAGAAAACTTGAGAATTCCAATTTTCACAAAAGACAGACTGATGTTTTTAACGGTATGTCTCTTGGAGGTGTTATTCTGTCAATACTATCTGTTTCCTTCTGAGCCTCAGAGATTTTTATTGATTTGGTGTATGTCGACATAAGAAACACCAAACCTTTAAGAATTTTTTAGTTTATTTGAGCCAAACTGATAACAATTGCTAGGAAGCAAAATCTCAACAGATTGAGAAAATACTCCAGAAAATGACACCTTATTTTATACATTACAATGAAAAGAGTAGGTGGTAGGGGGTCATGAAATCTGCTGGAAATAGATTAGGGACACAGGAGAAAGTAAATCAGAGGAATCTCTGGGATAGGATAAAAAGTAAAATGAATAGACATACACTTCTTCTACACAGGTAGGTATAGCACAATTACCAGTCAATAATTAACGTGATAGCAATAACAATAGGGGGATCTGTGGTCTCTGCTCTGGCCCACCCATTGTACTTTCAAAGGTATGTTATCAGGTATGCTAAAGAGACAGGCTCAGTTACCTGAAGACTGACCTTTGGTAGGGAAGAACACTACCCTAGGACATGATGACCTGCCATAAAGTGCTTTTAGTTAGAACATTTTAATTTCAGACTGTCCTGTGTGGTTACTTTGGTCTCTGAGTTTGTAAGGCCACCATGCAGGACCCTTTTTGTCCAAAAGTATAAGAACACACTATGTCCAAAAAAGCTACAGAAATGTAGTCAACATAGTAGTCATACTTTATTGCACCATTGTAAGGAAACGTGGGACAGTCTGGGACACTGACCTTCAGCAACTATGGTAAAAATATCCCTCAGGGAGACACCGCCAGGTAACCAATGAAGACTTCCTCTCTGGCTCCACTTGAAAGATCAAGGACAGCTTATGAAGCCAGAACCGAGTAATACAAAGAGTTTCTAGAAAAGTTCTCTACTTATAAACCAAAAACTGTCTCATTAAGAGACAGCAAATGAGACTAAGAGTGTCTCTCTTTTTCAGATCTGAGTATGAAGAGCAGTCTTCGGTGTCCGGAAAAGACAGTACCACAAACCAATTTACACATGTCAAATCAGCAGTCTTTCAAACAGAAAATAACCCGGCTTCCTGACCAAATTGTCCCAAATATTTAACATCTCCATGTCTCCATGTAAATAAAAAGATAGCATCGTGGTCTGCAGCCAAGAGAGAGGAAATGTGAAAACCAGTAGGCCAAATACCAGGCCTGTGACACAGAGCCACCATCGTAGACCTGCAGACCAGGGCGGACATGTGGCCTTAGAGCCACGGATGGAGGAAAGCTTCTGGCCAACCTCCTTTCCTTAACTGTAACCAATCATGTAATCATACCACTCAGGGATGTTCCTTTTTCAGCACATGTGACTTTGAGTTTAGAACCTGCAGTGTATGTGGTTTCTGATACTCTGGCATTCACGATATTCTTCTTACCCGGACTCCTACAGTTTTTAAAATACTGCCTTTGAATAGCAAACACCAAGTTCCCGCCCCCAACCTGTCTCCTGCCCCTTTTTCCTGAAGATCACGAAAGAAGCAGCTTTGGGTTCGTTTGCAGTTTCTGGAAATCACTTTTTATAATTTTTCTTTAAAGCCAGTATAACAGCACACAAGGAACAGGGCTGAAATGTCGGCCTCAAAATGACAAAGTTTTTTTCTCCCTTATCTTGAAAACTAACTCCCCAAACACCACAATTTTCTCACTGCCTCCCTTTCCCCCAAAGCGCCTCGGGGCTCGCTTTGTTAGGTCTAGCTCTCCTGTGGCGGGAACAAGGATTTCCCGCAAATTTTTGTCTAAGGTCTAAGATGGGAAACTTGCTTTCAGCCGTGCTCGAGTACAGATCCCTACGTAAGAAAACCGAAAACCGTGGTGAGCGAGGAGCCCGTGACTGCTCCAGCGCCCAAGCTCCCCAGCGATTAGAGAATAGGATCCCATAGCAGGGTCCACCCCGCGCCCAGCGCCCCTCCGCCGCTCCGCTTGCGGGCTCCGCCTCTCCCACCCTCGCTGGGCTGGTAAGGGGTTCCGAGCTCCCCGCCGGTACCTCCCAGCGCCTAAACCCAGGCTGGTGGGGGGCGAACGCACTCCACGATCCAGGGCTGGGAGGGTGTGCAGTGGGCAGTCGAAAGCTACAGAGGCTGCAAAACCCGGGGATCCGGGAAGCACAGACCCGGGCCACCCCATCCTTGTCGGAAGCTCGGTCTCCCAGCACCCTGGACCTCCCTCCCTCTGCGGTGCAAACCCTCCGAGAACCAGCCAGGGAGAGTTACCCGCCGAGGCCCAGGAGCGAAGACCGCAGAAGCTTGCCGGGTTTCGCCGCTGCTCCCTCCAAGCCGGCTGCTGCCTCTCCCGCGGGTCCTGCAGCATCAGGCCGCCAAGGCCCGCGGCCGGCAGAAACCGGAGGAAGGTGGAGTGGGTCAGTGGCCGTGTGACACGATTCGGTCCCTCCTGACCTGACCAGGGAGCAAAGGAGGGCGCAGTGCCGCCCGCCGTCCGGGGTGCCGCCAGCCCGCACTCAACCCGCAGCGCCCTGGTCAAGATCCCCGTGACTGCGCTGAGTGCCCACGGAGCCGCGGGGAAGCTCCTCCTGCTCCGCGGCTGGCGCCGTGTGGGCGGTGGCCACGGCCGCCCCTGAGTTCGCAGAGGAAGGCGCAATGCGGCGAAGGAGGCTCCGGATCCCCGGAGCAGATGCGAGGAAGGAGTGTAGTGGAGCCCCTACCTTTTGGGCTTGGCAGACGCCAGCAGCGCGCCCTGCGAGGGCGCCCTGGACAGGAAACTCAGCAGGAAAGAAGGCTGGGGAGAGCAGCGGGTGGCTTCAGGATAGGGTGTGAAGATCAACTTCCACAGCCGAGAAGACACTCCCATACCGCCCTGGTGTGTTTGGAAAACTGCCTGGGCAAAGGTGAGGGGCGGCGCGCGTTCTCCCCTTCCCCGCCAGCTGGCGAGTGGCAGAAGTAAGCACGTTTGGCGCACCATCTGTGACACGGGGCGGAGCAGGCGGTTTGGTTCCGAGCATGAAGGGAAGGGCATTGAGAGAGCTCTAGAATTCCTGGACTCTATCCGTCAAGGGCAAACCTGTTCGTGCTTCTTATCTTTTTGGATATGTAGTTTTAAAAAGGAGGTGGGACGTGCAGTGTAACAAGTAGCTCTACCTTGAGGAAAGCATATAATAATGTCCTCACACTTGGATGGCTCTGAATGCTTTTTAAATTTCAGCGTTTGTGTAGTTCATTGTCTAACAACATTCAATTAATAACGCCAGCGTCTGGGAACTGTGCATCATCATCACATGCCATCCGTGACCCCAGGGAGAAGAGCCACAGACTTGGGTGCAATCCAAAGCGGACAATGTGTCATGCGCTGAAACAAAGTCCTTCTGTGGCAGACCTTACGGAATTTGTCTTAATTTCAACAACAGCCCTAGGAGGCAGCACTTGCCCTTTTCCCAAGTTTTACTAGTCACCAACTAGTAAAAACCAACACACACACACCAGGAGAGGGTTCAGAAAATCCCTTTCCTTTTCTTGAAATTGCCTTTGGAGTAACCCACACAGATTTTGTCATTTTAAAGATTTTATTTATTTACTTTTAGAAAGAAGAGACGAGAGGGAGAAAGAGAGGGAGAGAAGCATCAATGTGTGATTGCCTCTTCTCTGAGCAACCCAGGCATGTGCCCTGACTGGGAATTGAACCTACGACCTTCTGGTTTGCAGGCCAGCACTCAATCCACTGAGCCTCACCAGCCACGGCCAGATTTTGTTATTTTAAAGGCAGCTCTGGAGACATCAGAATAGTGAAAGATGTTTAGGAAATTTGTCCGTCTGAGCCAATTTTTTCCTGAGGTTACTTTGCTCTTCTAGTTTCAGGATTAAACCACTGCTGTACCTTCCTAGGTATACCTGTCATCCTTCTAGCCTTCCTAGGATTTGGGGATCTGCAGTCATGTGCAAACAGAAGAGGAAGACATCGTCCTCCTGTTCTTCACATTTGTGCTTCTTTCGGGTCAGTAGTGGCCAAGGAAGCGCTGTTCACCCTAAACCCAGTTCAGTATCCACCTCCTCCACTGGCCTGCTGTACAACCTCCTGCACGTTTCCTAGCCACCCGCCCCCCCCCCCATACTTCCTTTTTGTCTCCTAAAGAGAGATAATACAACTTCTCTCAGGGTTGTTAGGATTAAGAATAGAAGATGAAATATAGAATCCTTGGCCAGTGCTTGTCACAAAAACCGTCCATTCAGGAGGTAAGAATATTGACGACCACTCATTGTCAATGGTGAGTCAGCCCACCATGAGCCAGTGACTCTGTGTGCGTCACACCATCCCACAAGCCGGGAAAATCTCATTTCACAGTGAAGAAATAGCGTCAGGAAGTCAAGTAAGGTGCCCAAGGTCATACCAGCTACATTGTAGCTACTATTCAAATGAAAGTGCCTGGGACAAAACCAGTTTTCTTTCAGCATATCTCACCACTCTGTGACCGTGTAGGGCAGGGCTTTTGACCCAGGCAACATCACCTTTCTAAAAAGCAGGATGCATTGTTGTAGGGCACGTGATCACAATCATGTAAAAATTCTGAATTCCTTTGGAAGGTGTTGAAGAATAAAGCTGGGTGGTGGGATTATAGGTTTTTATCCCTCTCTGGTTATTTTAGGGGAAATATTTTTACAATATAACTTATCCCTTTTGTAGAAGATTTATTATAATAAAGTGGGAGGGGAGGGGCCAGGAAGTAGGAGAGAGCTCTGGGAACATGCAGGGTCTTTTAAAGACCCCTGAAATCATGATATTTAGGCTGTGTACATATAAGAGCTGACTCTATTTGCTCTACCTGTTTTTCAATTATGGATGCTTCACTGTCTGTAAATTAAAATGACATTGTTTAATGGGATGTGGCCTCAGAGCTCCCAGGGACAGGTAAAAGCCAAGTTCCCCACCCCACCCTTGGTTGCCATTCAGCACCTGTAGACTCAATATCTAGCATGAAGTTAAAGAAAGTAATATTTCTTCCTCATCCCCAACATAGGGCCTGTCTTTTAAATTCCAAACACGGGCCTTCGTGGTGTGATCAAGGTAGGACCATCCTCACAGAGGAGACCTACTTATAGGATGAGCTCTCAGCAGGATGGCCACGTCAGATCAGAGCAGGTGCGCCCCAGGACTGGAGAACCCCACAAAAGGACGAAAGGCCGCTTTCTTACCATATCCCCTTGTATGTTAATAAAAAGAAGTTGTTGTTGTTGTTGTTGTTTTAACATTTCTTAAGGCTTGGGTTTCTCCATTTTAAACAATATCTGGCTCAAGACTGAGCTTGGCCAAGCTAATCCTCTTCACATAAAATTTTTCCTATCATCCTAGGTGAAGATCCTGCCAGTGCACCTTCTAGCTGTCTTGGAGTTATATCTCCTGTAATCAGCTGTTTCAAGAATAGGTGCATAAGAATAAGCTACGGTGCCTACGTAGTCTAAATCCTAACTCAGAGCTATGCCTTTGCCTACAGTGTGAGAAAACTACTACATTAGCAGAGAGCAGTTCATTTTTTCAAGCAGAGCTGTAACTACTCCAACATCTCCACTTCAGGGCAGAGTCTCAGCTAAATATTTGCATGTGTTAGTAACCATCCTGTTGATTTCCCCAGCACCACACTGTGCGTGCATGAAAAAGGAATTGGGGTTTCCCAGAAAGCTCATTTGCAATTTCATACATGATAGTGTCTCCATATTCTACTTGTCCTGTCAGGCTTTCAGAAGCCTCGGTAGCCCAGGCTCAGGAACCACATTCGCTTTCCTACAGGCTGGAAGGTGAGGTGTGGTGGAAGGGTGGGACTAGGGGTAAGGGTGTCCTAAGCACACGGAAGTGTAAAACATCAGTATGGTGGAAGCCATAATTAAGACAAATAATAGGAAACAATGGAAGCATATTATTTAAAAGGGTTAATATCCAGAATACATAAAGGATTCCTATAGACCAGTTAAAAGAAACAGACAATTTTTCCTGGTCATGTGGATCAGTTGGTTGGAGCATCATCCTGTGCACCAAAAGGTCATGAGTTCAATTCCCAGTAAGTAAACATGCCTAGGTTTTAGATTTGATCCCCAGTAGGGGCAAGTATGAGAGTCAACCAATCACTGCTTCTCTCACATCAGTCTCTGTCTCTCTCTCTCTCTCTTTCTCCCCCCTCCTTCCCTCCCTACTTCTCTCTAAAAAACTCAATAAACAAATCCTAGGATGAGTATTAAAAAATAATATTATTTTTAAAAGACAATTCATTTTAAAATAGGGCACAAGTGAAAGCAAATCACAGACATATTGTCCACAAACATGTGCAAAGATTTTAGCATCTTTTTATGACAGACACTGTGCAAGAAAATGTAAACAATAATAAGAAATCAGATTGGCAAAACTAAGGTTAATGAGTTTTGTCAAACTTGTTGAGGAAACTATTCAAAAAAGTACAAAGTGGTACTTCCTTTTTTAGAGAACCATTCAATGATTGCTGTCAAATTTACAAGGTTGTTCTTGGGTTTGAATTTCAGAACCCTAATTGAGTTTCCTTAACTTTCCTCCTTTGAAGACAGTTTGGCCTCAAGCTAACAAGTGAAGTAGGAAAGAGTACAGGGAAGGAAGAGACAGGAACTCTCATCAACTCCCTGTACAACACATACACACACACACACACACACAGTGGCAGGGCCTCTGGAGTAGTGCGGGGCAGTCTACAAAGCTGCTGTGTCTGGAGAATCTTGCTCATTATCCTCTTCGGTCTTGGGATGTGTTAGAAGCCAGGGCCTCTGTCCACGCTGATGAGTCCCACTCCACAGAGAGAAGACAGAGGTCCCGCTCTCCTCTTCTCTCTGTGGGGATGCTCTCCTAGTTTCTACTCTGATACTGCAGTGATCCTGTCAAAGCACTACAGGTAATTTTTTTCAGTCTACTATTATACCTAACACTTTTACCTGACATCTTTATCTCTCTTCTCATATGGTTTACAGATAGAGCTATACTATTCATAAAATAGATCTCTAAAAGTGGGGTTACTGGGGTAAATGTACACAAATCTATACTTGAATAATTTCCTACTTTATATTTTCATGTTCAGAAATTTGCATTGTTAAAGAAAACTGTTTTCCACAGTACCTCAGAAGCAGAGTGTAAGGTGGAGTCACTGCAATGAGCTGAGCGGTCCACAGGCTTCTCAGCATTCCCCAAACCCCAGTCTGCTGTGAACACATGTGTCCTTCAGACCAGCAATGCTATTTTCTAGGACTCCATCCGGTAGAAATAATGACATATAAACACAAAAATATATGTAGGGGTGGTCAAGGCAGCATTGCTTGTGTGTGGGAGAAACAAATGTTCCTCTCTCCTCAAGGTTCTTCTGACTGGTCTAATAATCAAATAGATTATCAAGAGAAAATAATCAACTTTAACACGTACATATGCATGGAACCCCCATACATGAGAGAGACCCCACATGCAGAAGAGATGCAGACATGGAGAGAGAACATGGGTGTATAAGATGTTCTGAGCTAGGGATGAGGTAAGATGCCTCTGGGGATTTCAAAAGGCCATTGCAGGATGATAAGAAGAGCAGAACTTTCATAAACAGAAGTTTGCACTGCCATATAGAAAGGTCAGAAAAACTATATCTGATCATCTGTTACAGCCTGTAATTTAAATTCTTCTTGGTAGTTGCGGGGTGGGGAAGGAGAGAAGTCTCTCTTGAGCCTTCTGCTAAAGTTGCCTTTAGCTCAGTACCGTCTGCACACCACAGAGGCACATGTTGGGGTGACTCGCTCTGGACCCCCACAATGTTAAAATCAGGAAAGTTGTTCCCAAGAATAGAGTGACCGATTAGATTATGGCACATCCTACTACTGAACACAGCTACTGCAAAGCTATTATAAATGTCACGACAACCACCATGCATTGGCTTCAGAAACTCTACGGTCAGAAAATATTTACTGTGCAATTCATTTAGATCAAGCAGAGAAAGGAAGGACTACTGACATGTGTGAACGCATTTGTGCATAGGCAGGAAGTGGTTCTGAAGGCTACACTCCGAGACGTGGGCAGACGTTTCTTCTAGACAGTGGAACTGTAGGGCCAGAGAACGGAAGTGAGGAAGGATGTTTGCCTTGCACTCTGAGTATTTCCAACAGCTTCAACTTTTTATAATGTACACAAGTTACTTTTGTAATTTTGTTTTTTTTTAGAAAAGTGTGTTTGGGCAAAGAAAGTAAAAAACCCAAAATGAAAATGCATCAGTGTTTTGGCACAAATTTGAACTCTCTAACTTGGTGAGTCCCTACCTGTGTTCTCTTCATCCTATAAAATACATTTTTTTCAGTCAGTAGAGATCAAAATAGAAATATCAGGTGTAAAAAAAACAAAATAAAACCCTTACAACAACATTGAAAGAATAATAAGAAAATCCATGTGAGTCCTGTTTTTATTTTGCAGTGGGAAAGAAAAACAGGTGTGGAAAAAGCTTGAAGAAAAAGGTCAATACATTTGACTTCATAAAAATGCAGAGTTTATAAATGGCAAAACACACCAAGAAATGAAAAGATAAGCAGGAAAAAAATATTTGCAACACGTGGCAAATGCTCAATGTTCGTATTATACCAGGATATCTTTGGGGTAAAAGATAAGTATTTAATTAAAAAAAATAGGCCAACTACATAGATAAGCAACTCTCTGAAGAGAAAACATTTTTTTAAAATTTTTATTTAGTTAAGCAAATAGGTATGCCTACTGTTTCAGACACTGTTCTAAGCAGTTATGTGGCAGCAAAGGAAGGACACAGATAATAATTCTTGCCCCCATGGAGCTTACATTCTGGTGGATTTGAAGAGTCTTGAGTTTACTGATAAAAGTTAAAGTTATGTACAATTGGCACTTATTGGTAAAAATTATGATTATTAAAACTCATTGTGGCCCTGGCCAGGTAGTTAAGTTGGTTAGAGCATTGTCTAATATGCTAAAGTTATGGGTTCAAACCCTGGTCAGGGCACACACAAGAATCAACCAATGAACACATAAACAAGTGGAACAACAAATCTCTCTCTCTCTCTCAATAAATAAAATAAATAAATAAATAAAAACCCATTGTGGAGATAGAGATACTTTCCTTCGCTATTGGTGGGAGTATAATTTGGTGCAGACTTTTTGGAGGCCATTTTAGTAAAAGCTGTTACAACTTTAAACATTCATATACTTTGATATAGATACCTCTGATGGAAACTTCTTTTACAGATCTTCTTGCACAATGATACAAAGTTATATATAAGAATTGACATTTAGCCCTGGCTGATGTGGCTCAGTGGATTGAGTGCTGGCCTGTGAATCAAAGGGTCACTGGTTCAATTCCCAGTCTAGGGCACATGCCTGGGTTGCAGGCCACATCCCCAGTAGGAGTGCACGAGAAGCAACCACACATTGATATTTCTCTCCCTCTCCTTCTTCCTCCCTTCCCCTCTCTAAAAATAAATAAATAAAATCTTTTAAAAATTGCCACTTAGATATTGCTTATAACCTAAAGGTAAACTAAATTTAAATCCAGTAAGGTGCAGGAATTACTGGGTACATGTATACTGTAGTTTAGTTCTATACCTAATGACTCAGAATAATGCCAAAGATACTACTAAATTTAAGCAGTATGGTTGCAAAAAGAGCTTACCTGGTAAGATCCAGTTATATTGTTAAATATAAAAAAATTAGAAACAACAATAGTCATAATAGTGTGCGTGCTTATGTTGGCACACCCAGAGTGTCTGAAGGAACGGGCATGGGCTGTGAACACTGGCCACCTGTAGACACACGTTCATGGGGGGACTTGCTTTTCATTTCTGAATGTTTCATTTGCATAGTAATCACCTACTTATTGGTAACTGGAAAAAGGGGTAGAATTTTTAAAACATTTCAGGCGTTAGGAATTTCCCAATGGATTGCTTAGAGACACAGCAAAATGAGCTTTGCTTGTGACGGGAGTGGAGGTGGGCAGCTTTTCCGAGAAGGAATGACAAAGCTATGTTATAAAGGGATGATGGTACACCGTTTTCATCAGAACCCTGATAGTGACAGTGTCATTGGTTTCTCTTGTTCTCAACCTCAGAATTAAAGGAACTCACCCACTGCAAACTTGCAGGGAATCCTCACTTCACCCATGGATATTTGTGAGACACTGACTTATGAAGCCAAGAGACGCTGTGACACAAAAAATGGTTTTGGAGAGCCCACCAGGAACCACTGCCTGCGGCACACCCAGGAACCTTTCTCAGCAGTTTGCCATAATGCCTGAAGGTAAATGAGGGGCACAAAGGGAGTGGGGGTGGGGGAGAAAAGCAGTGTGTTGGCCACTGGATATGCTCAAACGTGAGCTCAGATTTGTTATGCTCTTGGCAGATGCTAATTGATTTTATACAGACTATGTTGTTTATCACACACAGCACCCCTATGGGCTGAACATGATTACCTTCATTTTCCAGATGAGGAATTAAAGACTCAGAGAAATGCCCCGGCCAGGTGTCAGCTCAGTTGGTTAGAGCTTTGCCCCATACACCAAAAGTTTCCGGGTTCAATCTCCAGTCAGGGCACATACCAAGGTTGTGGGTTCAATTCCCAGTGGGGCCTGTATAGGAGGCAACCAATTGATGTTTCTCTCTGACATCAATGTTTTGTTTTGTTTTTTTCTCTCTCTCTCTTTTGGTCTCTGTCTCTTTTTTAGTCTCTCTCTCTCTCCCTTCCTCTCTCTTAAAAATCAATAAAAACATAATCTCAGGTAAGGATTAAAAACAAATCTCTCTCCAAGTTTAATAAATAAATATATAAACAAGTAAGTAAGTAAATAAATATAAAAGTAGCCACTGGTGTGGCTCTATGGATTGAGCACCAGTCTGTGAACCGAAAAATTGCTGGTTCAGTTCCCAGTCGGGGCACATGCCTGAGTTTGGGCCAGGTCCCTAGCTGGGGGCATTCTAGAGGCAGCTGATGGATGTTTCACACATCCACATTTCTCTCCCTCTCTTTCTCCCTCCCTTTATCTCTTTCTAAAAATAAAAAATAATCTTTTTTACAGTTTTTAAATAAAACCATTTTATAAAAGACTCAACCCTGGCTGGCATAGCTCAGTGGACTGAGTGTGGCCTGCGAACCAAAGGGTTGCCAGTTCAATTCCCAGGCAGGGTACATGCCTGGGTTGCAGGCCAGGTTTCCAGGGGGTGTGTGTGAGAGGAAACCACACACTGATATTTGTTTCCCTCTCTTTCTCCCTCCCTTCCCCTCTCTCTAAAAATAAATAACTAAAACCTTAAAAAGAAAAAGACTCTGAGTAATCACACAATTTGTCCAAAGGCCCAGAACTATATGTGTCAATGCTAGGATAAGAACCCAGATTAAACTCCAAAGCCCTGTTTTCACACCAAGACACAGTGCCTTACTATTCAAGAGATGAAGGATGTGAGAAATTACTGACTTGTAAGAGATCATTCTGCGTGGCATGGGCACAGCTCCCACTCAGAGATGCCCAGGACCCACACCCACAGATAGGTTCTCCCATGGGGAATCATGCCTGCAATGTGCCTAGGCCACTTTGAGTCTTGCTCTTACTAAAAAACACTCCCTCACCCTGAATTGAGGATATTTACTGCAAAGTAACTTCCTGAAATCCATGCTAAACCTTCCAAGGATGAGTGTAACTGGTTCAACCACTTTTGCCTTTTCATTTGCAAATATCCCTCTTCTGTGATGTGATTAGCAGGGTTGGCTCCATTGTTTTCTGTAAAAGGTAACCAGCTAAAGTGAACCTGTGCATAGTAAATGAGGACCTTCTTGTAATGTGCCCAGAAACCCAATAAAGGCCGGTCACGTCAAGGGCCAAGGCTTTTGCTCCCCTTGAGAAAAAAGCCATGCTGTTCCTTTTCCTCCACTGGATTCCAGGAGTCCATGTGAATGTCTCATTTCATCCATAATGACTTGGACACTGCGGGCCGGTGTCTGCATCACTGACTCTTATTGCTAGGGTGTGACTTCTCTGGAAAACACAACCATGATCAATTGAATGCAGATTCTTTGACAGATTAATTGGCCTTTAGTGCGTGGGTAATCAAGCTATCAACTGAAATGGAATTGCAGTGAGTTCCAGTCCCATTGTTCCCATCGTGGTTCTCCAAACCGGAATGTTTTCTCCAGAGATGTATAGGATGTAGACTACAAAAACCTTTCTTCAGGACCAGTCATCATTTCTCCTCCCTATTTTGGCTTTCTCTTTTAATCCTGAACTCACTTTGGGGGATAGATCTCATTTTTAAGGTGATAATCACAGCAGAAGTAGTAACTATAATGGCATCAGGGTCATCACAGAGAAAACACGTTCAGCTTCCCAAGAGCATGCCAGTCCAGGCCTTCCACTCTTTATCTCTGTTCCTCATTGGGCAGGGCTCCCCACACGGCAGGACGTCATGAACGCCAGAGAACCAGTGTCAGTCACAGAGAGCTGTAGCCACGGGAACCACTCATGAACGACGGAAGTAGAAATGAGGATTAAAACTGACAACTGTTTCTCAGTGACTTAAACTAGTTATCTTACTGCAATTTTAGTTTGTACAGTATCTTCTTGTCAGCTTTTACTTTTTCATAGTCAGAATGCCATGTTGGCAGAAGTTTTTCCAAATCCTGCACAAACTGTCAGTTATTACAAGTGTCTTAGACACATGATGATCTGCTGACCACCCAGACAGCTGCCTGCAGGGCTTCAAAGGCAATAAAATCAACACTGCTATCTTCTGTCTTCATCATTTTAGTATTATTACATAAAATTGTGGGTCCTCTGAATCCTGACTAAGGGACTAAAAAGAAGCATATATAATTTTGTTTTTGCTAAAAGAGATGGGAATATGCAGGTTTAATTGTATGCCTCTGTGGCTATGACAGAGTAAATTAATTTAACTAAGTCAAATAGGTTTTGAACTTGGGACCCATAAAATTTTATGTAACTGATAAGAGTTTTATTGACTATGGATTAAAAAATTACTACCACTAAATTTCCTGGGCACTTTAGAGCCAAGTCCTGCCACTGAGAATCTGATCTCTCAGACAAAATTGTAATTCACAGTGTGGAAAACAATCAAACTCCAACACTAATTTTTTGGAAGTTGTCCCTAAAATCTACTTAACTCCGTGAGATCCATAAATTCATTTATACATCACTTCAGCTCAGTCCCCCCCCTCACCACACACACACACACACACACACACTTACTCTATATCTGAGATCTCTCAGGCATTCACGCACCACTTCCATAGAGGAGCTTGGGAATCTTCTACTTCTAGCTCCGACTACTTTATGATTTCTCAGTCTTCTTTTCCAATGGCAATAATTTTATTTTTCATACAAGGTGCCATTGCAGATCACCATCAGAGAACACATTGATGTTTTCAGATAAAGAGAATTGAACAAAACCATTTTATTTTTTTTTCATTTCATTTTTTAACCCTCACCTGAGGGTATGTTCATTAATTTGAGAAGTGGGGGAAGAGAAAGAGCGGGGAGAGAGAGAGGGAGAGAGACATCGATGTGAGAAACACGGATCTGTTGCCTCCCATATGCGGCACCCCAACAGGGAACCGAACCTTCCACCTAGGTATGTGCCCTGGTCAGAAATCAAACCTGCAACCTTTTGGTATACAGGATGACACTCAAAACAACTGAGCCATCTGGCCAGGGCTGAACAAAAGCATTTTTAGCATACTACCTTACTATACATAGAAAACTGGTGAACATTTTTAGACATGATGACTAAGAAATAAAATGTGGTAATGCCATTTTTTGGTATGTTTATGAATCACTCAGCAATGTCGTTATAGGGTATCTTTACCTTCAAGCAGAATTACAGTCACTCTGACAGCTCTGGGCAGTTCCTAAAGGCAGGTCTAGTGAAGGGTACAAGCAAGAGAAGCCAGAGACAGATAACATGTCCCAAGTTGAAGGGTGACCGTTTGGAGGCTGGCTTGGCACATTTTGAGAGCTGATATAGCCATGTTAATAGCTTCAGATTAAATCCAATCTGGAGGTATTAAAGATTAAAAGTATTCAACTCTTATCATGTCGGTTGGCAATCAACAAAATTGGGAATTTCTGAAACACTAGCTAAATAAACTGAGGGTTAAGAAAAAAAGTCCACATAACAGAATTGATACTTCACAATGTTTGTCTAGTTTTCACTGGTTGTCTTGCAAGAAACTCTTCATCTAATGAATTTTAGTGAAAGCCTCTAGCATTAAATCTTTCTTAACCCAGCTCTAAATCTTTCTTAACCCAGTTGTTTCTGAGTATCAGAAACAACTACCTGCAAGTGGGTGCCACCATGGGCAAAGGCCACGTTTCTCCTGCAGATAAGGCTCAAATTTCCTCTTGATGTCGTCCCTGGTCTGCGCTCCACACGTCATCAGCCTGGCCCTGTTCCCACAGCTTCTTCTGTTCCGAGGAGAGAGAAGGCTGTGTCATCCCGGAACTCCCCTTGGGATGGATGCGACATCTCCCACATGTAGGTGTGAGTGTCTTTGACAAGGCCAAACTGTTGAGGCCTTAACCCTCAAATTCTCAGTCTTAAGCTTCCACCTGCTTGCTGAGCATCAGTGCAGTATGTGTTTATCCGCGCCCACTGTATGCAAAGTACTTCACAAAAACAGAGTCAACAAGTCCAAAACCCAATTTTTAGTCTTCCACCCCAATCAGCCTTTTCCCTTAACTTGCTCATTCTTATTACTGATAATGCTTCTCTCCCACTTTGAAAGCTCAGAATCATCCCTGACCTCTCCCTTTTCCCCATCTTACCAGAGCGTCCATCCTTTGTGTGATTAACACACTCCAGTTTCATTAAATACGTATGTATTAAGTGCTTTCTAACAGGTACCAGGCATTGCTGTAGGTGCTGGGAATACCTTAACAAGAGAAAACAGACAAAAAGCCTTGCTTTCCTGGAGCTTACCCACTAATAATTAAAAGTGTCCTGAAAGAGTCCTCAAACATCATTTTATCAAGCCCTCCATCTCCATTTCACCTGTGCTTCTCTCTCACACAGAGTCCATTCCACTCCCCCAACCCCAGGCCTGGGTTCCCTGAGCTACCACATCAGACGTCCATGCGTAGAACTGCTTTCTGTGTAACAAAATCCTAGAGATGCACGCGTCACTCTTCCACTTCCCATTCTTGGGCAGGCCTCTCAAACTCCAATTAGGTTTCTTTTCCCTTTCCCTCTAGAGCATGCTGCTTCCCACACGACACCCCACCCCACCGACACAAAGACGACTGTGGACTCCACCCTCTGAGCCTCCATCGGTCTAGGCTTTTGCAAACAAAAACAGCAGACAGAAGTTGAGTTGTCTCCTAGAGATCTGGTCAATTAGTGCTTTACCCTGTAATGGAAAAGTCATGAGCCACAGAACACCAAAGCTTGGGCATCTTCTTGAGATGCCCAACCTTGAGATGGAGGGGGGATAAATATTTCCAGCAGGGGTGCATGGGGGAACACAGAGAGATGTAAGACAAATGCTTATGCACAATCATCCAACCACACAAGGCAGAGCCTGGCAGCCCCACATGGATACAGGCCTTGGACAGACGGAGGAGGTCGGGCGAGGCAGAAAGTAAAGCGTGTTGAGCAATAAGGGAGGGCTTCACATTCATTATCACATTTAACAGTAACAAGCCCGAGAATTAAATATTATCAAGATAATATGGATATTTAAAAAGAGGACAAAATCATATTCACACTTAGGCCCGGACAGGTCCAAGGCCCTGACACAAACATGCATTTGGCAGAGGGAGAGGAATCTCATGCTTTTGTTATAAAATCCCTCAATTGACTCCAACATACGCAGGAAAAAAAGAAAGATTAATTGAAGAGAATGAATAACACTTAATAGAAAAGTGTTTTGACAAAATTTGAATAAAGTTATGATTCATTTATGTCTTTAATCTTTTTTAAAAGATTTTATTTATTTATTTTTAGAGAGAGGGGAAGGGAAGAAAAAAGAGAGGGAGGGAAACACTGATGTGCCAGAGAAACATCAATCTGTTGCTTCTCGTGCACCCCCAGCTAGGGACCTGGCCCGCAGTAGCGCGCGTGCCCTGACCCGGAGTTGAACGGGCAGCCTTTTGGCTTGTGGGAGGGTGCCCAGCCCACTGAACCATGCCAGTCAGGGCTGTCTTTAATCTTTTAAAATTTTCAAACTAGATTCAAGATTTTTATTACATTGACATTGCTTTTTTTTTCCTACTACAAATTGTGCTCCTCTTACTGTCCTTATGAAATCCATTTAGTAGTAGTCTAACTAGTAAAAACAGTCTGTTGCAGTAGCCTGTGGGCTGCCCTAGCTCCTCTCTTTATGAGTGGTACTTCACAAAGGACTACATATCTACGCTCAGAATTGAGCAGCCTTTCCCAAACTGTACCTTGGGAGATGCTAACCTGAGTTCAAAGAACAAAAGATTCCTAGGCAAGTACGATTGAAACCTACTCCCCTCTCCCCACCCAGACCATATACAGCATATGTTAGATATTAAAGAATCAGATAAAAACAACTATAAATAAAGGCATTTAACTTTAGTTAATGGTTAAACAAATTTAAACAAGCTTGTTTTGGTGGGGAATAATCTTTTCAGTATCCTATTATAATCTACTCCATCTCCCAAAACAAGCTAAAACAAGAAATAATTGCTATAGATTTAATTCTCTATATATCCAATTAGAAAACCAAGGGCTAGGATCATTTCATGAAATCAACCATGAATGTGAAAGAATGGACATAGATGTTACTTATATCATGAGAAATATATTCAGAGAAAAAATTGCATGGCAAATTTGCAATGACAGATTATAATCTAAAATCATCACCATATTGTTCTTAGAACTATACAGTTACCAGCATTTCTTAAAATTTTATTATGATCAGTTATTATTTTAAACACAGCAAGTTAGAAGGTGAATTGGTTCTGTGGACAAGAAAGGGGTGCTGTAATAAATCATAAATTCCTAACTGGGCAGGTCATGGTGGGCAGTCACACCCCCATCACATAACTTCTGTAGAGAAAGGTTTTAAAGCCAGCCCTGTTCGTTGTTCTTGTGCATCTAGGTTAATGCACGTTTGAAATGCCAGAACTATTACCCCTCAAAAGCGTAACCACCCTTAAGAAAGCACATAATCGTGTAATCCAAGCCTTGCCTTGCTTTCTTCCACCCTCATGTAATCTTCCTTGTATTCCCTGCTTCATTTCAAATGCATAAAAGAAGCTGCAAAACTGTTATTCTTGGAGCATTTGAGTTTTTGCTTCCCAGTACATGTCATCAGTTTGGCTCAAATAAACCCCCAAAAATTCTCTACAGATTTGGATGTTTCTTGTGTCAACAGTTCAGACATAATAAAGTAGATTCTGGTCAACATTTAGCTTTAATTTCTGAAATAACTTTTCATCTTTTTCCTAGATGTTTTTTCTTTATTCCTGCAGAAGGACCTTGTGCAATCTGCTCTGAGGTCAAGTACTTGTGCAACAGAAATTCCTTTGGTACATGTCCACTTATTTCCAGCAAAACTTTAAAATATATCAGAATGTGAACTGATTGAGTAAACAATGGGGATTGAGTTTGATATTTATATTATGATTTTATTTGTTTATTTTTTTCAAAGAATTTATTTATTTATATTTAGGAGAGTAGAATGGAAGGAGAAAGAGAGAGAGAGAAACATCAATGTGGGGTTGCCTCTCATATACCCCCTATTTGAGACCTGGCCTGCAACCCAGACATGTGCCCTGACTGGGAATCAAACCTGCAACCCTTTGAATTGCAGGACGGCACTCAACCACTGAGCCACACCAGCCAGGGCTCATTTATTTATTTATGTCCATTGAGAACCTATCGTTGGCATAAGAACATCAAAACTTGTAGAAAAATTTTATATAAGAGTTTATTACAGTCTATTTGGGCCAAACAGAGGCTACACTGGAAGCAAGATCTTAATAATCTGAGAAAAGCACTCGCAGTTCTAGTTTCTTTTTTACATTTGGAATTAAGGAGGAAGTATAAGGAAGATTACACGAAGGTGGGAGAAGGCAAGGCAGGGATTGGATTACAGGATAGTTAACAAGATTATGTGCTCTCTTGAGAGTGATTACGCTTCCACTTCCTAGGGTTCTGAAAAGAAGCATTTTAAAGGTATATTAACCTAGATGCACAGTAAAAAAATGGACAAGGCTTGCTTAAGGCAAAGTTAAACCCCTTACTAAAGGAGTTATATACCTGAGATGTGGCTGCCAACCATGACTTGCCCAGTTAAAAATTTATGATCAGATCACCATGTGATGTTACTTTTGGTCGCTGGGCTTTTCAGATTTATTTTAAAGACCCATTGTCATCCACATTGTAGCAGGTTGCTCAGCCAGATTGCTGGGAAGCAGGGGAAGGGATCCCTGAATTAATGGAAAAAACTGCATTCTGGGGAGGGGCTAGTGAGGTGGGGGAGCCAGAAAATGCCAAGGGCTGAGGGTTAACTCAGCAGCCAGCCAGAGCCTGTGCCTTTCCAGAGAAGGGAGGGGCTGTTAGAGGAGGCTGCTGCCCAAGGCAACAGTACACAGTCAGTGAGCAGAGCCCCAGGGCCTTGAGCAGCTCGTGACCCAGCCAGAGGGAGCTTGTACTGAGGCTGAGCCAGCCAAAAAGGCCAAAACAAAAGGGTATGGTGTAGGTCAGCAAGATGGTTGTCCAACACCCCGCCCCTGGCTGAGACGCAGTGTCCATTGCATGACTGGAGACCTTGCCATCTTGCAGAACATGGCAGCTGGAGGAGGAGTGAGAACACTTGGGAGCTGACAAACATGGTTGATGAGCCCACATTGATTGAAAAGCCAGATGCACATGGTGGACATTGGCTAGAATTGGCAGGCACAGGGACACTCCCACAGTGGATGGGGTTTGGGGGAAAAGATTTAAAACAGAATGCATGGACAAGCCTCATCTCTTCCTTTGCTCTGCACAGGCAGGTGCACTCATGGGACTGGCAGATGCCAGGCCCGGGTAGGAGCCAGCTCACAGAGGTGGAGTCCTGTGCTGGGATGTATGTCTCACCAGGCTCTAGCCCTGGGATGCATGTGACGGCGTGGCACACAGGTCCTGGACAGCTTTTATTCTCTCTCCCTGAAAGCAACACATGAAGGCCCAGAAATGAGCACTGGCCCATGGCGTGACCACAGCCTGGTGCCCTTGGGCCCAGAAGACTGAGCTCTTTGCACAACTGGTACAGTGACAGGGCAGCACATTCCAGATTCCAGGAGACAGAGTCTGCTGCAATGTGATGGCAGCTCTGGAACCCAGAGAGAGAGCGTGCACCTGAGGATGAAGTCCTGTTTGTGTAGCTGTCTTAAGCTCCAGAAGGACAGATAAGAAATAATGGGGAACTTCTGGGTATGGGTTTAGATTTGAATTTCAGTCTTTTTGAAAACAAGGGGATTTCTGTGCTTTGAGGAAAAGGTTGGCTCAGAGCAGGAATGCTGCCAGCCCCCTCAAATTGGGAACCCTGTTAATAAAAACCTTTTTCCTTTGCCACAAATCTTCATGTTATGTTTATACATGGCCACAGGGGGCAGAACCCCAGGCTGCCCAGTTACAACACTACTACATACCTAGCACAGTGGCATCCGAGGCATGGGACATACAGAATTCTAGACAGTGAAGTTCCTGCCTTGAGAAGCAATATGGGGAAAATAGGCATTCAGACTACAAATACTGTGAATCTGTATGTGTCGTGGATTAGGCTAGGTTTGAGAACACAGTGGGGAACATATAGGATCTCTGTTTGATGATGCTTGCAGACTAGCAAACTTGTATACAAATGCTATTTATCGGGGTATTGTAACTCTTAGTCATAAACAGAGCATGGTGGAAACTGGAGGAAACACCTTCCTAGGAGCGTCAAGAGAGACGACATTTGTGATTTGCTTTGTGCAAAAAATAATTCTCCTTGTTTATTTTTTTCTTAAGGATTTTTCTTGACTAGTGTTATCTTTGCTCAAAATAAAACATGAAAGTACTCAGGATTTGCCAGAAGGAAATTTCTACCCAAGGATTCTGAGGCACTGATTTTTAATCTTGTCTAAATAAGCCTTAAGGGTCGACCATCCGACACAGCTCTAAGCCCTCACGGAGGCTGTGGGGCCCTGCCCCAGGGCTGTTCACGGGCAGGGCTGAGGTGTGGCCCAAGAGTTTTCCTTTCCCAGAAGCTGCTGATGCTGTCGGTCCTGGGACCGAACTTTAAGAAGCATGGTTTAGGGGGTTAAATATTCAAGCTTCCGAAGTTAAGATTATTATGAAAGGACTGTGAGACAGATAATATATTTTCTCAGTTTCACAGGAGGACTAACAAGACATAGGCTACTTCTAAAATGCCAAGTTTTAAGTGAGTAATCAAAACTAAATAATATTAATACATAATTCATATCCCAAATACAATGATCTATTAACTTTAAGTCAGGAACCTTCTTCTAACACTGACTGTCAGGATTCAAAGTGCTTCGAAATTGAGATGCTTTATCATGGGACTTAAAATAACTCCTGTTTCTCACCCATAGGCATATGTTTTAGAAATTTAGATTAAAAACTTCTTACCACATTTAAGCAGGTAGTATAATGTTAGATTTTATGACGAGAAGGCAGCCCCAAGGATGTGGGGAAACTTGTTATCTCTCATTAATGGGTCTCTTGGAAAACAAACTTCTCCTAAGACAGCATCAACGAGAGCAATATGGTAATAATCCAAGGGACTGGGCAGTATAAGGTGTCAAAGGTGTCAAATAATCCAAAGGACTGGGCAGACTAAGATGTCAACTAAGAGGTTTGAAGAAGAAAAATGAAGCGAAAGAAGAGAAAGGTCTATATTCTTACATTGATCTACTTGCAGTGTGAAATCTCAACATGCCTAGTATCAGGAGGCCTACACTGATAGGCTGAGTTATTAATAGAAACATAATAACCTCATCAATAAAGTGTCTTTGCTATATTATTACCTCCTACTGCTATACTTTGTTATAGCAAATTATAATTTATTGGCTTAAGACAAATTTATTTTCTTTACAGTTCTGGAGGTTGGGAGTCTACACTCAAGCCCTCAGCAGGTCCGCACTCCTCCTGGAGGCCCCAGGGGAGAATTGGTTCCCTTGCCTTTTGCAGCTTCTAGGGGCTGCCTGCACGCCTGGGCTCATGGCCCTTCCTCCGTCTTCAAGGCAGCAGCACAGCACCTTCAAATCTCTCTCTCTGACCGTGACACCTGCTTCCTTCACTGTTTGTCCTTCTCTGACTCTGACCCCTGGCCTCCTCCTACTAAGGACCTTGTGATTGCAGCGCTTGGACCAACCCAGATAATGCAGGCTTATTTCCTCATCTCAAAATCCTTAACTTCATTCCATCTGCAAAGTTTCCTTTGCCATGTAAAGTAATAAATTCACAGTTTCTGGGGATTAGGATGTGCACATCTTTGGGGTGAGGGAGGCATTATTTGGCTTACTACATATGCCATTTATTTTTTTCTGGTCAAAAAACACTTGGAGTAGTGCTTTCAGTACTGAACATTACATTTGCAGAAGGAGATTGATGAACAGTG